>JACVTC010000002.1:2620000-2970000 GCA_016946835.1 Neocallimastix lanati (nom. inval.) | reverse complement strand
ATATAATTTACCCCAAGGAGGTGAAATAAAGATTGCATCAGGCTTATATTTATCTCTTATATGTGGTATTAATTCAATAAGATTACCATGAATAAATTCAATTTTATCTTCAACACCTATTATAAATTGAAAATTAATATATATAAATATATTTTATTATAAATTATTTTAATAAATATATAATATATATTTATATAATCTATTACCATAAATACGAGCGTTGTTTTTAGCACATTTTATCTTTACTTCATCAATATCTACAGATATAACTAAAATAATAAATTCGAGTTTATTAATAAATCACATTTTTTGAAAAAATTTATATATAAATAATATGTATTACCTTTTTTACAGTATTTTGCAAATTGAATACTATTACCACCTGCTCCACAAAAACCATCTACAATTACATTACATTTACATCTTTTAGCTATATGCTTAGCAATTTGTTCATGTGTTACAGAATACCTTTTAATAATAATAATTATAATAATTTATATAATGAGATAAACAGAAATAAATTAAATATATACATATATATCATATATATATAAACTACAACTTAATTAAATATTATTATTTTCACTTACCAGCTCTCTATAAAATATAATAATTTTGATTTAAATATTTATATATATATATATTATAGGAAAAATATTAATATTTTATTTTATTTAAAATATTCATGAATCATATATTATATATTATATATAAGTTCTTAAAAAACAAATAAATAAAAAAAATTTTTTTTTTTTATTAAACAATAAATTACCTTCATCAAGCATAATACCTATTAAAATTCAGAAAATAGAATAATATTTAAAAAAAAAAAAAAAAAAAAAAAAAAAAAAAAAAAATTAAAAATTAATTCTTATAAATAAATATATATATATGTATACTTTAATTAAATAAATTAAATTACCTTCATCAAATTTGGAAAATAAACTATATCTTTGATGCCAGTATTTCTTGATATGATCAGGTAAAGTTTCATATGTCCACTTTAATATTTTCTTACCACAAATAGTATCATCAGAGTCATAATTGCTACTTTCCATGTCACTATCATCTTCACTCTTTTGCTTATTCTTCTTTTTCTTATTTTTTTCATTATTCTTATCCTCATTTTTTTCTTTATCTTGGTCATCTTTTTTATCTTTATCATCCTTTTTATCTTTATCATCTTTTTTACCTTTATCATCCTTTTTATCTTTATCATCTTTTTTACCTTTATCATCCTTTTTATCTTTATCATCCTTTTTGTCTTTATCATCCTTTTTGTCTTTATCACCCTTTTTGTCTTTATCATGACTTTTATTATTTTTCCTATCCTTTTTTCCTTTTTTATCTCTTTTATTTTTTTTGTCATTATAATCATCATCTTTCTTAGATTTGTTATGGTCTTTATTCTTTTTATTTTCTTTACCTGATTCATTTTCTTTATTTCTTTTTCTCTTTCTGTTGTTCCTGCTATATTCAATTATTTTTTTCTTTTCGTCTTCTTCTTTTACTCTTATTTTTTCATCTTCTTCTTTTAATTTAATCATTTCAAGATCGGTTATTTCTCCGGATATAAGTTTACTAAAACAATCAATCTTATAAAAAATATTAGGATTCATACAACTATTCTCCAATAATGAGCCATAAAAAAGTGCATTATCAACTGTATTTTTAAGACTTTTTTCATTTTCCCATTTTATTAAAGTTTTATCTATATTTTTCTCTTCTTCTTTTATTATTACACTTATATTTTCTTTCTTTATATCTTCAATCTTTCCATTAACTAACTTTTCATCATTAGTTCTTACATCAGATGAATACAACAAAATTTTATCTTTATTATCTTCTTCTCTATCTTTTTTGATATTTGGATGAATTTTTATTGATTTGATTTCTTTAAAAGAACTATCTTTATTTTCTTCTTCTAATTTTTTATTTTTATTTTTATTACTTTCCTTTATTATTTTATTATATTTATTTTCTTCTATTATCTTATCATTTTTATTTTTTTCCATCATGTTATTCATGTTATTATCTTTATTTTCTTCTACTAAATTATTATTTTTATTTTCTTCTTTCATTTTATTGTTGTCACTTTTCTCTATCATTTTATTATTTTTATTTTCTTCTATTATCTTACTACTTTTATTTTTTTCTATTATCTTACTATCTTTACTTTCTTCACCCATTTTAATGATTTTATTTTTTTCTATCATTCTATTATTCTTATTTTCTTTTTTTATATTATTATTATTATCATTTTTCAATTTTTTTTCTTCAATAATGATCTGTTTATTAATTATTGCTTTATTATGTATATCTTTTTCTATTTCAATTTCTTTATTGTTATTATTTTCAATGATATTAACATTTTCATCAATATTTTTTCTTATTTCATTTTCAAATATTTCATTCTTTATTTCCTGGGTTTCTCTATTTGTTATGATAGAATTATTTTTACTATTTTTATCAATTTTATTGTCATTATTATTATTATTAGACATTCCCAAACTTTCTTTTAAAGAATTACTTGAACTACCTTTGTTTCTATTATCATGATCTGAATCTGAATCTGAAATATCAATAACTATCACGCTCTTTTGCACTGGCTTTTCATTTTCATCACTACTATCAATTTCTATTTCAATTACTTTCGATCTTTGTCTTGTTAAATATCTTCTTGGAGTAACATTCCTTGATCTTTGTCTTTTACTATTATTGTTTTTTATCTCTTTCCTTCGAATACTTCGCCTTTTATTTCCTTTAGTCTTATTTTCTTCAATGTTTCTTCTTTTTCTTCTTAAATCTTGATTTGCTTGATCCATTTCAAAATTTTCAACATCAATTATTTCTTCACTAGTGATTTTACTCTTATCTTGGAAATTATGTTCTTTGATATTTGAATCTTTTATATTTTCTATTTCATTTTTTCCTATTTCATTTTCATTCACTTCTTCTCTTTTAGAATGACGTATTTTCACTATCTCTTTTTCTCTTCCTATATTTTCTTTTTTATTTTCATTATCAATTTTTCCTTGTTTATTTATACTAATCTCTTTTTCTCTTCCTATATTTTCTTTTTTATTTTCAATATCAATTTTTCCTTGTTTATTTATACTAATCTCTTTTTCTCTTCCTATATTTTCTTTTTTATTTTCAATATCAATTTTTCCTTGTTTATTTATACTAATCTCTTTTTCTCTTCCTATATTTTCTTTTTTATTTTCAATATCAATTTTTCCTTGTTTATTTATATTAATCTCTTTTTCAACTAATTTTCTATCATTACTTTCTTTTCTTTCATTCATCTTTTCCTTGTTTCCTGCTATTATCTCTTCTTTTTCAGAATCGTAAATTTCTTTATTTATATCCTCCTTTTTATGTACATTTTTACTTATAGAAGTATGAATTACACTTCCATCTTTCCATAAATCATCTAATAAAATATTCACTTCTGTATTTTCCTTATTATCAGCAATATTTTCCATTCTATTTTCTTTATCTTTTTTATTAATTGTATCATCAGTATTCTTATTTTTATTTTCTTTTACCTTTACAGTGGTTATTATATTATTATCATTTATTTTATTTTTTTCATTTGATTTTTCATTATTAATTATATTATCAACATTAGCTTTATATTCTTTCGTTTTTTCTCTATTCATATCATTATTATCATAAATTATATTGACTTTTTCTTTTTCAGAAATAGCAATATTATTAATATTATCATTATAATTATTGATGTTGTTGTTATCAGTAGTAGTAGTAGTAGTTATAGTAAATGAAGAAGAAGTAGAAGTAACAGTATTTGTTGCTAAATTATTAAATTTATTAATTTCATTTTCTTTTTCGTTTTCAATTACGCCTATATAATTGATTTCTACTTTTTTCTTATCTGTACTACTTATAATATCATTAATATCAATGTTTTCATTATCTTTCTTTTCTCCTATTATATGTTTCTTTTTATTTGATGATCTTATCTTCTTATTTAATTTTATATTTTCATTTTCCCTATTGCTCATAATTATATTTGAAACTTTATTTTCTACTGATTTTTTTCCATTAATAACTTCATGATTCATTGATCTATTCATGTTATTGGTATCATTTAACGTTTTTTTATAAACTGTTTCAATTTTATTAACATCTATAGATTCATTGGTTACTAATGAAGATTTTATTGATTCTTCATCTGAATCAATATTTATTATTTTATTTGTTATGGAATTATTTCGATTCGAAGTATCTCTCGAATCATTTATATTATTTTCATTATTTAAATCTTTTTGTCTAATATTGGTATTACTAAAATTATTTTCTTCATTATCGGGATTAAAATTATTACTTAATACCTCATTAACATTATATTTATTATTAATATTAGAATCTGAATTCGATGATTGGGTATGTGTGTCTACTTGTTTTTTCTTAAGGGTATTATTTTCAATATTTTTTGCTTTTCCATTTAATTCTATTTCTTCATCATTACTTATAATGTTTGACTCATTATTATCATTTAACAATTCAGCATTAGTCTTCTTATTATATATATTATCATTTTTAAAACTATTTTGTTTTATTTTTTCAATTGTATTTACTTTAAGTACATTAATATAAATTTATAATGATCATAATTTTTATTTTAATAAAAATAACAAATAGTTATTATTTAAAAAAACTAATAAAGTAAAATACATAAAAATTATATTATAAAAAAAATATATATAATTACCTTTTGATAAATTTTTTTTCTTTTCAAAATTTTCTGTTATATTGTTATTTATTTTTTCATTAATTGTTGCTACTTCCCTTTCATTAACAATATTTTTTTTTTCGATTTTATTTGCATTAACACTTTTACATATATTACTTTGATTAATATCTCTTGAAGAGTTATCATTTTTTTCTTTAGATAATATCATACTATTTTTATATACATCTTTTTCCTGAATATTATTACTTATTTTTATATTATTTTCATAATTAATTGAATTAATAGTACTTTTAATATTATTTATAACATAGGTATTATCATTGTTATCATTTAAGTAGGATGTATTATTTTCAGTATTTTTAGTTTTGTTTATATTATCAGTATTATCATTGTTATGCATTAAGTAGGCAATATTATTTTCATTATTTCTAAAGTTCACTATATCAACACTTCTGTTTTCATTATTGTTGTTGATCATAATATCAGCATTACTGTTTTTATTACTATTGTGGTTTAATATTTCAATATTATCATCATTATCAACAATAACAATATTATCATTGTTTTTGATAGTAAAATATGTTTCTTTATTTTTAGTCTTTACAAATTTATTAAGTTTTATTACATTATTATTAGATTTATCATTCATGTTTTTTCCTATTTCTGAACTATTATCCTTATTTTTATTATTATTTTTATTTAATCCAATATTAATATTCTCGATATTATTTTTTACATTATTTATATTTTCTCTAATTTTAGAATTTATAGATTTTAAATTAGTATTATTATTTGTATTACCGATTACTTTTCGTTCTTCCGAATTATTTGAATTTACATTTGTATTAATATTTACATTTATATCATTGATATTATAACTTAATTCTGAATTATTATTACTATTATTATTATCATTATTATTATCATTATTATTTGTTTTATTATCTATTTTTATATTATTAGCACTCTTTTCCATCTGGGAATTACTATTTCTTGTATTATTATTTTTATTCTCAATATTATTATTATTATCACTATTAACATTATCTATGATAGGAATAGTAGTAGTTTGAATGCCACATTTATCATTAATAGTAGTTCCTTTTGTAGTAAAAATATTATTCTGAATGTTATTGTTATTACAATCATTATTAATAATAATATTTTGAATATTATTATTATTAGTAGTAGTTGTTGTTGTTGTTGTTGTAGTTATAGTAGAAGTAATATTATTATTATCATTAGTTGTAGTATTATCTTTATTATCAATAATTGAAATAGTATTATTCTTATTAGTATTTGCTGTCGTATTTTTATTATCAATAGAACAATTAGTATTATTAATATTTGTTGAAGTAGAAGTATTATTAGTAGCACTAGTAGTATTAGAATCAATAATATTAATTGTAGTATTGGTGGTATTAATATTATTTGTAGTAATATTGTTAACTTTATTATTTTTAATAGAACTAATATTATTAATATTCCTTTCAGAATTATTGCCTCCAATATTACACTCATTTAAAAGCAAGTTTGTTACTGTATTTGAATTATTATTCATCATTAGTATTTGCTTCATCGGTATTATTCTATTATTTATTATTATCATTTGATCCATAGGTATCATATTATTATTAATATTAATTGATGGATTAGATTCTTGTTTAATTTGAATATTTTTATAAAAATTCATTGTTGCGTCTTGATTTAAAATAAAATTTTCATTATTACCAATTTGAAAATTGTCGTTATTATTATAACGATAATAATCATTTAATGATATATTTCTTTCTTTTTTAATTGCAACATATCCTAAATCATTATTTCCAAATGTTTCATTTACAGGTATTGTTACTACAATATTATTTTGAGTACCTACTGATTCCTTTTTAACTTTTGGAATTGTCTTATCTTCATTTTTATAATTTAATTTATATAAATAATAAGTTAAAAATTAAATGTATAATTTATCTTATTAACACAATTATTTTTCAATAATATTAATTATTATTAATATTAATATTATTTATTACATACTTATTGAATTTCTATTTCTTTCATTATTTTTATTGCTGTTATTACTAATAGAACTCTCAGATGCTTTTAGTTTCCGTTTTTTAGATTTATTATTATTTATAATTTCATCGTCATCCAGTATTTCAATAACGGGGATATGTTTAATTTTTCTTCGTTCCTTTCTAATAATTTCTTTTTTAATCATTTTTGCTTTTCTATCCATACTACGTGTAATACGTTTATTTGGAAATTCAGTTTCAATTATCTGATTTAATTCTGGTACATTTATTTTTATGCTTTGTGAAGTTCTAGACGAAGACATTGTTTGAATTTCTTTTGATTTTCGTTTCCTATTTGAATATTTCCTTCCTAATTATATTAATAACAAATATATACATATATTTATGTAAAAAATAATAATTTAAAAAATTAAATATTTAACAATTCATTAATGTATATATGTTTAAAAAATAAAAATTATTTATTTAAAATATACCCAGAATTAATATAAATATACTTTTAAATTAAAATTAATTGTATTTTAAATAAAAATATATTTTAATAAAATACAAAATAATTATAAATATTACACGCATATACATTACAATTAATTAATTTTATTATATTCATGAAATTTTTTATATTAAAAAATAATATTAAAATTTAAATATTTCTTTTTTCACTTTTTAAATAATACTTTTAAAATTTATAAATTTTGAAGTAATTTTTATTAACTATATTACTATAATTATTATATTAATTATTTTTTCTTATGATTTTGTATTATTCTATTGTATATTTATTACTTTATCTATAGATATGAATTTATAATATTTATTTATTTTTTTTTTTTTTTTTTTTTTTATTTTTAATATTTTATTATTTATTGTAAATTAATAATAATAATTTAAAGAATTTTATAATAATAATTGAATACTTTTTCAAAAAAAAAATAAATTACTGAATTTCATTATTACTTTTTTTTGGTAAAAATAATCAATGATTACCAAAGAAAAAAGATATAATTAATGAATAAATTATTAAAAAATTTACTAATAGTATAAATTTATTTCTTATAATATTTTACATATTATATATTAATTAAATTTCAAAATTTAGAAAATGACATATGCTTTTTATTATACACTTCAATAGTATTGAAAATATATTTATAAAAAATTCTTAATACAATAAAACCATTAAATTTAACCTATTGATATTAACATATAAAACATATAAAATCTATGTAAACTTTTATAAAAATTAAAAGAAGTTGACTTTGACTATAAGGTTTCAAATATTCAATTAATTCAATTAATTTATTCAAACAATACTTACTTCTTGTTGTCGAAGAGGCTTGTAAAATATTATTATTTGAATTCGAGTTATCCATTTTCAATTATTTATTTAAAAAAATAATAATAATAATAAAATAAAATATGTTTATTATATATGACTATTATAATAAAAAAAAAAAAAAAAAAAAAAAAAAAGTCATAATTATTCAAATAAAAATTATAATTTAATCCATTGATTATTTTTTAGTAATATAATTTACTACAATATTAATTTTTAAATTCAGAAGAATTGTTATTAAATATCTTAAACGATATATAATTTATTTTTAAATTTCTATTAGTTTATAAATTTCAAAATATTTTTAATCTTAAAATATTTTTATACAAATATCATTTTTATAAAATATATATATATAATAAATTATTATTTATAAATTATATAATTTAAAAATTTTTTTTAAAAAAATAAAAATTATTCCTAAGTTGAAAACTAAAAAAATAAATATTAAAATAAATATATATATAAAAAAAAACTTTAATCATATTATATTTATTTTGTTTTATTCATAAAATCCATAGAATAATACATTCAATTAATTAAATATTGTGAGTATCACGTATTGTACTAATTAATTAAATATAATTAATAATTTGTTTTAAAAGTTTAAATTAATTTTTCATTTACATTTTACTTTGTCCGTTTTATTTTAATTATTTTTTTTTATATTTTCTTCGTCCATTTAATATAAAATTATCAAATTCAATATTAAATAATAAAACTTTTTAAATTAATAAAAAAGTTGAATATAAATAATAATTATTTTATTATTTTTAATTATTTCGATAATAATGAATTTATATAAAGATATAGTAATCTGCTGCTCAAGTCAAAATAAAAATGAAAAAGTAATAAATATTAAAATATATATAATAAATATTTAGTTATGCTTGTTTTATAAAACTAATTTTATTATTAAAAGGAAGAGATATATGAATCAATAATAAAACTTGGAGGTTCTTATTCTAGAGATTTAAAAAAAAGCGTTACACATCTTATAGCATCCTCTTCGGAATCAGAAAAATATAAAGTATGTTAATATTATAATAAATTTTAATTTTTTAATATAATATATATATATATTATACAAAATTATTTATTACAGTTGTAATATTAATACAATAAAAATGTTGCAATTATTTAAAATAAATAAAGGTAGCAATAGAAAAAGAAATACCTATATTAACTTCAGATTGGATGAAAGAATGTATAAAAAATAAAGAAAATATTAATCCATATGATGTAAAGTTTAATAATTTTATTTGTAATAATAATAATATGTTTTATATATATTTATATAAGCAAAAATATAATGAAATAATATCTAATTAACAATTAATATTACATAGGAAATGAAAAAGCATTTATTTCCTCCATTTAAAAATTTCTATTTTTATATAAATAATTCTTTAAAAGGTTACATATATTTCTAAAAATTTATATATATAAAAATTCTAATAATTTTTTTTTTTTTTCTTGTTTTATTTTAATTTTTACAAAATTTATTACATTTAAATAGAAAAAGAAGATTATGATTTTATTATTCAAAGTATTAATTTTTTAGGAGGAAAATATACAGATAAACCTTGTAGTGATTGTACCCATGTAATTATCATTATATCCTTTATATATATAAATATATAAATAAATAATATTTAAAATATAAATAAAAATAAAAATAAAAATAAAAAGAATAAAAAATAAAAAGAATAAAAAATAAAAAATAAAAAATAAAAAATAAAAAATAAAAAATAAAATTAAAAATTAAAAATTAAAAATTAAAAAAAAAAAAAAAAAAAAAAAAATATATATATATATATATATATATATAATATAAAA
This sequence comes from Neocallimastix lanati (nom. inval.), assembly GCA_016946835.1. Classification (NCBI taxonomy): domain Eukaryota; kingdom Fungi; phylum Neocallimastigomycota; class Neocallimastigomycetes; order Neocallimastigales; family Neocallimastigaceae; genus Neocallimastix; species Neocallimastix lanati (nom. inval.). The sequence continues at coordinate 2,960,069 of JACVTC010000002.1, read as the reverse complement.
AGTTATTCTTAACAATTATCATACGATGACGATAGTAATGATTTAATGAGTGATATTGCAAAATTAATGAAAATTAATTTTGTGAAACTAGATTGGCTATATTATCATTTTGTAAAATATGGTATTATTATTTTATATAAAGTTTTTCTTAGATAGTATATTTAATTATATTTTTATTAATATCTACATATAAAAATTTATCCAATTTTCAATATTGCAAATATTACTATAATGTATTACAGTGGCTTTTGTTGAATCAGAGAATTATAAAGATAAATTAAAAATTCCTAAAAATAATTTTGATTTTTTCAAAACAAAAACCTTTTTTTTAAGTGAAAGTTTTAATGATAGTTATAAATTAGCTTTATTAAAAATCATAGGAAAAGGAAATGGAAAATGTGCAAAAGAATTTTCAAATAATATAACTACATTTATAATAAAAGATAAAGAATTAAATAAAGAGTAAAAAAAAATATAATATATATATAAATTTATATATAATATTATTTATATATAATATTAACTCAATATTCGCTACAATTTATTTATGATAATATATAATATTAATTATTACATTATCAGTGAGAAGAAATTGTTATTGCAATCAGCTTGTGGAACATGTTCAATTATTAATTTTAATTGGCTTATTAGATGTTATTTAGATAAATGTTACATTCCTGAAAGTCCATATGAAATAACTAGTAATAATAATAAATTTGGAAAGAATATAATTTTTTTTCAAAATTATTTTAAATATATTGATGTTTAATATAAAATATTATATATTTAATTTTAGATACTTTTCAAACTTTTCAAAGTTCATCCTCAATAAGAGTATCATTATTTAAAGGTTTGACATTTTTTATTCATTTCAATGATGAATATAAAGTATGTAATATTTATTTATTTATTTATTTATTTATTTATTTATTTATTTATTTATTTATTTATTTATTTATTTATTTATTTATTTATTTATTTATTTATTTATTTATTTACTTTTAATATTTCAATTAGAAAAATAAATTAAAAGAAGAAATATTACTATATCAAGGAGAAATATATGATAATGATTCACTATATAATAATGAAAGTGAGTTATTAATTGTTACACCATTTTCAAAGTAATTTATCTACATTATCAAAACAAAATAATAATAATAATAATAATAGTAATAATAATAGTAATAATAAGTTGAATGTAACTATTCTAAACTATAAAATCAATGATTATATGATTATAATATTGTCTTAGGACATTCAATTTACGTAAATCTGATTTTGATGATATTCCAATGAAAAAAAGATTTATTACCGCTTATTGGATTGATAAGTGTATCAGAGTAATGAGCATTTATTAATTTAATGATTTATTAATTTAATGATTTATTAATTTAATGATTTATTGATTTATTGATTTATTAAAACATGACTAACGAGAATATTATTAATTTAAATAAAAATAGAAAAAAAAACTGTATAATTTTGATAAATATCCAATGTTTACCCCTTGTAAACTTAAATACCCTATAAATGGTAGCATTTAATTATTAAATTTAATGTCAATTAATTATTATGTTAATCTTTACGTTTATAATTTAAAAAAAAAAAAAAAAAAAAAAAAGGATTTGAACATTTAGTTATATCTACTACTGGGTTTAGTAAACTAGATAGGCTTTATGTTAGTAGATTAATAACGGCAATTGGTAAAGAATTTATATACAATATGAATCTAAATAATCTATATATATGACTTCAATATTTTAAAATTTTATAAAAATCTCAATATATATTTAATATTAATTATTTTGATATACTAATAGGTTCAAAATATTCTTCATCTCTTACTAAAAGTACTTCAATATTAATTTTTCATGATGAAAGATCGTTTTCTGAAAAAATTTCTAAAGCATATGAATATAATAAATCAATTGTTCCTGTTAAATGGTTATATGATTGTTATAACCAAGTAAGTATCTTTTGTAATCATTATATTATTAAAAGTTTTAAATTTTCGTAATTATTAATTTTAACATATTTATATTACATTATATAATATAAAGCAAACATTTATATGTTTCGATACTTACAGAATTAATGCTAAAATGTAACGATAACAATATAAAAATATTTTATTAATAATTTATTATGTCAAATATATGAAAATAATTTACAAATTAATAAATTTATATATATGATAAAAACAAATTAAATTATAAATATTGTTTATGTAATATATATGAAATATTATACGAAATATCATATGATGTATATAATAATTTTTAGTTTATCAATAAATAATGAATAAAACTCTAATATATATGTCATTAATAAATATAAAATAAATGTATATTGTATTTTGGATATTTTTTTATTATATTTCTTTTCAAAACTATTATTGTTATATAAAAAAAATATTAATACTCTATTAAAACTTAACGATAGAAAATTTTAAGGTATTATTCCATTTCTTTTACTTGAGCAAATTATTAAAAAGATAATTATAAAATTCATAAATAGAATATTAAAATTATATATATAGTTTACATGAATATTTATTCAATAAAAGAACAATTAAATAATATTAATTATTAAAAATCAAATTTTTATGAATTTAATAATATTATTTCAATATTATAAATTATATATTAACAATCCTAATTCGTTATTATTGTAATATTGATATGATGATAATATTTACTCTAAATATGCTAAATAAATAAAATTTAATAAAATAATTAAAATAAAATATCAAAATATATATAATATAGCAATAGATAATTTAATATTATTATTTTTATTACTTTGTTAATGTTTCATTTTCAAAAGATTACTTTTAATAGCCAAATGAAACACTTAATTTGTTAAATGTCTGTAATTTAGGTTTTATATTATGTCAATTTTATTTTTATTTTTATTATTAAAATGATATTAATATTTATCTTTAATACAAATGACTTAGTTTTGATTTAATTCAATCGTTATAAACAGATTAATCTTAATCTTTTAAAGATAATAATTAAAAAACATTTATTTTAAAAATATAAATAAATAGACACTTTAAATATTATATATGATTATATATATTTAATTAATTGTTTATTTATTTATTTAGTTAGTTATTTATTTAGTTATTTATTTAGTTATTTATTATATATTATAATATAATAATTTGAAAAACGATTAAAAAGTTGCAGCCTGTCCAATAAGTTGACCATTTGCATCAACTAAATTCCAAACAATGCATTCCTTAGCATAAAATATCTCACCCGTTTTAGAAATTCTTCTCATATTGTATTCCTTTGCAAAACCCTTTTCTTCGGTCTCTTTTAAAAGAATATCGCGTTCAGTTTGTTCCTCTCTTTCAGCAGAATATTTCGAAGGAAGCTTACACCATTCATCAATATCATAGCCAAATTTTTCAAGAGCAAATTTATTTCCATAGTTAAAAATAGGCTCATCACCTTTCGATGGTGTTCCATCATGCGATACTAAAGCAATAGAGCAGTTATAATAAAATTCTGCTATTGATTCTGGAGTTGAACATTTTTTTAATTGTTCTTGTTCTTCTTGTGTCATTCTTGTCGATATATCTACTCCAACATATTTTTTAAAGCTTAACAACATAATATTTAAATGATTAATCATAGTATTTTCTTTATACCAATTAGATATTTTTTTTCCCATTTTTTTTTTTTATTTATTTAGTTATGACTTTACTTTTTTAAAAGATTTTTATATAAAAATAAAAACTTTATAAATTCTTTTTGTATAAAAATAAAATCCTTTTTTATATTAAATTTTAATATTTTTTTTCTAATTAAATTTTAATTTAATTTAATAGAATAAAATAAATTTTTATTTGTCAAAATCTACATCTATGTGTTTGTATAGAATTTTATACAGATTAAATTAAATATTCATAATTAAAATCTATTGATATTAATTAAATTTTAAAATTAATATTTATAATTTTTTTTATCATTTTCATATTTTATATTATATTGAGAAGTCATTTGTGCTACAATTTTATAAATTTATTTTATTTTTTTTTTTTTTTTTTTTTTTTTTTTTTGAATTGTTATCTCATAATACTGTTAAGTATTTCAAATTAATTATTAATAAAAAAAATAATTAAAATAATAATTTCAATCAAATTTTAATTTTAACTAAAAGAATATGAAATCCTTTTTTGAGCCACCATTATGGTTTGAAAGAAGAACCTTAATTTTAAAAATATTAAATAAACATAAAGATTTTAAAAAAGTAATTAAATTATAAATATAAATTTAATTTTAATATTCAATTTTTTTTTTCCCTTTATTTTCTTGAACTACTTTAAATTCATTTTAATTAATATATATATATATATATATATTAAAAAATAATATTGAATTAATAATTATTTATTTTTATTTAATTGTAATACATTCGATTCAAAAGGTTATTGATTATGGTTGTAATGTTGGAAATTTATTAGAAGTTTTGAAAAACAATAGTGACTATGAAGAGATAATAGCTGTTGATAATGACGAGAATGTTTTAAAAGAAGCTTATGAAAAAAGTAAAGTAACGAAATATTTTATGGTTTATTTGAAAACAAAACCATTAAACATTAAGCTTCTTAAAGGTATATTATAGTAATAAATAGTTAAATAATAATCTATAAAAATAATTATATATCATTTTATTAACGATATATATTTTTTTAAAAAAAAAAAAAAAAAAAATAGGAAATATTAAATATGCTGATGTAAGGCTTTTAAATTCTGATGCTTTAATTTGTTCAGAAGTGTAAATATTAAAATAGTATATAATAAATTTAGTTGGTAATTAGTTTATTTATTTATTTATTTATTTATTTATTTATTTATTTATTTATTTATTTATTTATTTATTTATTTATTTATTTATTTATTTATTTATTTTATGTATTTCATACTTAATGATTAAAAATAAATAGAATTGAACATTTAGATAATGAAACATTAGAAATTTTTCCTAAAATTGTATTCAATATTTATAAACCAAAGGTTGTAATTATTACTACACCAAATTGTGAATTTAACTATTATTTTAAAGAATTAAATTATGGAACTCCCCAACAGAAATTTCGACATGAAGAACATTTATTCGAATGGACAAGAAAAGAATTCAATTTATGGTAATTGAAGTAGTAATGAAGATTAATGAAAAAAATAAAATGAAATGAAATAGCTAGTAGAATTTAAAATAAATTTTTAATAGTTTAATAAAGCATAGTTTAATATAATACGAATTTGAAAATAAAGTTAAAATTAAAATTAAAATTTCAAAATTAAAATTTAATTTTTATTTTTTTTTATTTTAAATTAAAAGTTTTTGTAATAAATTAAAAATGAATATTTAATCATATAATAAATAAATAAGTAATCAATAAATAAATAATAAAATAATAATAATTAATTAATTAATTAATCATAGCCATTAATGTCTTCAATTATATTAATATATTATTATATATAGGGTAAAAAATATCGCCGAAAAATATAATTATAAATTCGAGATTACAGGAATAGGTTCAGCCCCAAAAGAAATAGTTGATGGTGATAGAGGTTATTGTACTCAAATAGCTATTTTTGAGAGAATTGAACAATGTGAAAATAACTCTATTAAAAATGACATTAATACTGAAAAATTAACAGAAATTTTTGATTGTTTATATAATATTGATTATCCATATTTTGACAATAGTAACGTTTCAGTAGATGAAATTTTGAAAGAGTTAGTATGTTTCTCAAAGAATTATATAGATCGTATTAAATTGATTTCGTCAGAGACAAATGACCAAAGCTATAATGAAAATCAAGAAAGTTCAGATAAAATTATTTCAAATTATACCAATATAAGTGAAAATACCAATGAAAATAATAGCAAGAAAAAGTACTTAAATGAAGAAAATAGTATTAATAAAGATGAAAGTAATAATAAAATATCGACAAAATATCAATATGCCATTAATCTAGAAGATATATGGCAGGATTATTATATCAATAGATTATGTGGTAATAAAGAAAAGCTTAAAAAAGTTTTAAAGTCTGATGAAGTTAATAGTATATTTTTCTTCAATAATGATGAAAATCAATCTACCGATAATGAAAATAATAATACTGAAAAAGTATACATAAGAAATATAGATGATTTATATGACTGTTTTGACAAGTATTATAATAAGGAAGACTATGAAAGCGAATATCTATCTTATAGCACTGATGACGATTACAATAACAAAACAGATAAATATAATGAATATTCAGATACCGATAAAGATAGTTTTTGGGATCACTATAGTGATAGTTATCATGATAATTATTCTGATGCCGAACATAACTTTTAGAATTATTAAAATAATATTTATTAAAATTTAAATATTATTTTATTAATATAATTTTATTAATATAATATTATTCATCAAATATTAAAAAAAGGTATAATTATGATATAAAAAAAATAGAGACATAAGAAATTAAAAATAAAATTAATAGATAAATACAAATTATAAACTTTAAAGAGCAAATAAAATAAAGTAGTTGAAAAATAAAATAATTAAAAATAAAATTAATTAATAAATATCAAAAATTTAAAATCACCAAAGTATTTTATTTTATTTTTATTAATACTTTACTTTTTTATGGTACTTCACTATTTATTTTATTTTATTTTATTTTATTCAATCTGTACTTTATATTTAACATTCTACTATTTATTTAATTTTATCTTATTTTATTTTATTTTATTCAATCTGTACTTTATATTTAACATTCTACTATTTATTTTATTTTATTTTATTTTATTTTATTTTATTTTATTTTATTTTATTTTATTTTATTTTATTTTATTTTATTTTATTTTATTTTATTTTATTTTATTTTATTTTATTTTATTTTATTTTATTCAATCTGTACTTTATATTTAATACTCTACTATTTATTTTATTTTATTTTATTTTATTTTATTTTATTTTATTTTATTTTATTTTATTTTATTTTATTTTATTTTATTTTATTTTATTTTATTTTATTCAATCTGTACTTTATATTTAACATTCTAGTATTTATTTTATTTTATTTTATTTTATTTTATTTTATTTTATTCAATCTGTACTTTATATTTAACATTCTACTACTTATTTTATTTTATTTTATTTTATTTTATTTTATTTTATTTTATTTTATTTTATTTTATTTTATTTTATTTTATTTTATTTTATTCATTCTGTACTTCATATTTATATTTCTACTATTTATTTTATTTTATTTTATTTTATTTTATTTTATTTATTTTATTTTATTTTATTTTATTTATTTATTTTATTTTATTTTATTTTATTTTATTTTATTTTATTTTATTTTATTTTATTTTATTTTATTTTATTTTATTTTATTTTATTTTATTTTATTTTATTTTATTTTATTTTATTTTATTTTATTTTATTTTATTTTATTTTATTTTATTTTATTTTATTTTATTTTATTCATTCTGTACTTCATATTTATATTTCTACTATTTATTTTATTTTATTTTATTTTATTTTATTTTATTTTATTTTATTTTATTTTATTTTATTTTATTTTATTTTATTTTATTTTATTTTATTTTATTTTATTTTATTTTATTTTATTTTATTTTATTTTATTTTATTTTATTTTATTTTATTTTATTTTATTTTATTTTATTTTATTTTATTTTATTTTATTTTATTTTATTTTATTCAATCTATACTTTCTTATTTAATATTCTACTATTTATTTTATTTTATTTTATTTTATTTTATTTTATTCAATCTATACTTTCTTATTTAATATTCTACTATTTATTTTATTTTATTTTATTTTATTTTATTTTATTTTGTTTTATTTTATTTTATTTTATTTTATTCAGTCTATACTTTATATTTAATACTCTACTATTTATTTTATTTTATTTTATTTTATTTTATTTTATTTTATTCAGTCTATACTTTATATTTAATACTCTACTATTTATTTTATTTTATTTTGTTTTATTTTATTTTATTTTATTTTATTCAATCTATACTTTATATTTAATACTCTACTATTTATTTTATTTTATTTTGTTTTATTTTAATTTATTTTATATTATTTTATATAATTAATTTAATTTTTATTAATACTATTCTTTTATAGAGGAGTAGTTCATTTCGCCAAGTTACATTTCGCCAAATTGAATATTATTAAATGAATGAATAAATAAATAAATTTAATATATTTATAATTAAATATATTTTAATAATTAAATATTATAAATAATTATTTTATAATAGTGTTATCATTGAGGAATGGGAGGCTATTGCTTATAACACACTTTTATTATAATTTTATAATATATAATGTTTTATTTCATGTATTTTATTTGTTATTTTTTCATTTAAATCATGTAATTTTATTATTATTATTATTATTATTATTATAAATTAAATAAAGTTATTCTCTAAATCTAAAAAAAAAAAAAAAATTATTTTATTACTATTTTACAAAATATTAAAATATATCTTTAATTAAAAATTATAATTATAATCAATAAATATTATTTGTAAAAATAATATTAAATAAAAAAATTATTGAACATTACGTAAATATTATAAAAAAGTTTTAAAAACATATTTTGAATTTTTATTTATTTATTTATTTATTTATTTATAATAATATGCCACTTTGCGAAATGAAACTCTCCCGTTTTGAGGGGGAGGCTGAATATAAGAGTGGTACACACAAGGTGTAAAAAAAAAAAAAAAAAAAAAAAAAAAAAAAAAAGATTGTTTTAGAAATAAATTGGGAAATCATTATAAAAAAAAAGTTAATTGAACAAAGATATGATAATTAGTTTTATTGCTGAATATGTATAATCAATATACTACATAAACATAATAATAAAAGACATAAAAACGTTAATTTGTAATTATAAAAACAATTATATTTTATTAATTTAGTAAAAAAAAAATTCAAAATGATATAAATTTTATATATTTATTTAATTAATGTAAGATAAATAAATGATAATATATTTGATGAAAATTTAAATAAATATATTTAAACACAATAATAATAAAACTTAAATAAAAATAAAAAAAAATAAAAAAGTGAAGTACGCATTTCTCCAAGTAGCAAATACTTACACATAACCCTAACCACCATATTCCATAAAAATTTCTTGAGAAGAAAACCGGAAATGGTCAATAAATGTGATAGAACCAGGAACCTTATATATTCTAACCCACTAACAATCAGGGTAGAATCTTGTTCGATTTGTAGCAATGTAATTTAAAGTCAATCTATAATTAAAAAAGATTTTATATATCAAATAAAATGATATGCATATAATACTAATATATAAATATTAATAATACTATATATCAATATTGAAATATTATGGAAAATATTATTTTATTAAGCAAGTATTTTAAGTGGAAAATAAATATTATAAGAATAACATGGAAACTTATATTTTGTTTTTGATTTATTTGGTCAAATTATTTTTCTTAATCAATAAAAGTTAAGTGACCTCTTTGTGGGCAGGAATTTTTGATATATAATACAGATAGACGTATTATTATATTTAAATTATTAATATTAAATTATATATATATAAATTTTTTAATGTATTGTAATATTGCATTTAAATAATTTAAAGTAATGGATATTACATTAAAATAATTTGACTTATTACATAAGTGAACTCTTTCATTATTAATATCACCATTATAAAAGAAATTTATTTTATGGTCTTTTCTTATTTTTCTTATATTATTTTATTTTATTTTTTTTTTATTTTATAATATTTTTATTTTTATATTTATATTTTTAAATTTTAGTTTTAGTTTATTATTATTCCATTTTTTAATATAATTGTTAGTAAAGATAATTTTATATTACTTTATTAAACAATTGATATAATAAAAACAAAAGAATTTTTAAATTTTAATTAAATATACTTAATAGAAAAAATTTGCAGTTCTTCATTTTAACTGACATTTAATGAAAAGTTTATTTAAATTTTATTTATTAATGTTTAATATATTCGTTTATTCATATTTTGTGTATTTATTATTAATTGTTTTAAAATATGATTATTTAATAATTATTAAAAGGATTATAAATTATAAATATTAAGTAAAAAAATACTTTGTCATAGAAAAAATAGTAATGAAGTAGTAAAAATTTAGTAAAAAAAAATAATAATAATAATAATTATTTCAATAATAATAGAAATAATTGAAGATTAATAATTTAATCGAATAGTATTGATTTAAAATAATTTAAAATATATTATTCTATTTAAATTTTGTAAAGTAGTAAACATTACTTAAAATTAATAGAATAGTAATTTAACTTTTATATGTTGATTTTATATGTATATTATTTCTTTTATTATTTTTTTTTTTAAAAAAAAAAATTATATATATTACAAATATTCTTTATAATTTTTTTCATTTTTATATGATAAATATTAATTTTAAAAAAGCATAGTATTTTATATTATCTTTCAATAATATGAATATCTCCATAAATAAAATTATCAATATATATAATTTATATAATATAAAAAAAAATTTGTAAATATACTAAAAAAAATTTATAACATTAATATTATTGTAAATTTTATTTTTATTTAAATATTATTAGCTATAAAATATAGTTTTCTTTTATTTTTGCCAAATTAGAAATAATTAAAATAAAATAAAATAAAAAAATAAAAAAAAAAAAAAAAAAAAAAAAAAAAAAAAAAAAAATAAAAAAAAAAAAAACTATATTAATTTTAAATTAAATGATTAAAATTAATCATAAGGAAAGATATATATACATATATATATATATATACTAAAAAGTTTTTAATAAAAAACATAGACTTGCACATATGGGTACCCATCTCCCATATGGCCATACAGTTATTAATTAACTGTAAGGTGATGAGTTATTGGCATACTGTATCAGCTTCGCCGCTCTCAATCGTCGTTACACACTGCCCGGAGATGCATTCCTAACGTTCCTACATATATCTCTAATGACCACGAGCATCAGAACGGAACCATTAACTCCTCCCTAGTGGGTGTAATCATTGGCGATTGGAAATTTTACAATCATCAAGGTCTATGCTTCAATTCAAAGCGTAGTATCAGGGTTGGGTGAAATAATCATCTGAGGGAAAGCCTTATGGACATCACGTGTGGTCTCATGATATCCCAGGATAGAAACCTCATCCGATTATTTGGTGCCATGCCGAGGATAAAAAGTTTTTAATATTAATATAATTTAGATAAACAAAAAAAGAAAGTCTGTTTATATTTATTTGTGTATATTTATTTTAATTTGTTATTTCTACTACCACCTTCCTTAAATTCTAATATTTAATATAATATAATATGTAGATAAAATTTTTAGAACTTTACTTAATCTATGCTAATATGCATATAATTAAATAAACATATATATAATTTTGGCAATAATAAATACTAAATGATAATATATATATATTTTTCTATTATTATTATTATTACTATCTTTAGTAAAAAAAAATAAATATATTATATATTTTATATATTCTAATCCTTTAAATATTTTTAAAATTTTTAAAACATAATTGAATTGATAATTAATATAATAAAAATAAATAAATATTTATTTATTTAATAAAAAAATTAATTAAAACAACAATTTAATATATAAAATCTCCGTAAAAATATAAAAAAAAAAGCCTATTTATTATAATTTAAAAATTATCCCACCAAAATATCTATTTTATATTATTAACGGTCAAGAAATTAAAGATATTGACAAAGAGGTTACTAAATATTTTATAATTATATATATAAATATTTTATAATTATATATTTATATCAATTTGCTATTATTTTAAACTAAAAATTTATTATAATGAATATTGAAAATGAATTTATTTCTTTTTTTATTTATTTTTTTATTTATTTTTAATTATTTCTTATTTTATATATGCTTATTATCTATTATCTATTATATTCTATTTGAAATTTGCATGTTTTTATACTTTTATTTTTTTTTATTTAATATTATATGTATATATATATTATTAGTATTTATTATTAAATCTTTTTACTAATCTATATTATTTCATATTATATCTATATATATTTTATTATTTGAATATTTATAATTATTATTACATGAACAATTTCAATACATTATTTTTAATACTTTCAAGCCTCAAAATATGTTTTGGAAAGAATTAAATAAATCTGAAACAATGAAAAATTACAAAAAAATTTTTTTCTAAATTTAATTTATAATATTAAAAAATTTTAATTTTAATGAAAAGTTCAAAAAAATATTAATTTATAATTCTATTAATTTAAATTTTTATAATTGAAAATATTATTAAATGAATTGCAATAATTAATAATTCTAAATTTAATATTATAAAACTATTATGTTATATATACATATATATATGAATATATTGTGTAATAAATATTATACTTTTAAGATAACATACATGACTAAATCATACAGAATAAAAATTAAGGAAAATCATTTAAGTATCATTTTTATTAAAAAATAAAATATATAAAATAAGGTTATGGTTTACATAATAATTTTTATAATTAAATTTATGAGTTTATATCTATATTTATTTTTGAATTATTTTATAATTAATGAAGTTATATTTAAAATAAAATTTTCTTTTACCTATTGATATATTAAAAATAATCAATATTATGGTTGATCTTTACGATAAAAATAATAATTAAAATTCTCAAACATATATTTATTAATATAAAAATAATAGAACATTAGGAATAAATTTACTAAAAAAAAAAAAAAAAAAAATTCAATATATATAGATAATTTAAAACAACAAAATAATTATTTTTTTTTTTTTTTGTATAAATAATGACTAACCCAAATATTGAAACACGTCATAAGTATAAAAATAATATAATAACTTTCTTTTAAAGAAAGAATAATATTAATATAATTATATAAAGTAATATATTGGCAAAATCAAAACAAGATTGAAGTTATAAAAATATATGTATAATAAAAATATATATTTGTTTTATTTAAATAATATTCATTTAAAAAAAAATAAATTCAATATATATATTAAATATTAATAAAAAATTGTCTATTGTTAAAAAAAAAAAAATAAAAAAAAGTAAAAAAAATAAAAAAAGTAAAAAAAATAAAAAAAAGTAAAAAAAATAAAAAAAAGTAAAAAAAATAAAAAAAAGTAAAAAAAATAAAAAAAATAAAAAAAAAGTAAAAAAAATAAAAAAAAAGTAAAAAAAAAAAAATAAAAAAAATAATAATAAAAATATAATAATAATAATAATAAAAATAAATAATAATAAATAATAATAATAGAAAAAAAAGGTATTAATAATTCAATTAAAAAAAATTTCAGCGAATGAAAAATCAAAATTTACTTATATATATTTCAAATTTTGATATTGTTGTATGTAACATATATTCAATGTATTTTAAAAGAAATGTTAGTAAATAATCAAATAAATGTAATAAATTAAAAAATTTCATAAATGAAAAAAATTTAAATTTAAAATCATTTTATTGGTTTCTGAATCTTTTTTTTTTTTTTTATTTTTTTATTTTTTAAAGTTTCGATAAATATAAAAAAAAAAAATAATTATGTTAATTTATTAATATTTGTATTCATAAAAATGACATATACTTGTATTTATTTTATAAATAGTACATATTAATTAAAAAAAGTCTTATTTTATATATTAAAAATATTATATTTGATAAATAAATAAATGTATATATTTTTGTTATTATTTTTAAATTAAAAAATATTAATTACAAAAATAGCAATTGTAAATAATTGCTAAACAAAATTGTATATTTATTATATTTTCTTATTTACGAGTTTAAATTCTAAAATTTATATAAAAAGACAAAGTTTTACTTCTTCTTTTAATCTTCAAACTCATAAATTTTTTATTAAATAAAAAATTTAATAATTTTCTCTGGAAGAAAATAATAAAATAAAAACTTATTTGATACAGTGCAAGACACATTTTTTTTTTAATACTATTTAAAAAATAAATAATTTAAATTAAAATGAAGACTACTATTGCTTTAACTGCTGTTGCTGCTCTTGCCGCTAAGGTTTCAGCTGCTTGTTGGTCACAATCTCTTGGTTATCCATGTTGTTCTTCTCCAAATGCTGAAGTTTATTACACTGATAACGATGGTAAATGGAGTGTCGAAAACAACGATTGGTGTGGTATTCCAGTTAAAGAAGAATGCTGGGCTAAGAAGTTAGGATATTCTTGCTGTACTTCAACCTCTAGAGTTGAATACACTGATAATGATGGTAAGTGGGGTATTGAAAATGGTAACTGGTGTGGTATTGTTGACGGAGGTGTTCCAACTCCAGGTCCAACTCCAGATCCATATGGTGGTGGTGATCCAGTTCCAGGTTCTCAATTTGATCACAATGGTAAGAATCCATTCGCTGGTCATGAATTCTACCTTAACCCATACTACCTTGATGAAGTTGATGGTGCCATTGCTCAAATGTCCGATTCTTCTCTTATTGCTAAGGCTGAAAAGATGAAGACTTACTCTAATGCTATTTGGTTAGATACCATTAAGAACATGCAAACCTGGTTAGAAACTAACTTAAAGGGAGCTCTTGCTCAACAAGAATCTACTGGTAGTACCGTTTTAACTGTCTTTGTTGTTTACGATTTACCAGGTCGTGATTGTCACGCTCTTGCTTCCAATGGTGAACTTCTTGCCAATGACAGTGATTGGGCTCGTTACAAGTCTGAATACATTGATGTCATTGAAGAAAAGTTAAAGTACTACAAATCTCAACCAGTTGTTCTTATTGTTGAACCAGATTCTCTTGCTAACTTAGTTACTAACCTTGACAGTACTCCAGCTTGTCGTGATTCTGAAAAGTACTATCTTGATGGTCATGCTTACTTAATTCAAAAGTTCGGTGTTCTTAAGCATGTTGCTATGTATCTTGATATTGGTCACGCCTTCTGGTTAGGTTGGGATGATAACCGTGAAAAGGCTGCTAAGGTTTATTCTAAGGTTATCAGCTCTGGTTCTCCAGGTCAAGTTCGTGGTTTCACTGATAATGTTGCTAACTACACTCCATGGGAAGATCCAACTCTTTCTCGTGGTCCAGATACTGAATGGAACCCATGTCCAGATGAAAAGAGATACTTAGAAGCTATGCACAAGGACTTCAAGTCTGCTGGTATTAAGTCAGTTTACTTCGTTTGTGATACTTCTCGTAATGGTAAGAAGGTTGATCGTAAGCACCCAGGTGAATGGTGTAACCAAACTGGAGTTGGTGTTGGTGCCAGACCACAAGCTAGTCCAATTTCCAGTATGGATTACCTTGATGCTTTCTACTGGATTAAGCCACTTGGTGAATCAGATGGTACTTCTGATACTTCTGCTGCTCGTTACGATGGTTACTGTGGTCACGATACCGCTATGAAGCCAGCTCCAGAAGCCGGTCAATGGTTCCAAAAGCACTTCGAACAAGGTATTAAGAATGCTAACCCACCACTCTAAGCAGTTTAGTGTTTTAACACATAATATCAAATAATAAAACTAAAAGAAAAAATAAATAAATAAATAAATATTAAAATAAAAAAAGAAAATATAAAATAAGAGAAAAAAAAAGATTAAAATAAATCTAAATAAATCTATAAAAAGTTAATAGATTAATGAAATAATAAAAAATAAATAAATTGTAATAAAAATTATATTATTGTTTCCTTTAAAAAATAATAATAAATAAATAAATAAATAAAGTAAGAACCTAATAATTATGAAAGAAGTTTTTCAAATGTTGCAATATGAAGTGTAAATATTAATGGTTTATATATTTTCTTAATTGGGGTATAATTCTTATAAATGTTTGTAAAATTTTTTTTAAGAAATAACATATTTAAAGAAAACAAAAATATTTAGGAATAATAATAATATTTTTTTTTTTTTTATAATTTATTAAATTAGAAAGTTTTATTTTAAATTAATAATAACGTATCATAGCTAGTAAATTTGTTAAAAATAACGACATGCAATTTAGTATTAAAAAATATGTAAAGTTTAGAAGTACGATTATATAACTTGCCTCTTGGTGCAAGATGTGGATATAAATTCCAATACTTGTGTTGTCAAAGATGCCAATATGATCTAATATGACTGTCCAGAAAGATGTCCTTGTTTTTATAGAAAAAAATAATAATCCTCAATTGGAACATTGGTTTTCTAAATGCTATCTTTTCCGTGAGATTCAAATTGTATTATTTCATATTTAATTAATAATATTCCAAAATATAGAAAATATACATGGACGAAAGAAAGTAGAACTATTAAACGTAAACTAGAGAAAAGATGTAGTAACGATAAAAAAATTAAGGATTTTTATTGGAAAAGAGATATGAAAATCAATTTTATTAAAGCTGAATTTTATGACAAAAACTGATTCGAAGAAACTTCAGATTTTATAAAACTATGTTATGAATATGAATATCCTGATCTTTCATATGGTTTCTATTGGCTATTGAGAGCACGAAGCGGATATAGATTAGATGCTAGAATTGCTAAATCTGCAAAAATAATAGATCAAACGTGTCCTAATTTTTGTCCCTGTTGTAAAAGTAATAAATAATGGATAAGGCATTGATTAATTGATTGTCCTTTCTTTCAATTATATTCGTAGTAAAGTCAATGATAAAATTTTATTTTTATATAACGCTTTTAACTGTGGCAAACTAACAAATGATATCGTTAATAGTAATAATGATAATAGTAATAGTAATAATGGTAATAATAATAGTAATAGTAATAATAGTAATAGTAATAATAGTTATAGTAGTAATAGTTATAATGATATTAGTAATAGTATTTTAGTAATGCTAGTAATAGTATTGAAAATAATGTGTATATTGATTTTAGTGTGTGTGAAAAAGTGTTTAATTTCCTTCTTGGAGGAAGAAGTATTAATAACAGTACAAGGGAATGGAAGGATCTATTTAAGTGCCAGATGAAATCAGGTGCTTATTCTGATACTCCATTCTTGGTGGTTACTGCGGCTCTTCTTCAATCGATTATACCTATTGCTATTGGCCAGCCATGGTCTTTGTTAAATAGGTTCAAATCGAATCGTACTACTACTACCAAGAGCATCAATGCTGAAGAAACAGTAAGACAGGCCAGTAGGGTTAGCGCTACCAATTAAGATCACAATTTCGTATCTTAAAATTATGATTAACATTGTGAAGTCAAAAATTAATTATTATACTTCAATATAATAATGCCCTTGTGAAGTCTTATTACAGATATTAATTAAATGAAACTAGATTACTTTATACCATTTTTTTATTTTATTTTGTGTTTTTTTTTTTTTTGTTTTTTTTTTATCTTTTTTTTTTTCTTTTTATTACATGTATTTTGTCAAATATTTAATTAATAAAGATGAAACAAGTTTGCTGACGTTTAAAAAAAAAAAAAAAAAAAAAAAAAAAAAAAATTTCCGTGAATTTCGAATGAAATATTTTAAAGACATTGATATTCTTTATGAAAAATTTTATATAATTTCTAAATATTGTCCAATATCAAATAGTAATGTAAACACTGTTATTACAGATTACTACTACTAATTTAGTGAATAGTTCAATTGGTGAAAATCGTAGTAATTTAAATAATTTTCTAAATAATGAGTGTGTAAATATATATGTGACGTGGTACCGATTAAATAACTTTCTTCTTGTTGGAAGGGATGCTGATATAATAGATTTAAATTATAAAAAGGAATGGAATATTTTGTCTAATAACCAAATCATTTCTGGTGATTATTCAAAAACGCCGTTCTTGGCCCTGCTAGCCTGTCTTACTGCATTTTCAGCGTTGACGCTCCTGGTTAGTTTGCACTTATACTTTCGGAATAGTAACCCTTGTCGAGTAATAAGCCCGAGGCATAATTTCTGTAAAGAGAGCTGCAGATCGCACCAAGAACGGCGTTTTTGAATAATCATCAGAAATGATTTGGTTATTAGACAAAATATTCCATTCCTTTTTATAATTTAAATCTATTCTGTCTGCATCTCTTCCACCAAGAAGAAAGTTATTTATTTTTTTTTTTTTTTTTTTTTTTTTTTTTTTAGACAGGGAAGAGAATACACTTCCAAAATTTTATTAATTTTATTTTAAAAAAAATACATGTAAGTGAAAAGTACATTTGAAATTAAAAATAAAAAAATTTAAAAAATAAAAAAATAAAAAAGCTCGAAAATACTATGTATTTCGACAAGTTGTACTATGCGGGAATTTTTCCCTTCCTAACAAATAAAAAAGAAATAAAACCTAGAAGTTACATCATTAAAATAGATAGTGTGGTGTCCACTAAACTCTCCCCGAATTCAACATTTATTGAACTTCTAGGGCGAGATTCACCCTTCGTAGAAATAGATGATGATCCTGTATTATCATTATGCCTTATCAGTACGACGTCGACGCTCTTGGATAAGTTTGGTATTTTATAATACCTATCAAATAATAGCTTAAACGAACTACTTATAATAGGTATTGCACTTGTTAAGAATTCCGCCAAGCCCACAATTTTTGGAACAGGTGACTCAGATGAACCTTTGAAAAGTAGTTCATTTAATTATCTCTGTTCCCCACTATCGAAATGTAGCTCATTTAAAACTAAAGTCCCACCAAGAAGGAACAAGTATATATAATTTTTTTTTTTTTTTTTTTTTTTTTTTTTTTTTTTTAGACTAGGAATAAACTTTATTTAATAATATTATTTTTTAAAAAATACATGAAGTTTAAATACATGAAAAAGTATATATAATGATTGATATAATCTTCAAAATTAGAAATAGAGTCATAGGAAGAAAGAGGATTAAACGCTCCAATCTTCCTAAGGAATAAAACATAGAGATCATCGATGAAATTTAAAGAATTCCATCTTAAAGATGCAAGAGCAAGAAAAAAGTTATATAATCGGTACCACGTCACATATATATTTACATACTCATTATTCAGAAAATTACTTAAATTACCACGATTTTTACCAATTGAACTATTCACTAAATTAGTAGTAGTAACGATATTATAATTTTCACTATCACTAATATTAATATTCCTATTTTCACTATCACAATATTTTTTTTTTCACATTAGAAAAAAAATATATGAAAATATTAATAATATTTAGAAAAACTATTACATTATAAGTTTCAATGACGATAGGGCCTCTAACTCTTACTATCCATTAATAATAACTCCTTTTTAATGATTAATATTTTTCATTTATAGGCAACGAATTAATATTTGTCATTTAAAATTTTTCTTCTTTACCATTTATCATTGACATTCGTCAGAATGAAAAAAAATCTCAACTATATACAAATCAATAATATTATAAAATTTTACTATATTATAAATCCTTAGAATAATGAAAATTCGCATTATAATAAATTTTATAATAGTATTAACTTTTTAAATTATATTTAATAAACTTAAAACACAAAACACATAAAATAACAAACTTCACTTTTACTTCTTTTTACTTTTTTTATTTATTTTTTTCACTTTAAGTTACATTAAGAATATATTTTTAATTTATTAAAATATAATCTAAAAACTATTTTATTTTTATTTTTGTTTATTCTTTTTATTTTATATAAAGTCAAATAAATATTCAATCTTCCTTTTTTTATTTAATGTATTTTTTCTTTTTGTATTTTCTATTAATATTTTTTTATTCTTTTGGTTTTTTCTTTTTTTTTGGAATTTCATTAGTGTTTATCATTAATTCAACTTTTTACAATTACATATCGCAAAATAATTAGAATTAAAGATATTTATTACAAAACTATTTTTTTAAATTTTTTAATCAATTTAGAGTGGTGGGTTAGCATTCTTAATACCTTGTTCGAAGTGCTTTTGGAACCATTGACCGGCTTCTGGAGCTGGCTTCATAGCAGTATCGTGACCACAGTAACCATCATAACGAGCAGCAGAAGTATCAGAAGTACCATCTGATTCACCAAGTGGCTTAATCCAGTAGAAAGCATCAAGGTAATCCATACTGGAAATTGGACTAGCTTGTGGTCTGGCACCAACACCAACTCCAGTTTGGTTACACCATTCACCTGGGTGCTTACGATCAACCTTCTTACCATTACGAGAAGTATCACAAACGAAGTAAACTGACTTAATACCAGCAGACTTGAAGTCCTTGTGCATAGCTTCTAAGTATCTCTTTTCATCTGGACATGGGTTCCATTCAGTTTCTGGACCACGAGAAAGAGTTGGATCTTCCCATGGAGTGTAGTTAGCAACATTATCAGTGAAACCACGAACTTGACCTGGAGAACCAGAGTTAACAACCTTGGCATAAACCTTAGCAGCCTTTTCACGGTTATCATCCCAACCTAACCAGAAGGCGTGACCAATATCAAGATACATAGCAATATGTTTAAGAACACCTAACTTTTGAATTAAGTAAGCATGACCATCAAGATAGTACTTTTCAGAATCACGACAAGCTGGAGTACTGTCAAGGTTAGTAACTAAGTTAGCAAGAGAATCTGGTTCAACAATAAGAACAACTGGTTGAGATTTGTAGTACTTTAACTTTTCTTCAATGACATCAATGTATTCAGACTTGTAACGAGCCCAATCACTGTCATTGGCAAGAAGTTCACCATTGGAAGCAAGAGCGTGACAATCACGACCTGGTAAATCGTAAACAACAAAGACAGTTAAAACAGTTTTACCAGTAGATTCTTGTTGAGCAAGAGCTCCCTTTAAGTTAGTTTCTAACCAGGTTTGCATGTTCTTGATGGTATCTAACCAAATAGCATTAGAGTAAGTCTTCATCTTTTCAGCCTTAGAGATAAGAGAAGAATCGGACATTTGAGCAATGGCACCATCAACTTCATCAAGGTAGTATGGGTTAAGGTAGAATTCATGACCAGCGAATGGATTCTTACCATTGTGATCATATTGAGAACCTGGAACTGGATCAACATTTGGACCTGGATTTGGACCTGGAGTTGGAACACCTCCGTCAACAATACCACACCAGTTACCATTTTCAATACCCCACTTACCATCATTATCAGTGTATTCAACTCTAGAGGTTGAAGTACAGCAAGAATATCCTAACTTCTTAGCCCAGCATTCTTCTTTAACTGGAATACCACACCAATCGTTGTTTTCGACACTCCATTTACCATCGTTATCAGTGTAATAAACTTCAGCATTTGGAGAAGAACAACATGGATATCCGAGAGGTTGTGACCAACAAGCGGCAGAAACCTTAGCGGCAAGAGCAGCAACAGCAGTTAAAGCAATAGTAGTCTTCATTTTCTTAAATTTTAAACTCAATTATAAAATATTAAAAAATATAGTGATTCTAGCACTAAATTTATTTGTAATAAACTTTTTTTTAATAAAAAAAAACACTAATGGTTATTTTTCTTCCAGAGAAAAAAACTTTATAGTAATAATTAATTTAATAATTAATTTTGAATTTTAATTTTTCAAGAGATTTTTTTGTTCTTTTTATATCAAATTTTCAATTATCACAAATGTGAATTCAATATTAAATTAATATATATTAATTGTTTTTTTTTTTTTTTTTTTTTTTTTTTAATATTATTTTTGACAAAATAAAAAATTAAATCAAAAAATTTTTTCTTATTTTGTTAATGCATAAAAGATAATATATTTAATATTTATTAATATATTTACTTGAATAACAATATATATTTTTTATTTTTTATTTTTATTTTTATTTTTATTTTTTTATTAAATTACTTTGTATAAACAATGTAATATTCAATTATTCATATTTATTCATATAAATTTAAATTTATACTGGGAAACAAACGTAAAATAAAATATTATAACATTATATATTATTAAATGGATGATATATTTTGTTTCTTATAAAAAATTATAATAAATAAATAAATGTATATATTTAAACAATACTAATATTTTGAACAACTTCTTTCTTTTCTTTTTTTTATTATAATGATGGCTTAATTTTATTTCTTTTTTTTTTATTAAAAAGTACAAAAGATAATTCATATGTAAATTCATTTAGTAAATTAAATATTCACTAATTAAAAATAAAATTTTAATATATATTATATTAAATCACAATAAGCAAAATACAATATTATAATAATTTAAAAAAATTACAAATTAAATCTATATTATTTATAGTTTTTTACTATTAACTTAACGTTACACAATGGAAAATATATATTTCTTAAATTTCCATATTATTAAAAATTAAGAGTATATTTATTATATTTTTAACAAAAAAAGAGACACATTAAAGATACATAAAATAAAAATAATAAAATAAGACATTTTTCATATTATAATTAAAACATACTGATTGAATATAAAACATACTGATTGAATAATTAAATAATTATTATAAATATTTTTTTTAAATATAATAAAATTAATTATCCAAACGTGGAAAAAGCATATAAAATTAACAGTATAAGAAAGAAAAACTAGTATATATAAATGAATAATAAAACATAGTTATTTTTTACTTTCTAAAAAGAATTATACATATATGAATAAACAATAAATTCATATTAATTTAATGACTAAACTATTACATAATTTCCAAATAACTTAATTCAAAAATTCGAAATAATATAAATCTATAAATAGAATTTTTATGATAATTACTCAGAATTGACATAGATATTTATATTATACAATGCTTATTAATTAAATTTCTATAATTTTATCTTTATTACACATTAAATATATATTCTATAAATAGAATTATTAAGGTTAAAAAGAATATGAATTTTTAATGAGGCGCATGATTATATTTTTTTACATTAATCAAAAATGAAATACAATTTTACATGTTTATTGACTTAATTATTAATTGATCTTCAAACACAATAATTTAATTGGTTCTCAAATGTTTCATATACAATTTTGACTATTATTAACTCATACAAAAATTATCGAAAATCATTAATTTAACTAAATTAATTAATATTACTCATAATTACTCGAAGAAAATTAATTATGACTAATTATTACCTATATATTAAAACTTTATTAATTAATAAAATTTTTCAATATAAAATTTTTATATTTTTTATATTTACTATCAAAAAGTATTTTATAATTATATACAACTACATTTTAAAAATGTTCAAAATATCAAATGTAAATAAAAATGTATTGTATCATAAAAACATAAAAACATAAAAACATTTGTATTTAAATTTACTATTACGAATACATCATTTTTACAATCCTACATACAATCAATTTTTAATAGTCCTATTCAATTATATATTAATGATATTATCTTTTTTTATAGTTGAATGACTAGTCAACTTCTATATTTCATTTTTATTTAATTATTATTTTTACTGATAATATTTATTTTTATTGATAATATTTATAATATTTATTATTACTGATTTTATTGATTTTATTTATTTTTATTGATATTATTTATTTTTATTGATATTATTTATTTTTATTGATATTATTTATTTTTATTGATATTATTTATTTTTATTGATATTATTTATTTTTATTGATATTATTTATTTTTATTGATATTATTTATTTTTATTGATATTATTTATTTTTATTGATATTATTTATTTTTATAGATATTATTTATTTTTATAGACATTATTTATTTTTATTGATATTATTTATTTTTATAGACATTATTTATTTTTATTGATATTATTTATTTTTATTGATATTATTTATTTTTATTGATATTATTTATATTTATATTTTTTTATTATTTAACTCTAACCTTTTTTAATTATTAATAAATATATACTATCTATTTTCTATTTTCCTATAAATCAAAAAATTTTTTTTTAATAAATGTTAAATCTAAATCAAATTATGAAAAAAAAAATAAAATAAAACAAAAAAAAAAAAAAAAAAGAAGGAAAAAGAATTACCTTTTATATTTTTATTCAAAATATATATATTTATATGAATTAAAATAAGCTATTAATTCGAATACTTTTTTTTTCTTTTTTTTTAAAAATGAATATATTTTAATATTATACTTGGTAAAAAATAATTTATTATCATCAATAGCCGTTTATTCTTTTCTAATATTACGCTATTATCTTTTACTTTAATGTGAAACATTTCTGTTCTTTACTTTTATTAAAATAAATTATTCTGTAATACTTTTTTTTTTTTATCCATATTATTATTAAATTAAATTATAAAAAAAAAAAAAGAAAGCACAGAAATAACTATAAATAATACAATAATTGATAATAATCTTATCTATTTAATTATTTTATTATTTAATTATTTTATTATTTATTATTTATTATTGTTATAGCTTATAATTATCCCATTATATTTAATCTTTAATTAATATATATATATTTTTTTTTTTGAAAAATTGTTTCAAAATTGGAAAATCTGTACTTCACATCAATAATAGAAATTTGGATTTTTTTTAATATTATTATAGAAATTTCAAAATGAAATAAAAAAGATATATCAATATTTAATAATAATTAATTAATTATTTATTTTTAATAAAGAATTATAAATATTATTAAAAATATTAAAAAAAAAAAAGATTTACATGTTGGTAAAAATTCATAATTTAAATAATAATTAATTAAAAAAAGAGAAAAAAAAGAAAACAATAATAATTATATTTAAAAAGAAGATCAATTTAATAGTATTGTTAGAAATTAATATTATATTATATAAATTAAAACAATTATAATAATTTAATATTTTGTTCTTTGAAATACAATTTTTTTTTTTATATATTTGAATGTAAAAAAAAAATAAAAGATAAAAGATAAAAATAAAAATAAAAATAAATATAAAAATAAATATTAAAAAATTATATCAATTCAAAAAAAAAAAAAAAATTACAATTTAAATGTATCATTTATTATTATACTTTTATATCAATTTTTATATTCATGTACTATATTAATCTTAAGATGTAATTATAACAAAAATAAAGATAATTTTTATATTATAATATATAAAAAAAGATTTATATATAATATTTTTAATTCTATGTTTATCTGTTGTGTAAATCAAATTATTGAAAAATATATTATATAAACTTTTTATTGAAAAATATGATAATCTTTAGTTTCAACAAATGTAAAAATAATAAAAAATAAAATTTTTCTTTGATATATTAAAAATAAGGGGGAAACTTTATATATTATACTTTATTAATATAATATTATTCTTTTACAATAAAAAAAATAAAAAAAAAATAAAAAAAAAATAATATAAAATATAGTTAATTTTAATATTAATAACATAATGAAAAAATAATATTTCATTAAAAAAAATTAAAAAAAAAGAATAAAATTTTGTTTTAATTTTATATATATATATATATAAAATTAAAATAAAACAAAAATGTTTAAAATAATTGAAAATTATAAAAATAAAATTATAAAATGATTTTATAAAAATAATAATAAAAAGCATAGTTTTTTTTTTTTTTTTAATTTTATTTAACATTAAAATATATAATATTTATGAAATGAGTTTTAAAAATTTATATCAATATATAAAATGTTTTTCCTCTTTTTTTTTTTTTTATTTTATTACAAAATAAGATAAAAAAATTTTATAATTAAAAAAAAAAAAAAAAAAAAAAAACTAAAGAATTATTCAATAATAAAATTAAATTTATTTTATTTTTTTATTTATTTTTTTTTAGATTAAAAAGGTAAAGATTAATTATTCCTTTTTTTGGTTAAAGTATAAATTTTTATTTGAGAAATTTTTTTGTATTAAATATTTTTATATTTAATTATTATTTTTTTTGAGAAATTTTTGTTGATATTAAATATTTTTATATTTAATTTATTAGTTTAAAAAATATATATATATATGCATATATATTTTTTTATTTTTAAATATCTTAAATACCATTGGTTAATATAAATTAATATAATATTTTAGAATATATTTAATAATCATTTTAAAGATTTATATATATTTTAAAAAATTTCAAAAAAATTAAATTATTTAAGAAATTTTATTATTTGATACTTAACTTTTATCTGTTTAAAAATTATAATAATAAATATATATGTAATGATATAAATAATGAAATTCAATATTTAAATAAATTTATTTATATATTTGAAGGAAAGCATTTGATTTTATTAATTATTATATTAAATATTAGGATTAACTTTTAATATACATAAATAATAATTATATTACTAGATAAATTAATATTAAAATTTGGGAATATTTTAATAGACGAATAATAAATTTATAGTTTTTGTACATATTTATATTTTTTTATAATCACTACTTTTATTATTATTATTAAATATATTTATTAAATTATGAATATGTAATTCATTTATTTAATTATAACAATTCATGATTTATATAATTATATAATTTATCTTAAGATTTTATTCTTTTTGTTTTACAGTAATAATATTAATAATAAAAAAAATACTAATAATAATAATAAAAATATTAATATTAATATAAGTTTGTAAACATTAGAAATTAAAACTTAATAATAATTATTAAGGTATTAATAATAATTTATATATATCTTATAAAAATTATTTATGTTATTAAATATTTTATTTTAAAATTAATATATATATTTAATAACAGTTCATATATTGACCTAATAAATTTTTCTTTTTTAATGATTTTTTTTTTTTTTCATAGTTGGACTGTTTATCATTAATAAAATAAAAGAGAAAAAATCAGAATTTAAAATTAATAATATTTAATTCTAAATTAAAAAGGAATTTAATTTTTTTTTTTTTTTTTTTTTTTTATTTTATTATTATTATTAGTATTATTATTTTACTCATATTATTAGTTTAATTAACACCAATACAAATTTTATTTACTCATAAATTAGTATTTACTCCAACACTATTCATCATTATTAATTTCTAATTTTCCACCAAAATCTAATCCGATATGTGAAATATTGAAAAAAAGATTTGATATAAATTATTAAAAATGATTTACATTTACAAAAATATAATATATTAACACTTGGATCTTATATAAAAATTGATAATATACTTTTTTTTTTTATTATTAATCCTTAATAATTGTTAAAAAGAAAAATAAAATTAAATAATTTTTGATATAAATTTTAAACGATTACTTTAAATCATAAAATAATAATTAAAATTTATTTTTTAATTATATTAATTTATATAATAAAAAAGAAAAAAGAAAATTTAGCTATATAATCAAAATTTATTAACATAATTATTATAGATTACTATAAAAATTTGAAATAATTTTTTTATAAAAAATATATTTATCTACAATTGTATATAATAAATATTACTAAACATATATTTATAATTTCTAATAATAATAATAATAATATTTATTCCAAAAAAAAAAATTGTGATAAATACCACTATTTTAAATATATTTATAATAATTTTTATTATTTACCATTTTATAAGAATACTATAATAATACTACTCTTATTAAACATTTATTATTGCATCATTCCAAATATATAAAATATTCTCAAAAAATATACAATAAATGATAAATATATCATATATATACAAAGATAAAAAAAAAAAAAAAAAGTAATGATAATAATTGAATAGCTGTATGAATTGTTTTTAATGTATATGCTAAAGCCAATAACGATGCATATCATTAGCTGTTACTCCTCTTTTATATATTTCCATTTTTCTACTGAATTCTTCCGGAGTAGAACATTTAAAACATTTAAACATTGGATTTTTTATGAAAACTGCTCCAGCTCTTTTTAATAAATTTTCCATTTCAGAAGAATACATATGTTCAATAATTTTTTTTCTTGAATCTACTCTTGCACCAGCATCAATCAATATATTAGCCATTTCGAAATTATTATATACCACTGCAAAAGAAAGTGCAGTCACACCCCTATGATTTCTGGCATTCACATTTGCATTAGCCTTAATTAACAATTTTAATACTTCAATGTGACGAAAATATGTGGTAGAAATCAATGCTGTATCACCATAAAAATCTTTTATATCAATGTTAGCACCTGATTCTATCAAAAATTTTGTCAATTCAGTGTGGCCGTGTTGAGCAGCAAGCTTAAGAGCAGTATTTCCACGATAATTTCGTTGATCAATATTAATATTTCCACTTTGTATCATTTTCTTTATCTGAACTAAATTACCATTTTTGGCAGCGTTAAACCATTCGTCATTATTCATTTTGAATTATAATTATGCTCTACTTATTTTTATTTTTATTTTTTTTTTTCTTTTAAATAATAAAAAAAAAAAATGTAATGATACTTAAATAATAAAAAAAAATATAAAAAATAATTAAAATAATAAAAAAAAATATAAAAAATAATTAATAAATTAAAATTCACAATTTGTTAATTTTTAATTAATATTATATAAAAATAAAAATTGTTTAAATGTCCAATTTTTTTTTTATACAATGTCCATTTTTATTATATAATGACCTTTTTTTTTATTTATATAAATATATACTTTACATTTAATTTATATTTTTAAATACTTAAATTAAAAATTCAATTATAAAATTGATAAAATAAAATATCAAAAATAATAAAATAAAAAAAAAATAAAAATAAAAATAAAAATAAAAAAAATATATATATATATATATATATATATTTACATAATAGTTATTCATGAAATATATTTAATGAAATTTTAATAAATAAAATTTTTAAAATATAAGTATATGAATAATATTGAATTTTATTTAAATATTTATTTTGTTAATTATTATAGTATTAATATTAAAATGATTCTAAAAAAAAAAAAAAAAAATAAATATGCCAAAATAATAATAATAATAATAATAATAATAATAATATATTTGAAGTATAAGAAAGTGAATATATAGTACTTAAAAAGAAAATAGAAAAAAAAAATAAAAAAAAAAAAGATATTTGATTCAAAAGTTTTAAACCTTTTTTAAAAAGAATTTTATTATAACAATTGTTTTTTCTAAAAAATATATAAATATATATAGATATTTATATATAAATTATTAAAAATTATTTACAAATATTTACAGTTTTTAATTATGTTTAGTGATTTTGATACTAAATTATTCAAAAATATTGAAATTTACAAAGATTTGATATTAATAATTATTTTACAAAGGAAATATTATTTATTTTATATACAATTTATATTTATTTTAAACTTTTTGATAGATACTTTATAATTATTATAAAAAAAAAAAAAAAAGATTAATTTATATAACTTTTGGTAAAACTTAATGATAATTATATTAAAATATACAAAACTATTTTATTTCATTTCTATTTCTAAAGGTATTTTATTTTTAAGAATGATGAAAACTTAGTTGTGAAAATTTGGTCTTTATAAATAAAAAAATTTTTTTTTTAATATAATTTTTCAAAAAATTTCCATTTTATTTAAAAATAAATGAATTCATAATGAAATTTATTAATATAAAAATTTTGCCAATTTCATCTTTAATTATAAATAATAAAAAATATTTATATACATTAAATATATTAAAAATTTTATTATCACAAATAATCACAATAAATCTGAGTTTTATTTATAATTAAATAATTTTAATTTATTTTACTTCGACACGTAATATATTAACCATATAAAAAAAAGGTTTTTTTTTCCTTTTTTATTTGAGACAAATTATAATTTAAAAAAAAAAAAAAAAAAAAAGGAAAAATATATAAAAAAATAACCATTTAATTATTATATATAAATTAATAATTTTTTAAATTAATAATAAAAATATATCTTTAACCTATTTTAATAAAATTAATATTTTTACTAAACTTAAAATATATATATATAGATTATACTAATAAAAATCTTAATATTTGTTTATTTACTATCTTTATTTATTTGGGGATCTTGCATTTCACAATGTGGCGTATAATATATTTAAATAAAGCCATACATATTTAAGATATTCTATACAATCATGAATAAATATATAAATAATTATTATTTTAAAAGAAATAATAATATATTTTTTCAATTAAATATATTATTAAATAACTATTTCAACAGAAATAATAATATATTCTATTAAAATATAATTATAAAATATTATTTTTATAATTGAATATTAATAAATTATATATATAAAAAAAAGAATATTTATTATTTATTTAATTATTAAAAACAAGCCACTTACAAAAATACGCCACGTTGAGAAATGCACGATTGCAAAACGCACTAGATTCTATTTATTTGAGAAGTCTTATTTTTTAAGAATACATAATTTAATGCTATTTATTCAAATTAAATTTGATGGATCATACATATTTCGATACATTAAATGCACATTTTCATGTTAGCTATATAAAAAAGGCTTATAAAATAAAAAATTTTAGAAAATATTCATAAACTATATAAACTATATATTAATATAGTATATCCTATTTATATATAATAAACTATTTATTATTTAAAATTATAATAAAAGTTGTAATAAAATAAAAATACTGATTAAAGTCTTAAATATGTAAACTAAAAGTACTGATTTTCTAACAAATACTAATTATTTAAAATATAATTATATATTTATTTAGTATAAAATATTTTATTATGTTTTATTTATTATTTTATAATTAAAGCATCACAATATCTTTTAATTATTGTTTATTTATTCATATGTTTTTTTTTAAATATATATTAAATATATATATTATAATAATTAATTATTATTAATTATTAATTCATATATTCATTTTTATTTTTTTTTTTTTTATGCTTTCGCTTGGTACCCTCCTTTATTTTCAATCTTCCCTCTATCAAGGGCGTGAGAATATTAAAGTAGTCACAATACTACCATATGCTTTCGCATAGGTAGATATTGTCCTTTCTAGGCAGTCTTACTGAGTGTTCAGTATTGGCACTCTTACATGCATATTATTGTTGAGAATTTTCTGGTACGCTTATTCTCGAACTCTCCAGTTCCAAAATCGATATAACCTAATCCATTAAAATACACAAAAAAAATAAAAGTGTGGGGCGTTGCATTACGAATTATTTTAATTTATAAGCCACCTTATGAAATGCAATAATTTCAAACTATCTGTAACCCTAACCACCGTACTCTAGTTATATAACTATAGTGAAATATTTATTTGAAATAAATTTTGATGAAAATTGATATTTATACTTTTACTAATAATACTAATATAAGTACAAAAACAAATACAAATACTAAAATTAATATCATAAAGTTATAATAATTCAAAAACTAGTAATAATAAATTGTTATCATAATTAATAATTATGATAACAATTATAATAGTTTAATAATTATAATAAGATAATAGATATAATTAACTATTATTTTATATTATTAAATATAATAAAAAATAACTTAGGAAAAAATCCAGTGTTGTATTAAAATAAATAAATAAATAAATAAATAATAAATAAATAATAAATAAATAAATAAATGAGTAAATAAATAATAAATAAATAATAAATAAATAATAAATAAATAATAAATAAATAATAAATAAATAATAAATAAATAAATAATATTATATTTTTAAAAAAAAAAAAAAGGAAATTGGTAATACAAATAATATATACACAAAAAAAAAATAAAATATTAATTTAATTTTATAAATTTTTTTTTTTTTTTGTATTATAGAAATTTATTTTAAATTTATTGTTATTATTATAATATTATAATTTTTTAATACTTTTTTAAAAAAAAATAATATAATTAACTTTTTTTTTTTTTATATAATTTTTTAATACCTTTTAAAAAAAATTATATAATTAATAAATTTTATATATATATATAATTTTCTATTATAATTATTAATATTAATATTAATATTAATATTATAATTATTTAAACATTTTTTTAGAAAAAAAAATAAATAGTATAAATAATAATTTACTAAATTATTTTAAATAAAAAAAATTTTTTTTTTTATTCTTTTTCTATATCTTATTTAACTATTATAGTTCAAAAATTTATATTACACTAACTTGCATATTATTAATGAATATATCATTTCCTATATATATAAAATTAATCTTTATTAGTAAAATTGTATAAAAATATGTATAAATTATATAGATAAGAAATATTAATAGATATTAATAGACTTTATATATATATATTAAAGATTATAATCATTTTCTTCTGTTATTACTATTCTAGGTTATTTATTTATTTATTATTATTTTTATTATTATTTTTTTTTTTATTTTTATTTTTTTTTTTTATTTTTATTTTCTTATTATTATTTTTTTATTTTTTTATTTTTTTATTTTTTTATTTTTTTATTTTTTTTTATTTTTTATTTATTTTTTTATTTATTTATTTTTTTATTTTTTTATTTTTTTCGTTTTTAAAGCTTAAACATTTTCCAAGAATCTTTGTTTCTTCTTCAAGTTTACTTTATGTTCATAATTTCTTAAATAGGCTTTCAATATTTCAATGATCACAAATTGGACCACTAAGCCAATGATGATACCTAACCAAGCTTGCCAGAAGATATCATAATTTTCTAAGAAGTCAGAAATACCTGGAACATAGATACCAATTAACATTAAAACAAAAGATAAAATATTAGCAAAGACTAACCACTTATTTTCAAGAATACCAGTTTTGAAAATACTGGAATAGACACTTCTACTATGGAAAGCTTGAATTAATTGTAATGTAATTAAAGCAGCAAAGGCTACGGTTTGAGCATATTGGAATTGTGTACATACATGTTTAGCTTCAGCATCACCAAGAAGTGTCGTTTCCTTAGCTATCATGTAAAGAACGAAAGAAACACCAGCTTGAATGGTACCTTGTAAGACAGCAGCGATAGTAGTTCTAATATTTAAGATACCAGCTTGTGGATCATTTGGATAACGTTTCATGACATCATGTTCTGGTGGTTCCAAACCAAGAGCCGTTGCCGGTGGTACATCAGCAATAATATTAGCCCATAAAATCATAATGGTAGTGAATGGTAATGGAATATTGAAGATAGTACAGATCATCATTAATTGAATTTCAGCTGAATTACAACTTAAAAGATAGACAATAAACTTCAAAATATTATCATAGACTCTTCTACCTTCACGAATTGCTTCAACAATGGTAGAGAAATTATCATCTGCTAAAACAATATCAGCAGCTTGTTTAGTAATTTCAGTACCACCTATACCCATAGCAATACCAACATCAGCTTTTTTAATAGCTGGTGCATCATTAACACCATCTCCTGTCATAGCAGCTAATTCATGTCTGGCTTGAAGGGCCTTAACAATTTTCAATTTGTTATCCGGACTAACACGAGCAAAAACGGATGGGAATGGCTTAAGTTCTGCAATGGCATCATCTGATAATAGATCTAATTCACTACCTTTCATGGTACGTTGCATACTAATATTTTCGGCATCAATAATACCTAATTGACGAGCAATAGCAGAAGCAGTAATAACATGATCACCTGTAATCATAATGACACGAATACCAGCATTTTTACATGTAGCAATACTTTCACGAACTCCTTTTTTTGGTGGATCAATAAGACCAATTAAGCCAATAAAGGAAAGATTTGATTCAGAATCTTGCTGTTGTTCTGATTTGACAATAGCATGAGCTTCTTCATGACTAACTTTACGAATAGCTAAAGCTAAGACTCTAAGACCACGACCAGCCATTTGTTCATTTCTGGTAGCAATTAAGGCCTTAATTTCATTGGTTAAAGGTCTCTGTTCACCATTAATTAATTCATTTAGGGAGCCATGACCAGGATTAGTAGATGGAACATAACTAATAGAACGTTGAAGAATGGCTTCTGGAGCACCTTTAGCTAAAACAATAGAAGTATTTGGAACTGGACAAGCAGCATTCATTGTGGTATTAGCAGACATATCAACTTCTCCAGTGGCTGGTGTATTGTTTGTAGTCGTATAGATCACACTCATTAATTTACGTTCACTATCGAATGGATATTCTCCAAGTTTGGTAAATCCATCCTTTTCCCAATTACTACGACTAAAACCAGCTTTTTCAGCAGCGACAATCATAGCAACTTCAGTTGGGTCACCTATAGATTTCCATTGATTAGTTTCAGGGTCAAGAAAAACGGAACTATTGTTACAGAGAGAGGCAGAAAGAACAGCAGCCATCAATTGAGCATCAGCAGTGTCGTAAGTTTTACCCGTATCAGTAGAAGTAACTAAATTTTCTTCAGTGATTTCACCAGTTGCTAATTTTTGAACCGTACCTTTATTTGGATCCATATTAGTACTTTCAGTGAAGGTGTATGCAAAATCATCAATTGTCCAAATTAAGGAAGTACCCATTTTACCTTCAGTAAGTGTACCAGTTTTATCAGAACAAATTACTGTAACTGAACCGAGGGTTTCTACTGATGGAAGTTTTCTAACGATTGCATTTCTTTTAGCCATACGACGAACACCAAGTGCCATAGCAACAGTAACGACAGCTACCAAACCTTCTGGAATTACAGAGACAGCCAAACTTAAACCAATTTCAATAGTTTCTTTAATTTTATTACCATAACAAATATTTATGATAACAATAATGATACATAAGACAATAGCAATTACTACAAGCCATTTACCTAATATATCTAATTTTCTTTGAATGGAAGTTTTTGCTTGTGGTTGAGAAGTAATAGAATTACTAATTTTACCAATTTCAGTGAATTCACCTGTTCTAACAACAAGACCTTTACCACGACCATGTGCAACTACAGTACCCATGAAGGCATTACCTTTACAATCAGCTAATGGAATTTTTCTAGTTCTACTACGAATATGTTTGATATCTTTAGCCGTTGGAACACTTTCACCAGTTAAAATACTTTCAACAATTTCTAATTGGGATTGTTCAATAATACGTAAATCAGCGGGAACACCTTCACCTTCATCTAAAATAACAATATCCCCAGGAACTAAATCTGATGAGTTCACTTTTTCTTGTTTACCATCACGAATAACAAGAGCTTGTGGAATTGTTAATGATGTTAAAGCTTCTAATGCTTTTTCGGCCTTAAATTCTTGAGTGAAACCAATTACAACATTAATGATAATAACAACAAATAATACGGCAGCATCCTTATATTCACCTATGCAAATTTCAACAATGGTAGCAATAATTAAAATAATATTCATGAAATTACGGATTTGTTCAAAAATCATTTTAAATATTGATGGTTTTGGTGGTGGTTGAAGATTATTTGATCCATAGTGATTACGGAGACCTTCAATTTGATCACTTGAAAGACCCTTATCTTTATCAACTTTAAACATATCAAGTAAAACATTTACTTTTCTATCAATCCATAAACCTTAGTAATCAAAAATATTAATGAACATAGTAATATTTTAAAAAAAAAAAAAAAAAAAAAAGATAGATAGAAAGATAAATATAATATTTATGTAAATAAAGAAAAATATATAAAAATAAATAACACAAATATGATAATATAATATAAAGATATAATAAAAAGGAAAAAAAAAAAATAGTTGTATTTATATTAATAAATTTGTATAAATTGATGAATTAATGTTTTAATAAATAAAAAAAAATAATTATTTTGAGTAGTTATTAATAATTTAATTTCATAATAAACAATTACTTTGTGGTGGTAATAAATCTTCAGGTGATTTTGGCATTTCAGGAATTTCTAAGGTAGGTTCGTATTCCTTTAATACCTTTTCAACCATATTATGTTCATCTTGCTTAACTAAATCTTTCCAATCGGCGAATTCGGTAAAATTCTTAGTTAAAAGACCAATAACGGCTACTGCTGATCTTTTTTGTTCATCTGTGGAAGAAGATGTGCAACGTCTATGTATCTTTAAGGCATAAGCTAAATCTGTAACAGGTATTCCTCTTACAACTTGTCTAAACTCTTCAACTATTATTTTTTTGAATTAATTAATAAATAATATATATAATATTAAATTTATTTAATATTTTATTAAAATATTTTTTATTATATCAATTTTTATAATATATATATTATTTAATTATATATATTATTTAATTATTTCTATTCTTTTTTTTTCTTTTTTTTTTTTTTTTTTTTTTTTTTTTTTTACTTTTTAAACTATAATGATATTTATTAATATTTCATTAATATTAACATAATTTTGCTACAATTAAATTTATAATATTTCTATTAATTTTATTCTTTATTTTGAAATTGCTAATTTAATATAATATTATTTTATTAATAAATACAATCTTTCTTTTAGTACAATATTTATCAAATTAAATATTTTCTTAAAAAAATTAAAAATATTTTTTTGAGCATTTTATTTTATCAATTGAAATTATTTTTCAGAAAACAAGTAACTTTTAAAGTGTTTAATTATTCTTAATGATGTAATAAGAACAATTTCTTAATTCAAATTCAAAATATTTTAATTTTTTTTTTTTTTTTTTTTTTTTTTTTTTTTTTTTTTTTACATTTTAATTTTATTTTCTATTACCAATTAATTATTTATTATAAAAAAAGGATATAAAACATAATTTACTCAATAACAAAATAATATATATATATAGATAATATAGATAATATATAATATATATCATACCTTCTTGTATAAATTCACCAAATAAATGAAGAGCCATATCTGACTCTTCAGTAGGAATATTTTGAAAATGTTCCTTTTCACAATGACTAATATTTGAAAGTAAACCATTGCATAAACGTTTCATTAAATCATAATCTAAGTGTGGAAGTCTACCTCCCTTAATACGATATTCCATAACGTACATAAGACCAGCTAGAACTTCCTTTAATGATATATCATTGTTATTTGAAACTTCTGTAAGATCATTAACATGAATATTAATTTGATGTTCTACAGAGGATTTCCCATCTGTAAAAGTACCGACTGTATCAACTCTATTTAGCATTAATATTATTTTTTTTGTTAATTAATATCTATATAAATATTCCTTAAATAAACTACTTAACAAGAACCGTCTTTGAAATAAAATTTTTTAATCAAAAATGTTTTATATATATATATATATATATATTTTTTTTTTTTTTTTGAAAAATAAAATTTATTTTTTTTTATTTTTTTTTTTTTTTGAAAAATAAATTTTATTTTTTTTTTTTTTTTTTTGAAAAATAAAATTTATTTTTATTTTTTTTATTATTTATTATTTAAAATTTTGATCATTTTAATTATTAATATGTAAATACAATTGAAACACTTTTAATATAATTCTATATAATTAATTACAATAATTTATATTTTATCCTTAATAGAATTATTTGCTTTTTAAAATATTAATTATAAATAATATATATTTTAATTCTATAATAGATTAATATATCTAAATATTTAATATTGTTTTTTTATAAATTCAATTTATATAATTATAATTATTGGATGGTATATAATTAATTATAGTTAATAATAAAATAAATAATAATAATAAATTATTTTTAAAGTTTTTGGGAATACTATTTATAAAAATATTGGCATGTTAGTAATCAAAATTTAGTTTAATATAAATCATAATATATTTAAATTATTGTAATTTTTTTTTTTTTATAAGTTTAAAATATTTATCACATGATTATTTAATTGTATTACTAAAAAATTAATATAAATCATAATATATTTAAATTATTGTAATTTTTTTTTTTTTTATAAGTTTAAAATATTTATCACATGATTATTTAATTGTATTACTAAAAAATTGTACTTAGTCTTAATGGTTAAGTATTTAATACATATTACAATATATTAGAACTTATATTATTTAATTATTATTATATTTATTATCAAATTAAATGATCTTAATTTTATTTATTTATTTATTTTTTTTTTAATTGGGTTTCATAATAATATAAAAATTTTTATCGTATTAATTTTTTAATGGAAAAAAAAAAAAAAGATAGAAAAATCTTTTACTATTTAAATTATTTATATCATGACCAATAGGGAATGATACATTTCTGGAAAATGTGGCATTTCAAAATTCTAATAAATAAATAAATAAATAAATAAATAAATAAATAAATAAATAAATAAATAAATAAATAAATAAATAAATAATAAATAAATAAATAAATAAATAATAAATAAATAAATAAATAAATAATAAATAAATAAATAAATAAATAATAAATAAATAAATAAATAATAAATAAATAAATAATAAATAAATAAATAAATAATAAATAAATAAATAAATAATAAATAAATAAATAAATAATTTTAATCATATTAATCATATTAATCTTTCAAATTATTATTATTTTATTATTATTATTATTATTGTTATATTTATTTTTATAATAAAATAAAATAAAAGGAATTATTCAAGTATTTAATATATATATATTTAAAATTTAAAAAGATTTATATATATTAAAAATAAAAAAAAAAAAATATTCTTTAAATATTTTTAAAAATAATATATTCTTTTTTAAAAAAATAATATTTATAATATTATTTTGTTATGTGTAAATTAATCATATTGCATTTAAAATACATTATTTTATTTTTTGCTTAATATTGTAATATTGACAAGTCACAATTAGTATAAATAAGAAATTTTTTTCAAACATTTCAATTTTCGTAATTACTAAAATATTAATATGTTAATAAATAAACTTTATAAATGTTAGGAGTCTTAGTTTTATTAAAAATTTTCTATGGATATGTCATAAGAAATTAAAATGAAAATGGAAGAACGCCTCAACAAAGATAACAGTCCTGAATGATGAATCCGCACCAGAAAATACTAATAATTACTCTTCTATTAATAATCCTACCTCTTATAATGAAATGAATTCAAATAATGAACCTTCTAAGACATCAGATAAAACCAATGAATCAGTAAAAACATCCATAAAACCTTTATTTAAAGGAAAGGAACCATGGGTTGACTCTGAATATAATATAAATTTTGATATCAATAAATCTGCAAATGATAAAGATAAAGCTTCAACTAATAAAGAATACAACAGTACATCCGAAATTGTATCTGAAAACTCAGTTGATAAATTTGCATCCGATCTTCAATTTATCAGCATATAAATCAATAGTTCTGTTTCTGATAATTCTTATTTAAATGACCATGCTTCTACTTATAGCAAATCTAAAAAAAGAAAACCTACTTCAATTGAAAAACCTAACTCAAAAAGGAGAATCTTAATCAGTAAACACTCTTTGTACTTGATTCCTCTTAAATATAAGTTAAAGAATGTTAAAGGTTCATCTACTAAGAAATTTAAATTTTCATTTAAAGAACCAATTAAAAGGCCAGGAAGTCCTGTACTGTCGGAAGAAAATAAAAAATCAATGTTAACTATGGATAACATTGAATCTATTTTTTTTACTACAAATACTCCTTTTACATTTAAACAAGTAATTAATTTTAAATCAAAGGAATTTTAGATGAATACAATTAATTCTGAGTTTAATAATTCCTTTGATAATATGACGATGACGTTTGTTAACCATCTACCTGATGGTAAAACTTCCATTTCCATTAAATGGATTTTCTACTCTTAAAAAAAGATAAATTTGGGAATGTTGGTAAATATAAATAAGGTTTTGTTGGGCATGATTTCACTCGGAAAAAAAGGTATTGATTTTGGACTTACTAAAAATTATAAAATTACATATAAAGGATAAGTGTAATTAATAGCCTATAGTAAATGACTCTGATTTCGCAGATAGAAAATTAACTTCTGGATTTATAATATTAATAGATAAGGACCCATGACGTGACAATCAAAGAAACAATCAGTAGTAGTTACCTCTACTGCTGAAGCTAGGTACATAGTAATATCTGAATGTGTCAAAAAGGTATTAAAAATAAAAAATATTTTAAGGGAACTTTTTAACGATACTAAATCAATAATAATTTTTACTTACAACTTAGCAAGTAAAACAACTAAAGAAAATAGTGAACTAAATAATAAATTAAGATATATAGAAATAATATTTCATTTCAATAAAGATAATATAGAAATAACTTTGGAATATATTAAAATGAGGACATATTGGTTGACCCTCTAACAAATGTTTTTAATAGATTAAAAATGGTTGCTTTTACAGACCAAATATTTAAAAAGAAAACATTCTGGTCTGAGGGGGAATATTAGAATATGAAGTTAATTGTTTAAATATAAAGTTATTTATATATTTTTAAAATTATATTAATTTTATTCTTTGTTAAAATAATTTCATTGTCAAACATTTCAATCTTTGTAAAAATATCCAAATTATTATTATATTATATTAAACTTTAAATAATAAAATAAAATACTACCAAATCTAATTTATAATTTATTTAATTATATATAATTGTATTAAAAAATATTAAAATTTATGAGGTAAATACACAATATAAATGCAACATATATACTACTCCCTATTATTTATTATAATAAATAAAAATAAAAAATTTACAAAAAATCTTTTTTGAATAATAATATTATCATTTAAAAACAATATATATATATATATATATGTTTTTTTT
Organism: Neocallimastix lanati (nom. inval.); assembly: GCA_016946835.1. Taxonomy (NCBI): domain Eukaryota; kingdom Fungi; phylum Neocallimastigomycota; class Neocallimastigomycetes; order Neocallimastigales; family Neocallimastigaceae; genus Neocallimastix; species Neocallimastix lanati (nom. inval.). Next base: position 2,919,465 of record JACVTC010000002.1, on the reverse strand, counting down.
TTTTTTTTTTTTTTTTTTTTTTTTTTTTTTTTTTTTTAAAAACAAACAAACAAACTAAAAACAAATAAACAAATAAACAAAATCCAAGCAAATAAATAACAAAAAAAGTAAAAGAATTCTAAAGAAATTATTATTATTATTATTATTATTATTATTATTATTATTATTATTATTGAACATTTGAAAATACATGTAATAATTTATAATATTTTCTATATTGAAAATATAATATAGTAATCTCAAAATAAATAATATTATTTAATAAATAAAAATTATAAATAAAAATTATAATAATAAATAGATAATTGTATATATATTAAGTATTAAATATTTTATATTAATTATGATTCAACATTAAGTGATTCCTATAATTAATTATCTATTAAATATGAGCTTAGCATTATAGTAAGAATTAAAGAAAATTCTAAGTTTTTCTTAGTATAAAATAAAAAGATAATTTTATTTTTCAGTAAATTAAAAATTAGTTATAAAAATTAATTAAATTATATTTATATTACTTTTATAAGATTTTTTTTTTTTTTTTTTTTTTTTTTTTTTTTTTTTTAATATAAAAAAAAAAATATTAAAATTTATTTTTGTTATATATATATAGATCATAATTAGTTTTTATGTAAAATGCATTAATAGTAGTTTAAAAAATATATTACTTATTAAATTTTTATTAAATGTTAAATCAAATACATATAATACAATAATAAATGATAAAATATTTTAAAAATTTTCAAAGAAGTTCTTTTAAAGTTTCCAAAAAAAAAAAAAAAAAAAAATTAAATACTTTATTTTTTAATATATATAAATTTATATATATCAATTTTTAATTAAATAACTATGATATGGTATTAGTTGATCTTTAACAAATTATCATATCATTTGAAGATTAGATAACTTTGTGTTTTATTTATTAATTAATAAATAAAACATACAAACTTAAATATTTAGTTTGTGAATTTTATAATAAATATTTTAATAATAATAATAATAAAAGAAAATAAAAAAATAAAAAATAAAAAAAAAAAAAAAATAAAAAAAAAAAAGAAGGTTTATAAACAAAATGAGTTTTTTTTTTATATTTTTTTTTATTTGCTTAATCGATAATTTTAATTTTAGTTTTTCAAGAATGTCAGATGAGAAGCAATGGAATTTATATTCTTGGAAAAATAAAGAAATAGTTCAAAATGTTGTTTATAAAGATGAAAAAAAATATAATAGCATAATGGAAAAATTAGAGGTCCTTCCTCCTTTAGTCCATCAACAAGAGGTAAAAAATAATTAAAATATAAATAATTTATATAATAATGAGAAAATATATTTTATATAGTACTTTTTATATATATATATATATATATATTTTATTAATAATTATATATTAAAATTATTAAAATTATAATTCAAAATAATGATTGTAATACAAATATTTAAATATATTTAAATGTTTATATTATTTTTAATAATTAAAAAATATATATATATATAAAGATTAAAATCTTTTAAAAATAATTATATATATATAATTGTTTTTTTAATATATTTCTAACAACTATTTTATATAATTTTATATATAATTTGTTCATTTAATTATTCTAACACTATTTATATAGATTGAAAAATTAAAAGAACAATTAGTAGAAGTTGCTGAAAATAAAAGGTTTTTACTTCAAGGAGGTGATTGTGCAGAATTATTTGAATATTGCAATAAAGTAATTTTAAAATGATTTAAAAAATTAAAATATGATAGAAAAAGAATTATATTTAAAAAAATAATTGCAACATTCAATTATTCTGATTTAAACATGAAAAAATAGATAAAGTCTTTATGAATTTCCTTTGTAGTATATATATATATATTTTTTTTTTTTTTTTTTTTTTTTTGATACCTAATTTTTAAAAAATGTTTTTTAAATTATAATATTAAATTTATATATTATATTATTTATTTTTATAAAATAGAATAATATTGAAAATCAATTGAAGATTTTATTAAAACAGAGTTTAATTTTAATTTGGGGTGGAAGAACCTCTGTCGTAAGAATAGGAAGAATGGCTGGACAAGTAATATATATATTTTCTTATTTCAATAATAATATATATATACTTTAAGAAAATAATTACATTATTATAAATTAATAATAGCCTGTTATTATTAATTTATCTTTAAAAAAATGATATTATTTGTTATAAAAGTATGCTAAACCTCGTTCAAGTCCAGTTGGTAACTATGAAATTATGATAAATATTAATTTATAATAATTTTTTAATCAAAATTAATAAATGTATTATTTCATTTATTTATTATTTTTCTATTTTATTTTTATTTTTATTTATTTTATTTTATTTTTTATTTATTTTTATTTTTATTTTTATTTTTATTTTTATTTTTATTTTTTTTATTTTTTATTATAAAATCTAATAAATAGAAATAATTGATGGAAAAGAATATCCATCTTATCGTGGTGATATTGTTAATGGTTATGAATTAGATGATCGTGAGCCAGATCCGGAAAGACTATTACGTAAATAAATCAATTAATAAATCAATTAATTAATCAATCACTCAATTATAAATAATATAAATATAACAATTGAAATAATACTTAAAATAAGAAAATTAAAAAAATAAATAAATTAAAAGAAATTAAAAGAAATTAAAATTTAATAAAATTTAATAATACAATATAAAATTATTTATTAATGTAAAATTATTTATTTAATATTATGTACAATATTTTAATATGTATATTAATTTAATAGAGGGTTATTTCTATTCAAGTGCAACCTTAAATTATATTCGTTCGTTAATCAACACAGGATTTGCTGATTTACATAAAGCAGAACATTGGAATTTAAGCCATATTCGTAATGAAACTTTAAGAGAAGAACATGAAGCTATTATTGATCAATTAAGAACCTCATTAGAATTTATGAATATTGTTGGAATTAATAAAAACTCTAATCCAACTTTAGAAACTATTGATTTCTTTGTTTCTCATGAAGGCCTCTTACTTGATGTATTATATTAATAATATTATTTATAAATTTAATATAAATTTATTCTTTATTAATTCATTTATTTTTGATAAATACAGTACGAAAGTCAATTAACTAAAAAAGTTGTTGATACAAATGATCCAAATAAAACTGAAAAATGGTATAATCTTGGTACACATTTCCTTTGGATTGGTGATCGTACACGTCAATTAAATGGTGCTCATGTTGAATATTTTAGAGGTATTCAAAATCCAATTGGTATTAAGGTTGGTCCATCTATGAAACCTAAAGAATTAATTGACTTACTTGATATAGTGGACCCAAACTATGAAACTGGTATACATATGTTTATGTATAATTCTATCATAATAATTTTTAATCCAATTGATTAATATGACTATTATTAATCAATATTTATTATAAATTTATTCATAAATAGGTAAAGTTACTTTAATTTCGAGATATGGTGTTGATAAGGTAATATTACTTCTTTTATTATTCTATAAACGAAAAAATATTTTTTTTAACTATTTATATATTAAGAGAAAAAGTTTGTTAATAATAATAACACTAAAATAATTTATATAAAAAATAAAAAGATTGAGAAATATCTTCCAGATCACATTAAAGCTGTCCAATCTACAAAACATAAAATTATATGGTGTTGTGGTACATATATATATATGAATATAAACTCTAATTTTTTTTTTTTTTTTTTTTTTAATAATAAAGTTTTCATCAATTAATAATTCTATAATATATTAAATAAATTAATTATAACAGATCCAATGCATGGAAATACTGAAAAATCTAGTATTGGTTTAAAAACAAGAAATTTTGATAATATTTTAGGTGTAAGTTCTTTAATTATTATTATTATTATTATTATTATGAATATAATTATTGTTTATTATTTCTATCATAATTTTTATATTTTATTTTATATGTTATTTTATTATATAAATATATATATATATATTAAAGATTGTAATATTTCAATAAAAATATTATATATATGTTTATTTTTTATTTTTTTTTATTTTATTTTTTTTTTTAAATTTATTAAACCTAATATTTAGGAATTAAAAAAAGCATTTGAAATTCATAAATCCTTAAATAGTCATTTAAATGGTGTTCATTTTGAAATGACTGGTCAAAAGGGGGTCACTGAATGTCTGGGTGGTTCTATGCAATTGACAGAACAAGATTTAAAGAAAAATTATCAAACTAATTGTGATCCAAGGTAAAAATAAAAAAATTGTATAAAATATATAATATATAATATGGTATTTTATTATTTATTAATTAATAATACTTCCATAATTTTAATAAATTAAAAACTAAATTATTTTAAATTTAAATAAATAATAAAAAGATTAAATTATGAACAATCACTGGATATTTCACTTTTAATTGCTCAAGTATGTTCTTTTTATTATAATTATAATTATTATTATTAATTTTTAAATATATTTGATATATTAAACATATATAATATTAACTTTTTTTTTTTTTTTTTTTTTTTTTTTTTTTTTTTTTTTTTGATATGATTGTATTATTATTATTATTATTATTATTATTATTATTATTATTATTATTATTATTATTATTATTATTATTATTATTTTAAAATAATTTAATTATAGATGTTAAGAGCTAATGCAAAGAAATAAATTTATATAAAATATAAAATCAAATAAAGCAAAATAACAAACGTATTTAATAAATAATAAAAATTGTATTATAAAGCGTAATATAATAATAATAATTCAAAATTAAAATAATAAAATAATAATTATAAATAATAATAAATAAATAAATAAATAAATAAATAAATAAATAAATAAATAAATAAATAAATAAATAAATAAATAAATAAATAAATAATTTTAATAATAATAAAATAATAATAGAATAATATAAAATTAAATTTACCAAGATAATTATTATATATACAAATAATTAAAAGTAAAAATTTATGTAATATAAATTATGTAACTTTAATAAAAAAAAAAAAAAAAAATAAATTAAAATTAAAAATTTTAATATTCTATTTTATTTTATAAATATGTATTTATTCACTTTTTTTTATTTTTTTTATTTTTTTATTTTTTTTTTTTAAATTATATTATTAATAATAAAAGAGATTAATTAAAAAAAAAATGTATATAAATATGTATAATAATTAAAAATTAAATAAAATAATAATTAAAAAAAAAATAAAAAATTGATATTGAAAACTTATTATTAGATTAAATAATATTAAAAATCTATTTTTTTTTTTTTTTTTTTTTTTTTTTTTTTTTTTATAATAAAAAAATATTTTTATATATTTGTTTTTATAAATCTATTTGTAATAATATTTTATGTAGAAATTGAAGAGGATCATATAATAAAGAAAAAAAAAAAAAAAAAAAAAAAGACAATGAAAATTTTAAATATAAATGAATGAAGGATAGTGTACATTTACTTTAATTTTTAATTTTAATGTCTTCTCTTGTACCTATTATTTTTATTTTTATTTTTATTTTTTTTTTTTTTTAAAAAAATTTTTTTTTTTTATAAATATTTAATTATTAGAGGTTAAGTAAATAATTAGTAAATTTATTCTTTTTATTTATTTATTTATTTATTTATTTAAGGTTTTAAGGAATGATTTTTTTATAACTTACTTGCTCTTAGATTTAAAGGCTTTAACAGATTTCTTTTTACCAAGTCTTTTTCTTTCTTTTTTAATTTCTCTTGTTTCTCTATTTCCTTCCTTATTAGATGCTGCCTTATTCTTAATTTCAGAAGTACTTTTTATTTCATTTTCAAAACCAGCAGATTTAACAGCCTTCTTTTTATTTGGTTTTGGCTTTGAATTTGCATTTGGATTTGGTGTTGGCATATACGTAATCTTCTTAGGTTTCTTAGCACGCTTGGCTTCACGTACTATATATTGTTGTTCTTTAATTGCTTCTCTATCAGCTTCACTTAATGCTTCTAAACGTCTTTTCTTATTTCTATTTAAATCTTTCTTATTCTGATGAGATATTGATTTATTAAATAAAAATTTTTTTATTGTATTAATTTATTAATATTATTACTATTAAGTTTAATATTTCTTAACTATATTTATATATATATATTAAACTTTATGAATATGTTTATATTATTATTATTATTATTTACCTGTTTATCCTTGTTACCAGAAACACCAACGAGTTCATCATATTTAGCTTTACCTATTTCTTTAGCTAATTTCTTTTCTTTTTCAGTTTGGAACCAAGTCTTTGCTGGTCTACTATTAATTTCTTCTTGATACTTTAATATATTAGTTGCCTTGTTAGCTTCCATTTCAGCAATACGAATCTAAAATAATAATATTATAATATATATAATTAATAAATGAATACAAAAAAGAATTTTTTTTTTTTGGATAGTATATAACGTTAATTAAATAATAAAATGAGAGAAAGAGTGTGTGATTAAAAAAAAAAAAAAAAAAAAAAAAACATACAGCTTTTTCTTCTTTTTCTTCATCCAAAATTTCTTTAATTTGATTTTTAAAACCATTAATTTTTGTTTTATATTTAGCTATAACAGCGGACGGTATAATACGATGCTTTACTTCTGAAGTAGAATTCTTAATAGCTAATTTTAATACTTTTCTGTCGGCTTCACCAATTAAACTAACAGCTCTACATGAATGAATTTTTTTAATATTAAAAAATAAAATAAAATAAAATAAATAGTTGAATGTTAAATATAAAGTACAGATTGAATAAAATAAAATAAAATAAAATAAAATAAAATAAAATAAAATAAAATAAAATAAAATAAAATAAAATAAAATAAAATAAAATAAAATAAAATAAAATAAAATAAAATAAAATAAAATAAAATAAAATAAAATAAAATAATTAATGAATTAGTAATAAATAAATTTTTTTTAAAAAAAAAAAAAAGGATCAAAAATTTTATAAATACAAAGAAAATTAATTAATAATATAATATAAAAATAATACAAATTGTATTATTATTATTATTATTATATCTCTTTACCTTCCCCCTTGATCAGCACGAGCAGTACGACCAACACGGTGAACATATTGTTGATAAAGTTGTGGCATATCATAATTAATAACAGTTTTAATACCAGCAATATCTAAACCTCTACTAGCTAAATCAGTAGCTAATAAGAAATCTGTCTTACGATCACGGAAAGATTCTAAAGATTCTAAACGTTGTAATTGGGTGAGATTACCATGAAGTTCTGTTGCATTTAAACCTAATAAACCAAATACAATTTTCATATAGTGAGCAGCAGCTTTACTTCTAAAGAAAATTATAGTTTCACTTTTATATGTTCTACTGCAAAGAGCTGCTAAAATAGCTGGTCTATCTTCTTCACGATGTTGACGAATACGAATAAATTCTTGTATAAGATTATTAGCGATTGCATTATTACTATTAACAAATAAACGAACTGGTCTATTTAAAGATAATTTAACTAATTGGTCAATCTTTATTATTATTATTATTATTATTATTAGTATTATTTATTATTTATTATTATTATTATTATTATTATTATTATTATTTTTGTTGTCGTTATTATTATTATTTTTGTTGTTGTTATTATTGTGGTTATTATTTAATAAATTCAATAAAATATAAATAATGAATTTCAAATGATTAATAATTTAATTATATAAATAATAATTATAATATCTAATATATATAATTATATTTACATTATCTGTCATTGTAGCAGAGAAAAGCATAGTTTGTCTTCCCTTTGGACAATTTTTAATAATTTCATTTAATTCAGCAGCAAAACCTTCTTCTAACATTCTAATTTAATTTTATTTAATTGAATTGAATTAAAAATAATAAATTATAATAATAAATAAATATTTAATACAAATATATAAATGTATTTATTAATATATTATATATTTTTTTCAACTAATATAATTATATAAATTGAAAAAAATAAACAAAAAAAAAAAAAAAAAAAAAAAAAAAATAAACAAATAAATAAATAATTATATATATTATCTGTCCATAAGCATTATATACCTATCTGCTTCATCCATAATTAAGATTTCAATAGTTTCAAGTGTAAATGAAACAGAATTTCTAATATGATCAATTAAACGACCTGGTGTAGCAATAATAACATCTGGTCTTCTACGTAATTCAGCCTTTTGGGCATTTGATGAAAGACCACCTATGATTCATTTAATAATATGAAATTAATTAATTATATAATCATATATAAAAAAGGTTTAAAACAATATTAATTATGATTATTTACCAACAAGTAAAGAGAACTGAATATCAGTAAATTTGGCAAGGTTTTGAGCTACAGAATGAACTTGAGCACCCAACTCACGTGTTGGAACAAGAATTAAAACTCTTGTTGTAGGTATAGCTTTTGGTCTATATAAAAGACGTTCTAAAATTGGTATGACAAAAGCAGCTGTTTTACCTGAACCAGTAGTGGCAGAACCACATATATCTAAACCTTGCATAGCAATTGGAATAGCTCTGGCTTGAATGGGCGTTGGTTTTACAAATCCTAAATTAGAAATACCTTTCAAAATTGGTCTTGAAAGAGACATTGTAGTAAAAGTTTCAGTTAGATCTTCATTAACTTCTGGGGCTGGTGCAAAATAAGCAGCTTTTCTCTTAATATTATTTATTACATTTATTTTATTTTATTAAACATTTTTTTTTAAATAAAAAAAAAAAAAAGAAGAAAAAAAGAAAAAAATAATAATAATTACTATATTTATATTAAATTGAAATTGAAATGGATATAATTATCTTTCAATTAAGAATTGATAACTATTAATATTAAAAACAATTAGTAAATTCCTGTAAAGACATACCTTTTGTTGAACGATATCTTCATCTTCTTCTTCATTTTCTTCTTCATCCTTTTTTTGTTCACTAACTTCGTCTTTTTCATCACTTTCACTTTCGCTTTCATCAGTATCTCCATCATCATCATCATCATCATCATCTTCTTCATCTTCATCTTCACCATCAATAATATCGTCTTCATCATCGTCATTTTCATCACCTATAGAGTCATCATCTTCTTCGTCATTACTATCATCTTTGATTTGTTATAATATATGCATTTTAATACATTTTAATAAGTTTTATAATTTTTTTTTAAAAAAATTTAATATATTATATTTTATAATTATTTTTAATTATTACTATTTTTATTTTGATTTCTTTTTCTTTCAATAATTTCATCAATCGAAACTTGAGCCTGTGTCTTTTAAAATTTGAATAAAAAATAATAGCAAAGTTTTTTTTTTTTTTTTTTTTTTTTTTGATTAATTAAATATTAATAAAAATATGATTTTCTTAAAATAATAATAATAATAATAATAATAATAATTAATGATATTATTTACTGAATGTTTCTTCAATGCTGCTTTAGCTTGAGTAAAATCCCAAGGATGACCTGATCCTCCTAATGCTATATCTTTGTCAATATCGAATTTAAATGAAGAATTTATTTCCTTGTTTTTATTATTTTTCTTTTTTGACTATTAAACATTAATAAATATTATATAATATAATATACAATAAAAGGATAATTATGTAAAATATATATATATAAAGTAAAAAAAATTAATTATAATACAAATATAATTATTTTATAATATTGTATAAATTGGAAATTTTTTAATTTAATGAAAATTAACCGATTACTTTTTAAAATTTAAATATTTACTTATACTTTAAATAAATAATTTTTTATTATAAAAATTAAATATATATACAGTAATAATATATAATTTGTTTTCATCTATATCTACTAATCCATATATAAATTCATGACTTAAATCTTAAAAATGTACTTATATTAAAAATTAAAATTCAATATAAATTTTTGATTTTTGAAATAAAAATCAATGTTTTATTTAACTAAATATTAAAGATTGTACTGCTGTTGACATTAATAATCTACCTTAGTTTCTTCAATTTCGTTATCATCACTTTCATAAACTTGGATATCTTCATCCTCATCAATTGTCATAATAAAGTCAGACATTTTGAAATTATATTTTTAATAAATAAAAAAAATAAATTGATATAATATTTAAATAAAAATCTATTGAGAGAATAATGTAATTAATTAACAAATAAATAAATGTGTTAAAAAGAAATCCAGATTTGAAATTATTATTTCTAATAGAAAATAAAAAAAGTATTTTTTAAAAAAAAGTTAGTCATTATTTATTAAAAATAAGACTAAGTTATATACTTTTAATAGTAAAAATATAAATAAAAGTAATATAAAGGTACCTTTCAAATTATAAATAAATAATATTTAATTTGAAATAATAACATAAAAAAGGAAAATTATTCTTAAAAGTTCTGGTATCAATTATTTTTTCTTTTTCTTTATTTTATTTTTTATTTTTTTTTTAATTAAAATTTAATTTATTATTAACAAAATATTTAATTTTTTTTTTTTTTTTTTTTTTTTTTTTTTTTTTTTTTTTTTTTTTTTTTTTTTAAAAAAAAAAATATTTTGATTGGTTCAAAATAGATTTAAAATAAAAAAAAAAAAAAAAAAAAAGTTCAAAATTTTAATTATTAAAAATAAAAAATTTTCAAATACATAAAATTATAATTTCTTAACAAATATCTATCTATGATATGAAAATATTACTATTCTAATCTTTATTAAAGGAAAAAATAAAAAATATCAAAAAATTATTGTAGTTATTTAATAATATTTAATTGTACAAATATATTATTATTTCTTTTGAAATAATTATTTAATAATATTTATTTGTAAAATTATATTATTATTTCTTTTAAGATAATAATGTATATTTAAACTCTTATTTATATGAAAGTATTAAAATTTTTAAACAATTATTTTAGTTAATTAAAAAATCCAATTCACTGATTTTTTTTATTAAGAATTATTTTAATTATTAATTAATTGTAATTCGACAAATTTTATAGATCATTTTCATTTTGTCATTTTTTCGCTAAATATTAATTATTTATTTTTAAATTAATAATTTTAATATTTAAATCTCTTAAACACTTCAACCATAATTCTCGAATTCATTTTTTTTTTATTTTTCTTTTTTTTTAATGGAATTTCCATATTTTTGTAGTATTTAATTAAGGCATTTATTTCATCAGTTCGTCATAACTTTTTTGTTTTTTATTTTTATTTAATTATATATATAATTATTTAATTATTTATATATTAATTTATGATTGTAGAGAATATCTTAAAAATGTATGGCTTTATTTTAAAAATATTATAAGCCATATTACGAAATGTACGATTGTGAAATGCATTACACCTTAATAATAGAAAATATAATAATAAATACAAAATGGTAATGAAAAAATATTTGAATAATTGAAATTAATTATATTAATATAAAACTTAATTAAAAAATTATTTATAAAGAATTTTTTATAATTATATTTAATAACCAAATTTAAATAATTAATAATTAAGTTATAGTTTTATTTTTATTCTTTTTTCTATTATTATAATTATATTTAATATTATTTTTAAATTTTATAAATTTATTATTTTGGTATGCATTTTCTGAATTACTGTTAACATTTTTTGATTAAAGTTAAAAGATTTTATTTCTTTTTTTTATGTATAAATTTTTAATTTTTTTTTTTGCTTTTCTCATTTCTCATATCAAATATTCAATAAAAAAATTTCATTCTATAATAACATGGTATTTATGTGCATTATATAAATTAATATAAATTAAAATTTATTGTTATAAAGCTTATTATTGAGTATAATAAATATATTGGTATTTTCTTTTTTTTTAATTTTTTTTATTTTCACTTTTTATATAATATTAAAAATCATTATGTATATATTATATTTTATAAAATTATTATATATATAATAATTTTATATTATCTAATATTTATTTTAATTTCTTGAATTTATTAATATATCAAAGATTTCTTATTTAAATAAAATATATATATATTTTTTTATTTTTATAAATTTATATGTATTGTCAAAAAAAAAAAAAAGATATTTTATTACAGTAATTATTTAAATATAGATTTAAAAAATATATATATGCATATATATTTTTTAATCCTATTTAATATAAAAATTAATTTTAAATTTATAAATTAATATTTAAATTTTTTTTTAATTAAAAATTTTTTTTATCTCATTTTTTTTTTTTTTTTTTTTTTTTTTTTAAAAGGGATAAGAAATAGTATAATACAAATATAAAATTCTGTATTATACTAATATATTAATGTATTTTATTAAAACATTATTTTTTTTTTATAAAAGTATTTATATTTAAAAGAAAATTTTTACTTTTATTTTTCTTACTTCTTTTTTTGAAAGTAAAGTATTTATATAAAAGAGAATTTTTTATTTCTCTATATAGTTAAAAATGTTATTAAATAATGCTTAAATATAAATTTGGTTAATTTATATGTTAATAACATTTTTTTAAAAAAAAAAATAAAAAATAAGGATAGAAAATTTAAAAATACATAATTAATATTAAATAAGCATATAAAATATAATATTTATAAAATTATAAAAAAGAAAATAATAATAAAAAAAAAATAATTATAAATGTAACGATAAATATAAAAAAATAATACAATAAAATATAATATAATATTTCAGTTATTTTCAACACATATATACGTCTGTGGAAATATTATAATGTATAATGAAAAGTATAACAATATATACAATATTTATTTAATATAGAATTTATTATTTTTAAAACAATGTATATGAATAATATTCTCTTAGATATGTAATTATTTCTATATTTAAAAAAGAGAATATATATTATATATTACAAATATAGAACTAATATAAAATTTGAGATATTAAAAAATTAAATTTTAATATTATTGGAAATATAAGATAACATTTACATTAATTTAAGAATTATTATTAAAAATGTCTTTAGTTCTTGGAATCTTTTTAGGAAGTAATAGAATAATTCAATATAATAGAATTTTATTTAATATATATATATATATATTTTAATTTGTTCTAATATTAAAAGATAATGAAATTAATTGTTATTATTGTTTTATTTTCTATATTATAAAATGAATGGAACATTTATAATGAAATCTTATTAATTAAAGTATTTATTACAGTATCTACAGAATTATACCTCGTATATTATGTTTATAATTATATTTTAAATTTGAAAAAAAATAAAAAAGATGAAACAAAAAAAAATAATACTGATAATATAGAATTAAATGAGATAAAAAAAAATAATAAAGTAGAGAAAAATGATATAGAAAATGAGACTGATTTAGAGACTGATAAAGATGCCTGGCCACCTAAGATAGTTGAATATCTGGAAAATTGTCTTTTTCCTCAGTATAATGAAAAAGCAATTTCAACAACAGAGAGTTGCACTTGGGTAAATATTCTTTTTGCAAGATATTTTTTAGAATTAAGAAACGCAAAAGATTTTAAGGAAAGAATGAAAAAGAAATTAAATGATAAACTTTCTAGGAAGCTAAAAAATATTTCTTATATTGTAAAGATTTATATTATTATAATTATTATTATTCTTTCTAAATACATTCAAAAATGTATAAAGAAATAATGTATAATGTTAATTCTAAACATTACTTATTTAATAATAATTAAATAATATATTTAAAAAAATTTTTATTATAATATGTGTTAGCAAAGTGTTGAATTAACAGATTTTAATTTTGGGGACGTTTCTCCGTATTTTAATGGAGTGAGAGTTAAAAAGTCAAGTTCGGAAAAATTAGAAGTTGTATGTATTTAAATTAATTATTAAAAAAATTTAAGTATATATATTTTTAAATTCTATGATTAAATAATAATTGTAATAAAAATTAATAATAATAATAATAATAATAATAATAATAATAATAATAATAATAATAATAATAATAATAATAATAATAATAATAATAATAATAATAATAATAATAATAATAATAATAATAATAATAATAATAATAATAATAACAATAATAATAATAATAATAATAATAATAATAATAATTTTGCTGTAAAGAATCTTGAGATGGAAATAGAATACTCAGGTGCACCAAATAGTATAAGTTTTAATTTAGATATAAGGTTATCTAAAGGTATTATTATACCTGTAAAAATTAAGCTTTTAAAATGCAATGGAACAGTAAGTAAATTTTTATTTTATAATAAATTATATTAACATGATAATAGAATTTAATTATAGATATCATTAATGCCATTATTAATAATTTAATATTTTATTAATAATTAGTTATTAATAGTTCTGCCATATTTAAAAGATCCAACATTATTTGGTGTAACCTTTATTAATAATCCCAATCCAGAATTTTCTATTGAAGTTTTATCAAATAAATTCAAGGATAAGAAAAAATATTTTCTTACACCTGTATTTTCTGTACTTAATAAAGTATTAAAATCATTTTTCCTTGAATATTGGACTTTACCTGCTATTAGAACGTTTGATTTACCTTTGGTAGCACCAAAAATACCAATATACGTAAATATTGAATATATAAGGAATTTTTTTATAAATCGCAACAATCATTTATTTATATACTATTAATAATTAAAAAAAAAAAAAAAAAAAAAAAAGATTATAATAAATTATATTTATTCATATATATATAATAGGTATATGTATCAAATGATAATAAAACAAATAATGTTTGTGCCCCTCAACCAATCCAATCAACAAAAAGGCATACAAATAGTCAAAGATCATTGGATATTATATTGGATAAAACCTTCCCAATTTATACACATGTATCATCAAGTAATGCATCATTATTTAATGAAAGATTAACATCAACATTTGTATACTTAGCAAAAGAAAATAATAACGATATTTATAAGTTACTAGAAAAAAGACAATCAATAGATCAGAGTCCATTAGCATATGAATTCTGGAAAACAATTAAAAATAAACATGGTATTCATGTGCAAAAGAAGCAAATGAATGAATATGGAGAAAGAGGATGTATTTTTAAAGGAACATTTGTTGTTAGAATGAATCCTAAAAATGCATATAATATTATCACTAATATGAGTAATGAAGCAAGTGGATATGTTTTCAGCGATACTTTTATTCGTTCTTCAATAATCAAACGTTTTAATAATGATACATTAGTGAGACACTTATTATTTAAACTTAATCGTCAACAAAATCATGGTTATATTGTCTTTGAAGCGCATAAAAAAATAGAAGATGATGATGAAAATGATATTTTAGATCAAGCATTATCAGTTGATAAAACTTTAATGTCAAATGAAGGAGAAGAAAATAAAAATAATAAATATGTAATAGTTTGGAGATCAATTGCAGGAATTAAGAATGAAGAAATAGAAGAAAATATTCTTCAAAAAGAAAATGATAATATACCGATTACTGATTTACATAAAGGTAAACTAAGAAGTTATACAGTTAATGATTCTCTAGATAAAGAAGGTAGAAAAATTTCACTTAATAAACCAATATATGAAATGGATCAAAAAACCCCTATATTAATGGAAAATGAGAAAATTTTATTACTAAAAACAGATTCATTTTTAAAATCAAAACAATCAACATCAAAAGAACAAAGTACATTGACTAGTTCATTTCATTCACTTAATTCATTATCTCTTATATGTAAAAATGAAACTGAACCTTTAATGGATATATTAAAAAAACCAATACAATTAACAGATAAAATGGTACAATCTCCAACAGTAAAGCCAAAGGAAATGTCAATTAAAAATGAAAATAGTAAGAAAAAAAATATTAATATAATTATCATAATATATATATATATATATATATATATATTTTTTTTTTTTTTTTTTTTTTTTTTTTTTTTTTGAAAAATATAAATATAATATTACTATTTTAATAAACATATACTTTTTATGAAATTAAATATATTATACGACAATACATTACATATATATATAAAAGGTTTTAGAAATTCAAGTACTGATGATAAAATTTATAATAATAATATAAGTGATATTAATGAAAGGAGAAAGAAAGAAAGTTTAAAAATTAATGACAATCCATCAAATAATGAAAATTCAGAGAGTAAACAGTCTGAAGCTTTAGATCTGATGGTTACTTCTTCAAAAGATTATTTAATGGTAATGGAGAATTATAAAATTAATACAAAACCAGTTGGTATGTTTAAACTTTCTTTATCAGATGATGAAGAGTTAGTATCTTATGATAATAATTTAAATTCAAATCGTACAGATTCATCAACATCTTCTCTAACTTCGTTATCAGAAAAATATGAAGATACTGCATCTGTAATATTAGATAATGAATTTTCTTTATCTACAAGGAAAAGTAATGAAAAATTAGATATTGAATTATCAGATAATGAAAAAACTATTGGAACTTCAATTTTAGAATCAAAAGTAATAAATACAAATGATAACAAATCGAATTTATATCAAACTTCGAAAGATGCTAATTTAACAAATATAATTAGCAACACTGATAATGATAAAAGTGAATTGTTTGAAAATATTAATGCATTGTATATTAAAGGATTTTATTTAGGTAAATTTTATATTTAATTAATAAATATAAATAAATAAATAAATAAATAAATAATAAATAATAATAATAATAATAAAAAATAAATAATAAATAATAAATAATAAAATAAATAATAAATAATAAATAATAAATAATAAATAATAAATAATAAATAATAAATAATAAATAATAATAATAATAAATAAATAATAAATAATAAATAATAAATAATAAATAATAAATAATAAATAATAAATAAATAATAATAAATAATAAATAATAAATAATAAATAATAAATAATAAATAATAAATAATAAATAATAAATAATAAATAATAAATAATAAATAATAAATAATAAATAATAAATAATAAATAATAAATAATAAATAATAAATAATAAATAATAAATAATAAATAATAAATAATAAATAATAAATAATAAATAATAAATAATAAATAATAAATAATAAATAATAAATAATAAATAATAAATAATAAATAATAAATAATAAATAATAAATAATAAATAATAAATAATAAATAATAAATAATAAATAATAAATAATAAATAATAAATAATAAATAATAAATAATAAATAATAAATAATAAATAATAAATAGTAAATAATAATAGTAATAATAATAATAAATAATAAATAATAATAATAATCAGTGAATTATTAATAATTATATGATAGCAAGTATCAATAATTAATAAAATAATTCATTTATACATAATTTTATTATTTTATTATTTTATTTTAGAACCACAACTTGGAGATCCGGAATCGTGCTATTTAACAGTTATTTCACAATATGAACCAAGCTTTAAAAAATTTGAAGCAAATTATGAATATTGTCGTAAATTAAAAAAATTTTTGGAAGATCATAATCAAATAATTAATAATAGTAGTAATACAAATTCTATGGAAGAGGATAAAAGAAAATCATTTACTAGATCTGTATCAGGTGAAAATATTGCAAAACTTGGAAAAATTAAAAATTATATTAGCAATGGTTTAGTAAAAGTAAAAAGATCACATAATAGTGTGAAAGATACAACAAAATTACAAACATTAAAAAATAACATTATTTCAAATAAATTAAAACCAGAATCTATAAATAACAACAACAACAATAATAATATCAATAACATTAATAATATTAACAAAAACAGTAATTCTAATGCTACTAATAATAATATTAATAATATCACTAATGTTGGTAATAACAATAATAATAGTAGTAGTAGAAATAGCAGTAATAATGTAAGTAACAACAGCATCAACAACAAGAACAACAGCAACAATAGTAATAATAATAATTTAAAATCAGAATCCGAAACTATTACTAATAAGATAAATAGTACTGAAATAATAAATTTAAATAAATTTAAGCCTGATGATAATTTATTTTTAAATATTCCTAATATTGAAGTAATAAATGAAAAAGTTAATGTAGATATAACTAATAATATAATGTTAGCAACATCAAAAGGTACGCCTAATGACGATGAACTATCAAGGACAATTCCAGTTCCGCCTACTTCATCAATGCCTAATACGACAGCTACTTCAATAAATAATCAAAATTCTTCTGTGATTAATAGTATTTCAAATATGAATTCAACATCTAATAACAATAATATTAATACTAATAATAATAATAATAATAATAATAATAATTATAATATTAATAGTAATAATAAAAAAGGTGTAATTAACATATTTAAAAGGGTTCAAAAGGTAGTAACGAAAAGAGGAAGTATAGGAGATGATCGTAATACTTCAAAAGTTGAAGATGAAATAAATTCAAGTATGTTACTTTCAGATACGTGTCGTTCGACAGATTCAGTAAATACATTAGATGAAGACAGGGAAAGAGAAGTTCACACAAAAAATAATATTGTAACATTAAAACATATTAATAAACCAAATATACCATTATATAATCAAAACTTTACTAATCAATTCATTAATAATAAGGAGACAATAAGAGTTGAATCTCAACATCTTGGTGGAGAAACTTGGAATGAATTAAGATTTGAATTTAATGAAGCAAAGAATTTACCACTTGATTTTAGTATTTCATTTAAACCTACTATTTTGAGTATGTTTGATAAATGGAAACACATCTATAATGAATCACCAACTGAGCCAGGTGTATTTATGATATTACCAACTTTTACTTGTTATACATCACAAACTTTAAAAATTATTAATGGTTGTTTAAGTATATATGATTTCCCAGCAGGTATATTTATATATAAGTGGGAAAATAATGCACGTAAAACGCCTAAACATATTTCATTTAGATTTGCCATTCAACCAGTCACCTTACTTATTAGTCCACAAAATTCACTTTCGCAATATTGTAATGAATATAATAGTGTAGTAAGCATTAAACAAAGATCTTGTGGCAAATTTTTTGTAAGGTATATACCATTAAATGAACAATGTTATAAATCTATTGGTATATCAGGAAGGACGGCTTTTTTAAATTATCAAATTTATACAAAAGGTAGTGATATTCAATTTGGAATTATTTATGAATCGCTTCAAGAAAATTCCACCCAATTACCAGAAATACAATCTTCACTAACCATGGAAGCCTCATCTAATGTAAGAAAAAAATCCAATCTTAATAGAAAGACGAGTAGTTTAACCAATATTCCAAATGAAGAGAATTATAATAGTAATGAAAATCTGACAGATGAAGCAAAATTAAAGCAAATCTCTGAAGTTGTTAGTAGTTCACCAAAAATGGAAAAATATGATAGTGAGAATCAATTTATAATAAATGATATGCATCCAAATAGTACGAATATAGTAAAAGATAATTTTGAACTTAAACCAAATCAACGATTTGTTATTCCTATTTCGAAATGTAATTCACATAAAAATGTTCTAAATGGAACGATCCCAATATCGAATAAATTTGGCACTTATACATTCATTTTTAATAATTCATTTTCTATTGTTACATCAAAAACATTAGAATTAAATATTAAATTATTAATACTTTAATAAGTATACATACATACACATACAAAAAAAAAAAAAAAAAAAAAAAAAAAAAGAAAAAAAAAAAAAAGTATATATATATATATATATATAAATTGAATTAATTGCACATATTTTTGTTTTATTTTTTATTTTATTTTATTTTATTTATTTTTTTTTATTGGAAATTTGTAATTAGCATTTTAAAATATCTATCTATCTTTTTTTTTTTTTTTTTTTTTTTTTTTTTTTTCTTTAGTATAAATATAAATAAAGTATAAAATATAATATATAAATATATTTATAATAAATTTATATTAATTTAAATATTACATATAATTTATTATTATTATTATTATTTTTTTTTTTTTTTAAATATATATTTATTATTAGTATTAATTGTTGAAAATTATAAAAATAATATAAATAAATAATAATAACAATAATAAAAGAAGAATAATAATAATAGTAAAATTCCTTTTTATACGAAATTTGTATAATTTGTAGTTTTATATTAAATAAATCAATATATAATACTATAGTAAATGATATTTGTTATTCAATAAGGAAAAATAGAGAAACTTTTATCTTTCTATTTTAGCAATTAATTTTTTTTTTTTATTTTTTATTTTTTTTTTTTTTTTTTTCTTTTTTTTTAAATAAATATATTTTCTTCTTGAAATAAATACATTATAATTATTTAATTATGTATTTGATTATTTAAATATATAAAAGTGTATTTATAATATTAATTTAATACAATATTTATTAAAAAAAGGAAAAAAAAAATTAAGATATTATATAATATATTATAAGATTTATATATAAAATATATTTACATAAAATATATAAAATATAATTTAATGAATATCATCATCATTATTATTATTATTATTATTATTATTATTATTATTATTATTATTATTATTATTATTATTATTATTATTATTATTATTATTATTATTATTATTATTATTTTTATATTTTAATCTTTTTTTTTTTTTTTTTTTTTTTTTTTTTTTTTTTTTTTTTTTTTTTTTTTTTTTTTAATAAAAAATAAAAATAAACTTTTTTATATTTTCCTTATACATATTTATTATTAAGAGAAAAGAATAAAACATAATAAATATAAAAATAAAAAAAAAAGTAAAAATAAAAATATATATATAAATATAAAAATAAAATTAAAAAAAAAAAAAAAAAATTAAAAAAATAATAAAACATAAAATAAAATAAATAATAAAAAAAAAATTATAAAAATTTAACACAATTGTTTGACAGAAAGTATATCGTTTGGTATGTATAAAATAGATATAATTTTTTTTTTTTTTTTTTTTTTTTTTTTTTTAATTAATAAATTTAATATTTAATAAAGTTTTAATGTCTAAATATTTGCTATTAAATTTTATTAATAATTAAGACAAACTTTTAAAGTTTTGATTAATTTTCCTATTAAATATTTCTCGAAATAAAATTTTAAAAATTTTTTATTTATTTATTTATAAATATATATATAATTTTATTTATATATATATATATCAATATTTATTTTAAATATTTTATTTCAATCTCTATTTTTCATAAATCTTTATAGTAAAGATATTACTATTTGTATAATAAAATATTAAAAGAAAAATAGAGTATTTTTTATGATTATAATTAAAAAAAAAAAAAAAAAAAAAAAGCACGAAGCAATACTAATATTTAGGATATCATTTTAATTTTTTAAAAAAAATAATAATATAAATAAAAATGATGCCAATTAACATTGATGCAATATTATGTATATTAATATCTGTTGTAAGTATAAGATTTATTTCATAAATAGTATTCATTAAAATAATAATTATTTTAATAATATATATAATAAAATAATAAAATATAAAATATTAATAATACATTAGACTGGATTTTTAATGTATAGTATTACATACATATTAAATTGTGTTGAGAAACAAGAGTATGGTCATAGTCATAACGTTGATAGATGGCAGACATGGTTAGTTGTTGATATAGCATTAGTATGTACATTAATGTCAGTATTTACCTTTTTCAATAAATTAGAAAAAATCAAAACACTGGTATCTATTATATCTATTATAATTATATAACATATAATACATAATATTTATATTTTATTTAATAATTAATATTATTAAATATGAACTTATTAAGTATACAAATATATATAATTTTCATAAATTTAAAAATTTTATTTACTTATTATTTTTTTATTATTATTATATACTAGCTTTCATGTATTTTATCAGTTAATCTTGCATGGGTTATTCGAGATGGTGATGTAAAATCATCAATTTTAAAATAAAATATAATCACAATTAATTATAGTTAAATAATAATATGATTATTATTTTACATAATAATCAAAAAAAAAAAAAAAAAAAAAAAAAAAAATTAAAAATAATTATATTAAAATTAATAGAATTGACATATATATACAAATATATATTTTAAAATAGTATCTTATTTTTGTAAATGAATGCAAGTATTATGATGTTATGGGCTGTGGTATTTGATTAATATAATTAATATATATATTTTAAATTTATAAAATTGATATAATCTAGAACTAAATAATTAACTTCCCCAAAAATCAATAATATTTTATATATGTTTTCTATTTAAATTTATGATTATTCATATAATAATTGGTAAAATATATATATAGGACTTTTTGTTGTTGCAGTTGGATTTGTAATATTATAAATAAAATTATTATATTCAAATAGATAAATTTGAATCATACTAATAAAATATAATATATAAATATATATATATGATTTTTTTTTTTTTTTTTTTTTTTTTTATAATAAAATATATTTAATATATAATAATATCTAATATATAGTTCTTGTCTTTGATTGTAATACAGTTTAAAGGAGCGATTAATCAAATGACAGGAAGAAATCAGAAAATCAATAATGTTAATATTAATAATGGGTTATTAGTATAATAATATCAAAAGTAAAAAGTAAAAATAAAAAATAAAAAATAAAAAAAAAAAAAATGAAAATGAAAATGAAAATAAAAATGAAAATTAAAAGAAAATGATGATAAAACATAACAAAAAAAAAAAAACAAAAAAAAATGTTTGGAATAAATTTTTTGTAACAATTTAATACAAGATTAATATATATATATATATACATATAACTACATAATATAATAACAATAAACAATTTAACAGAACAATTAACTATTTATTGTATCAATAATAAACAACTCTTTTTCAACTAATATTTTTATAAAATAATGATTAAAAATATTAACATTCAAACAGAAGTTAATATCAATGTATAAATTTAAAAATGAACTTCAGAACAAATATTGTGATAAATATTAAAATCATTAGACATCTTTTCTTTTCTTTTTCTTTTTCTTTTCTTTTTTTTTTTTATGTTTATTTTATTTTAAATTCATTTTATTTTTATATATTATTTTTTCTAATTATAATAAATTTGAAATTAATTATAATATAATATTTTATTACACTATAAAATATTTTATAATTTTATTTTATTTTATTTTTTTTTTTTTTATTTTTTTTTAAAAAAAAAAATTGTATAATACGTAAATATGAATAGTAAAATTAATAATTTTTATAATTTATATAGTATTAGTTTCTTATTATAAATATAAAATATAAATAACAATTATTATTTGAAGTATAAACATCTTTTCAATCATATATTATACATAAATGAACTTTTTTTTTTTTTTTTTTTAATGTAAATTTCATTTTAATTTTTAATATTAATACATTAATAAAACTATAATTGATATTTTTACTTCATTCTATATAAGTAAATTAATAAAAATCTATCTATATACAAATATAGATATAATTCTATGTAAAAAATAAATTCATTTTAAAATATATAAAGTGTATTATAAAATTAAAATAATATAACACCCACTTTTTTGCTTATGGTAAATATGACCAATCTATAGGTTTGTAACCATTTTTAACTAAGTAGTCATTTGCTTTTGAAAAATGCTTACAACCAAAGAAACCCCCTCTATTTGCTGATAGTGGGGATGGATGAACTGCCTTTAATATAAGATGCTTTTTCTAAATTTTATTTTATTAAAAAGAATAAATATAAAATGAATTAATATATATTACTAATAATAAAATTTATAACAATCAACATTGTATATTTAGATTTTTTTTTTTTTAATAGTACATTATCAATATTTTTCCCTTTTTTTTGGGCATAAGCTCCCCATAATAAAAATACTACATTACGACGACAATGATTTATATAAGATATTATAGCATCAGTAAATTGTTGCCAGCCAATATTAGCGTGAGAACCTGCTTCTCCTTTTCTAACTGATAACGATGCATTAAGTAATAATACACCTTGTTTTGTCCAACCTTCTAAATTACCATGTTTTGGAATTTCGAAATCCTTTCCTAAATCATCCTTTAATTCTCTGAAAATATTAATTAAAGAAGGTGGTTGTGGAACACCTTTTTTTACTGAAAAACATAATCCATGGGCTTGACCTACACCATGATATGGGTCTTTTTAAAATTTTATTTATATAATTATTATTGTAAATTAATTATTCTGTTTAAATTTAAGTTTTTAAATTTAAATTATTATCGTTACTATTATTTTTTTTGTTATCAAACCTTGTCCAATAATTACAACTCGAACTTGTTTTAATGGACATTTAGTAAAAGTATACATATCTTTTTCTTCTGGGAAAATAATAGCACCAGCCTTTTTTTCTTTTTCTAGAGTTTTTTTAATCTTATTATTTTAAATGAATTTACAATATTGCAAATAATAGCAAGTAAATTAATACGTATATATATATTTTTATGATTATTTAGCAATTTAATGAATATATATTTATAAAATACCTTAATAAAGTAACCTTTCATCATTTCCTGTCGAAATGCTTTATACCAATCTTCGGCCATATATTTTTTTTCAAGTGCTAAATGTGCTGGTACTAATTCTTTTTTTAACTTTTACATATTTTTTTATTATAAAGAAATCCCATAATGATTTGATTTTAATTTTTATATTTATACAATTAAAATTAAAATTAATATTAATACTAAAATAAAAATTTAAAATTTAAATTTAATAATTTATTATTTATTATTTATTATAAAACTATAAAAATTTTATTTACAGGAAAATTTTCCGTTTTAAGTTTCTTATTATTATCAGTATTTTCATCTTCAAGGGAATGCTTTTTATCATTTGACTTTGGTTCAGGAGCTGGATTTTCGATTCTTTTAAAATAATTTAACAATGACATTTTTTTTTATATATGTATATAATTTTACTCTAATTTAAATATATATGAGAATGAAAAATAAAAAATAAAAAAAAAATATTAAATTATGATTTTTTTTATAAAAATTAAATGATATATAATTAAATATATTAAATTTTATATATATAATATTTTTTTAAAAAAAGATGTGACAATACTTTTCAATTCTTTTTGTCTATTGGTTAAGATTTTCAAATTTTTTATATATAAAAATATTTATAATAATTATAATATTCTTAAATAATCATAATATAAAATCATAAATATATCATAAATAGATATACTATATATTTATAATATATAAATGTATGTAAGTATTTATTAAATATCATTTTTAAATTTATAGATTTTATATAGTTTTTTTTTTTTTTTTTTTTAGTATTGATTTTTTCAATTAAATAATTTAGAATCAATAAAGTATTTTAATTAAATTATATATTACAATCACATAAAAATTTGATTAAAAAGAGAAAAATTATAAAATATTATTCTTTATTATAAATTTATTTAATTAATTATATTTTTTTATTTCTAAAAAAAAAATAATAATAATAAGATAAAAAAAAATATAATAAAAAAGACAAATAAAAAAGACAAATAAAAATAAAAATAAAATAAAATAAAAATAAAATAAAATATAATAAACCCTACAAAAAGAAATAAAATAATAAATAAATAAATAAATAAAAATAAATAAATAGATAAATAAATAAATAAATAGATAAATAAATAAATAGATAAATAAATAAATAGATAAATAAATAAATAGATAAATAAATAAATAAAAATAAATAAATAGATAAATAAATAAATAGATAAATAAATTTGAATATTATGGGCGTTAAGGGACTGACAACATTTTCTAATAAAATTTTTGAAGAATATGCTTCTGAAAAAGAAAAATTATTAAAGAAAAAAATTCAAGAATTGGAAAATGAGAAGGGACATTTACAAGAAATTAAAAAAGTTTTAGACGCATTAAATAAAGAATTAATAATTAATAAAGAAAAACAAAATGAAAAATGTTATACTTTTGATATAAATATGGAATTATTTAACGCCCTTACTAGAGAAAGTGATATTAGGAAAATATATTATCCAACAATTAATGAAAAAAATAAAATATCTTTAATAATAGATGCAAATTCTTTTTATTTTTACTTTGCTTCAAAAATTAATTGGCTGGCTTGTGATTATTCAAATTTTATTGAATATTTAAAATTTGTTAGTATGATAAAGAATTTTTTTTTTTTTATTTAAGATATTGGCTCAATAAATGCTATGTGATATGAATAATATTATAATAAATTTGTTTAAATTTTTTTTTTTTTTATTATTGGAATTTTAGAATATTAATAACTTTTCGTAATGTATATATATATATATATATATATATATATATATATATATATATTTTTTTTTTATCTTTTATTAAGTACATTAGAATATTTTTATCAATTAAAGATATAAAAAATATTTTTTTTGTACTTGATGGCATAGAACCTTTTAATAAAATTAATTCTGGAACATCTCTTAAAAGAACCAAAAGTAAAGATAAAAGGATATTTAATAAAATACGACATAATTTAATAAATAATAATATAAGGAAAAGTATTGACGATAAAATAATAGCGTATAATCCATTTTATCCACCACCCCTCTGTATTTTAATATATATGATTGAATTAAGAAAAATTAGTAAAAATTTAAAAAATTATAGATTTCCAGTAAATTTAAGAATAGTTCAAGCGGAATATGAAGCAGATGTAATAGTAGCGAAATATGCAAGGAAGTATAATGGGTAAAAATATAGTTTTATTTTTAAAAATATTTTAATTTGAATTAAACTATTGTAAGAAAAAAAAAAAAAAAAAAAAAAAAAAAAGAATTATAAATATATATATTAATGTATATATATATATATTATATAAATATATTCCTATATTACAATATAAATAAAGTTTTATTATTGGTAATGATTCTGACTATCTTATATATGAATCACCAGGATATATACCATTAGATAGTATTAACTTACCAGATATTAAAAAAGTGGATTATCCATGTAATGAAAAGTGGAAAATAAATGCAACATTATGGAAAAATAAAAGTTTATGCTATATTTTAGGGTTTTCAAGCTTGTATATGCCAATATTTGCAACATTATGTGGAAATGATTACATAGATTCTTTTAAAGTTCCTATGGAATTTGTAAAAGAATACACAAAAACATTAATAAATTATTATATTATTGATAATATTGAAAATGAAAAATGTAATGTTAAAACAATTATTCGAAATATAAATAAAGAAATTAATGTATTTAATGATAAAGATTCATTAAAGGAAGTCCTTGAAGAGTCTCCAAAGTTAAAAGAAAAAATAGATGGGATAATTAAATCAAAAATCAATAAAATAAATTATCAAAGAAACAAAAACGATTTAATTGATATAAAAGATGATGACTTATATAACATTGGATCTATTTTATATAAAAAAAATTATTTAAAAATATTAATTGAATATCTTAAAAAGAAAATTTCTCAATCTGAAAAAGAAATACTGTCAAACAGTAATGAAAATATTTCTCAAGAAAGAGAAAAAAATAAGGAATTATTAATTCAGTCTGTTTTATCGCAAATTACAAAAGATAAAAATGAAGTAGAAGAATACTATCAAAAGTTATTTAGTTTAGTTAAAGTGTATTTATCAAATGATAAATTTATTGAAAAACATGAATTTTCTCAATTTATCAATAACCAAAATGTTAGTAAAATTAGTGATTACTTTTCAAAAGGTATGTTTTATGGAAAGTCTTTAAAAGGTAATTAATTAATATGTAATTTAATAGTTTTGTTAACGTTACTATTATTATTATTATTATTATTATTATTATTATTATTATTATTATTATTATTATTATTATTATTAGTAGTAGTAGTAGTAGTAGTAGTAGTAGTAGTAGTAGTAGTATTAGTATTATTGTTAGTATTATTAATATAACTTTGATATATATATTAATTTTATGTTTATTTATATTCATATTTGTATATATATGTATATGTATATATTTATGTAAATATGTATGCGTATGCTCATTTTATCTTTATTTTAATAGTCCTAAAATATAAAACATTTCATTGTTCACCATTTTTAGATAATGTATTTAATGATTCATGTTGGGAAATTACAAATAATTTAAGAAAAGAATTTTATTCAATATTATTTTCAATATATAGTGATTACAATAAAAAGGAAAGTATAATTATTGAAGAATATAAACGGAAAAAATTTGAATTAAGTGAAGACGAAATTATAGAGATGGAAGTGAATGATGAAGATGAACGTATAAATAATATATATATTATAATAGAAACTGATAATACTTCGATAGAATCAATACCTAAAAGAAAAATACTAAAGTATTATATAAACAAATATGTTAATGAAGATATAATAATTAATCTTCAGAATATATCTAATTTAGAAAGAGGAAAGTTTAATTTATATAAAAAAATATTTTACTCTGATAGTATAAGAATAAATTCTCTTAAAAAGATATATATACCGATAGCTACTTCTCTAAGATATATTGTAATAGAATCATATAAAATGAATCCTTCTAATGCTCTAACGGATAGAGAATTTTCAGCTTTACTAGCGTCAATAGTATCATCTATGTCAAATCTTCTTGGCGTACATAATACAAATGATAATAATTTATTAAAATCTAAACATATGGCGAGACCATTGCCAAAAAATAAAGTAACAAAAATGACATTAAATTTTATTCATCGCTTTTCACAATTTCAAAGTATAATATTTTTAAATATTTATATATTATCAGCTTTATCATTGTTGGACTCATCATTTCTTGTTAATAAAAATAATGTTTCATATAATCTTCATGAATATTGCTGGGGATATGGTTTCCATAAATTTTTAGAATACTTTAAGACTATAGATTATTTACAAAACGATAAAGGTGAAAGGATAGGTCCATTTCGTTCCAATTATTTAAATAATGAATTTAGAATAATATTTAATGTAGTAACTGAAAATATAAGAGATTATATAGTTGAAGATAAAAGTAAACCATTTTTAAAATATTTTTACAAGCATAAGTAAATAATTAAGTACAATTTATGACATACTAAAATAATATTTATATATTTTTTATTATTTAATGTATAAAATATAATAATAATGATATAACCTTATCCAATAAATTTAATTTTTATTTACAATAATTTTTATTTATTTATTTATTTATTTATTTGTTTGTTTGTTTATTTATTTATTTATTTATTTATTTTTTTGTTTGTTTATTTATTTATTTATTTATTTATTTATTTATTTAAGATTTAATATCTATTTTATTATAATATATTATATTTTATTTTTATTATTATTTTTTTTTTAATCATTTTTGTTTCTTTTCGTTTCTTTTTACTTTTGGAATATTAAATTTAGTGCATTATATAATAGTATTATAATAACCGAATTATTAATATATATATTATAATAATGTTATTAAATAAAATTGATTTTTTTTTTTTTTTTTTTTTTAAAAATTTTTATAGTATAAATCATTTAATTTTTAATGATATTATTAATAATGGAAATTAAATAATTATTATTAATTTATTTTAATTATAATATATAATTTAAAAAACAGTACATATATTTTATTTATTCTTCTAAGCTTTTTGGTAAAAAGTTTCATTATGTTCTAAAACTTTTATTGTGTGAAATATCAACACAATACTATTTATAAATGCTTTGTTGAGTTACTTTTTGATTTGACTAGTAAAAAAAAAAAAAAACCTTTACAACCAATTGAGTTAGAGTCAAACCGATATGTAATAAAAAAGAACTACTATTACTAGTTTATTATTTATTCATAAAGTTCAAATAAAAATTTTAATAATTGTTCTTCCAACAAAAAATCAATATAAATTGGATTCCCAAAATTTCCCTTTTTTTTTTTTTCATCTTTAAATAACCATAATGCATTTAATATTTGATTGTGGTAATTAAAATAATAATTATTATATATCTTGTATTTCATACGAATTTAATGATTTACCAATTACAATAAGGATAAAGTAAAATTTTCAGAAAATATTTTAAATGATAGAAAAATATATTAATGAGAATGTAAAAACAATGTAACTATTTCATTAATACATTTATGTATAATAATAATGCTATAAATATGATTTTTTTTTTTTTTTTTTATAAAAAAAAAGTAATTTTTAACAAAAACAAGAAAACTGAAACAAAAACAAAAAAAAAAAAAAAATTAATATTTAATTATTAATTAATATGAACTAAATTTAGAATATATATTAATAAAATTTTTATATTGTGTAAATGACTCTTTATTTTTAGCATTTACAATACAAATTATATTGATGGTATATAGATATTTTAAAGTGGGAAAAATAATATTGGAAAGTATTGTATTATTAATCTTGGTTTGGGTTGTGTGGAGCAATAATAGAAAATTTATGTGAAGTGTGGACTGAACAACCCGTTAATACATATAGATATGTCTATTTATTATATATATTTAATGGAACATTTTTTTTTAGATTATATCAGAATATACTATCTTATATTTAAATATAATAAAACTAAATACAGTTATTTCGAAGGGGAAAAGAAATAATATTAAAAATCTAAATAGGTTTACTTTATGTACTATTTATTATTTTTAGAATAAGAATAGGTATTATAAAATATCAGGAAAAAGGATTATTTAATAATAAAATATTTCATTCTCATGGATTTCCATTTTTGACTTCAATAGTAGCAGAATTTAGTTACACAATATTCCTAATAAAAAAATATCAATAGATTTTAAAATCGTAAAAATAATAAATAAATAGTATTTAATTTTTAAAATCTATTTTATATATTTTTTTGATAAAATAATAAAAAAATATATAATAATATTAATTTTCGCGATGTGGCTTATATATATTTTATAATAAAGCCATACATTTTTAAGATATTCTAAACAATCATAAATAAATATATAAATAATTATTATTTTAAAAGAAATAATATTCTATTAAAAAGAATTATAAAAAATTATTTTTTTTAAAAAAATTATTTTTACAATTGAATATTTAAAAATTATATATAAAAAAAAGAATATTTATTATATTCTATTTATTTAATTATAAAAAACACGCCACATTGCAAAATTCGCTATAGCCTTTTAAATATTATATATAATAAATAAAAATTTATTATTTTATTTAAAAATTATTATTATATTTCCTAATCTTTTTTCAAACGAAATTTTAATATATTTATTTAAATTTTATAATATCTTAAATAAATAAATAAATTAATTAACTAATTAATAATATATAAATATATATTGTTAATAATTTAGATTTAATATTTTGTCCAATCATTTTGATATATGATAATTCATAAATATTAGTATAACTTATATTTTAAAAAAAAAAAATAAATATGAGAAAATTTCCCAAAATATTAAATCTTCATACTTACCTGGCGAGTGTAATTCTGTGATCAAGAAGGCGGAATACATGGTTTGGTTGTTTCACATTGCACAAAGTGAAGTGACCAGACTGCGAACATTCTTTACGAATGTCTCGGTCGCATAATTTTTGGTAGTGGGGATTACAGGCGTTCGCGCCAGTTTTCCCTTTAAATTAATAGTTAATTTAAAAATAAAAATATTTAATATGCATTTAATTAGTTTAAAATAATTGTAAATGTGGAATTTGAGCAAAATTATAAAGAAATTATAATGAAATATTATTAGGAAAAATGAAAGTTTTAATATAAAATAAAATTTAATATATAAACATTCTGTACGATTATTTTAAAATGATAGAACTTTGGAGATTAAAAAATGTATCTTTTTATTTTCATTTAATTATGAAATAAAATATATATTGTTTTTTCAAAAGGCAATAAATTTATCTTTTTAAATGGGAAATTTAAAATAGAGTATATAATTTTCTTTATATTTTATTTTTTTTGTAAAGGTTTACTATCAATTGGTCAATAATTTAAATAAATAAATAATAATAATAATAATAATAATAATAAAAATAATAATAATAATAATAATAATAATAAAAATAATAATAATAATAATAATAATAATAATAATAATAATAATAATAATAATAATAATAATAATAATAACTAATATAGAATAATAAATAAAAAATAGAAATAAATATTTAAGAAAAATATTAAAAATTGTTAAATAATAAATTATAAAAAATTAAATATAAATTTTTTATAATTTATTATTTATTTATTTTAGTTATTATTAATTTTATTATGTGTTTTTTTTAAATTATAAGAAAATTTTTTTGATAATTAAAAAAAAAAATTAACCTATTTATATTTATTTCTAGTTTTATTTATTTATTTATTTATTTATTTATTTTCAATTATTTAAAAAAAAATGATAAAAATGTGGGTCATTATATTATAAATTAAAATTTTATTTGTAAGCTATGTTCCGAAATGCAATACATTTGTCTATATTACTTTGGAGATTTAGAATAATAATATACATATAAGGAGGAACTTGTAACCCTAACCACCATGCTATGTAAAATCTCTTGTGAGGAAAACCTTGAAATGGTTAAAGGGCGGATCAAACCAGGAGCTTATATAAAGTAGCCCAATGGTTCACAATCAGGAGAGAACCTGGTTCGATTTTTATGCTATCGAGAATTTGTGAGAGTAAGTAAATATATCTTAAATTTGATAAAATTTTACAAAAATCTTACGTTAAATCTAAATATATATAAGTAACAATTTTTTCAATATTATTATATAAAATTTTTTTTTTATTCTTATCTTCATAAGAAATTTTATATTATATAAAATGAAGATAAAATAAAAAATTTTCTTTATATTATATTAAATTGTTATTATTAAATTTAATTATCAATTAAAAATAATAAAAAAAAAAAAAAAAAAAAAAAAAAAAAATTAAAATCTAAAACTAAACTAAAATAAAATAAAATAAAATAAAAAGTAGAAATATAAATATGAAGTACATATTGAATAAAGTAAAATAAAATAAAATTAAATAAATATTGAATATAAATATAAAGTACAGATTGAATAAAATAAAATAAAATAAATATTGAATATAAATATAAAGTACAGATTGAATAAAATAAATAAAATAAATATTGAATATAAATATAAAGTACAGATTGAATAAAATAAAATAAAATAAATATTGAATATAAATATAAAGTACAGATTGAACAAAATAAAATAAAATAAAATAAAATAGAAGTATTATAAAAGAGTAAAGTATTAAAGTATTAATAAATTTTTTTTTTTTTTTTTTTTTTTTTTTTTTTTTTTTTTTTTTTTTAATTTTATTTTATTTTATTTTATTTTAAATAAATAGATATAAATAGATACGATACAAAACATTTTTTTTTTTTTTTTGTATTTTTATATTTTAATAAATAGTGTTTTTCTATTAAATAATAATAATAAAAAAAAATTATAAAAATTAATGTAAATATTGAAAACTAAATTAAAATTTAATTGTTTAGTTTTTTCTTCTTTTTCTTTCACGATCCATTCTATTTTGTTCTCCTTGTTCATTACCAAGTAATCTGTTAATAATAAAAATATATAAAAATATTAATTTTTATAAATATAAATATAAATATAAATATAAATATAAATATAAATATAAATATAAATATAAATATAAATATAAATATAAATATAAATATAAATGTAAATAATTTTGAAATTCAATAATAATTTTAAATTTAAATTAAATTTAATCTATAATACTTTACCCATATATCCCTTTAATCTTTTCTTTATATTCTCTATCCTTTTCTTTAATTTCTTGTAATCTTTTACGTGCAAGGAACATATTATCCTTACGTAATTCACGTAAAGCTCCTTTCTTTTCTTTTTGTACTTGAGCTTTTAACTTATTATGTTCAGCGCGCTCACGATTCTTATCATAATGTTTATCGACAGAATAGCTATTTTGTATAAATAAATTTCATAATTCATTTAATAGAAAATTCAAATATAAATTAATAAGAATAGTTTAATATATACATAAACATACTTTTCTTCAAATTTAGGAACAATTGAAGCAATCGGAATTGGTTTACGCTTTTGCCATTGAAGTGACTTTCTTTTAACATTTTCACTTTGTATATAAGAACTTAAATTAGATTTAAATTCTTTCAATGATTCCTTTAATTTATTTGAAACAGGCATTTTTTCTAAATCAGATATTAAATTATCAACACCAGAAAATATTTCTTTAAGACAACCAATATCTAAATATAGTCTTGAATACTTTTCAAGCAATTCAATACACAAACCAAGAATAGAAATTCTTCATTATGAATAATTCAAAAAAAATATTTTGTATGTATTTAGATAAATATAAATTATTACAATTTTTATGTGGAATTAATTATTATATTTAACTTTAAATTTATTATAAAGATATTATATTTATTATTTTATTATTATTACCTTAATTCATTACTCGTAATATATTTTGTGAATTCTTTATTGGTTGTACTATTAGTCATAATTAATGATAATTTTAATGGTTTTAATTCTACCTTTTTCCAATCTTTGCCAGTCAAACAATATTTTTTATTATTAACAATAGTACTGGAATTCAAAATGGATGATTTAGTTTTACTATTAATATATGATTCCGGAACAATTATTAAAATTGATTTAAGTAAAAAGTTCATAACTTCTGGAATATATCTTTTTGATTGTCTTTGGGTCTTTTATTCATTAGTTTTATTAAATAAATAAATAAATAAATAAATAAATAAATAAATAAATAAATAAATAAATAAATAAATAAATAATAAGCAATCAAATATATAACTAAATAAATTATTTTTATTGATAAAAAATTATAAAAAATTAAATATATATTTTATTTCTTAATTCTTACCATATAAATTATATTACAAAGATAAAGCCCTTTCACAATATCTTTTTCACTATTAATAATTGCTTGTGATAAATAATTTTCCATAATTAATAAAGCTGGTGTTATAATTGAATGAGAATAATCAGATGTAGAATATATAACAGTAAGAAGTTGTAAAAATATTAAATCACTTAAATTGATAATATCTTTGCTATTCACTGATAATTTTTTAGTTATTTTCTTTTCTATTTGAATTAATTTATTTTTTGCGTAATCATTAAAGTAGTCTGTAAATTGAAAAGCAAAAGATATTACACATCTGGTATAACGATTTATTTCGTCAAATGAAATATCATTTTTATTTGTAATATAATTCAAATGAGTTAAAATTATACCAAAGAAGAACTATAAATTATAGAATATTTTAAATATTTATATTATAATAAATATATATGTATATTTATAAATATTGATAATTTAACATATAAATCATGTATAATTCATTTAATATAGTAAATATAATAATTATATATTTATATACCGTAAGTTTATCCTTATTTTGAGGATGAATTTTAACATTATATAAAATTCTGATTCGTCTTATAATTGTCATTTGATCATCAATACTTTTTTCGCTAATTAGTTCTAAGAATTTTCCATGAGTTTCTGGAATAGAAAATACATAACCAAGTTCATTTTTGGCTTGTTCTGAACGTTTTTTTCTTCTTTGTTCAATTTCCTTTTTAATATTCTCATCTTGAATTATATTTTTTTTGATTGTTTCATCAATATTGGATATTTTTTCATCTTTGCTTTCATTGTTTTCACTTAAATTTTCATTGACTTCAACAATTTCATCACCCAATATATCTTCGTTATCAGTTTCATCGTTTTCATCATTTTCATCCTCTTCATCTTCATCTTCATTATCATCTTCATCTTCACTTTCATCACTAATTTCCTCATCTTCTTCATCCTTTGCTTTTCTCTTTCTTGAAAATGCTATATCTTGATTAATTAATTTACCATCTTTGTATGTCAAAGGCATAACTTCTTCTTCGTCATAATTATAAGATAGACCATCATCTAAATCATCACCTTGTGCTGGTCTATTCTTTGAATCGTCATTATCTTCTTCATCTGAATCAATACCATTCATACGTCTTTGACGATCTCTCTATTGAGTCATATATATATATATAATGTTAAATTGATAATATTGATTATAATTAATAATTTTTTTTAAAAAAAAAATATTTATTGTAAATAATTTTCCTATTTATTACCTCAGCTCTTTCAAGTTTTTCTTTAGCTTCGATTGCAATTTCTTCTTCACTTTTTAATCTATCGGTTGGTTTTGCTCTTCTATCTGAGGCAATAGATTTTAAGAAATTATTATATTGATTATCAGTTTCAGATTTTTTATTGTCTTGATTAGATGATTCTGATTCTTTTTTTTCTGTTAAAGATTGATTTACAAGTTTTCTTATATCATCAATTTCAGCATCAACTTCATTTTTAATTTCTTCATTTTCTTCTTTTTCCTTTTGTCTTTCATACTTTTATTAATATTAAAAATTTACATATTTTAGTAAAATAAATAAATATATTTATAATTACAGTTTTTCTATAAAACCAACCTTATAATATTTACTTTTAGCTATTAATTCTTTCATAATTTCTGATTTTGATTTCTTTTCACCACTTTTTTCTTCTTCCTTTTATATTAAATTCGTTTAAAAAATATATCAATATATCTAATATATAATTTATATAAAAATAACTAATTATTGTATATTATTTTTTACCTCATCAAAACCACCAAAGTGGTCATTGTGTACAGTTAATTGGTCAATTTGACCATCTAATTTTATTAACATATATTATTTGTAATAATTAATCATACATATTAATATATAAAAAATGCATATATAATATAAATATATTTAAATAATATAATTAAATTTCTATTTATTCGTCTTACTATCAGATTCATCATCAGAATGAATAATTTCGTCTCCTAAGTGATCTCCAAGAGCTTGTCCAAAGTGAGTTAATTGCTCGTCTTCAAGATTAAAGTCCCCGTGATTTGATTTTCTCTTTATTATAATGAAATTTTCATTGATAATTTTTAAATTTAATATTATATATTGAATTATTATAAAAATTTAAAATTATTTTGATTTTCATTTATTGCTAATACCTGTTTTTCCCTAATAAATCTTTCCATCATTTTATCTTCAAGAGATAAAGTAGGGTCATTTTCACCAAAACGCCTATCTACAAAAGAAGAATTTTTATTTCTTTTTTCATATTCTACTAATAAAGTCTTCTTTCTCTGTATTATTAAATTATTTTAAGATAAATAAGGATTAATTATTAATACATATGTATTGTAATAAATATAGTAATTATTATTATTATTATTATTTTTATTATAATTATTATTATTTTTTTTTTTTAATTTTATATTAAATTATTAGTACCGTTTGTTCCGCTTTTGAACGAGCTTGCCCAGGCTTTCCTTGAATACCTTTTATTTTTCTTCCCATAATATCATGCTTTTGTTTTGTGAATTTTATTTCAAATGGATTTGCTTCTTTTTTTAAATTAGCTAATTTCTCTTTAGTCTTTTTTCTTAATTCTTTTTTATCAAAACCTTTCTTTTTTGAACTGACATTTTCCCCAATGATTCCTGAATTCTTCAATCTGGCTTTAAGTCTCTTCAATGCAGAGACATTTGAATTTTTTTGATTAACCATAACCTTAGAAAATATTAATTATAATAATCCACTCTTAATTTACCTTTCAAATTTTTATTTCTTTATTGTCTTGTTATAATATAATATTATAAATTTTAATATAATCTGATTTTTTTTTTTTTTTTAATTTTTTTTTTTTTTTTTTAATCTATGAAATTTTAAAATTTTATTTAAAAATATTTGAATTTTTATTGGTTGAATTTTTATTCATCCAATTATATAATAATGTATTAAAATGTAATACAATAATAATAATAATGATAATAATAATAATAATAAAATAATAATAATTATTATAATAAAAATAAAAAATAATAATAAAGAAGTAAAAATAAAAATATTAAATAATTAAGTTAAATATATATTTTTATTTTATTATTACAATTTTCTATTAAGATATAATATATTTTGTGTATTATTGAATATAAACATTTTCATATTTATTTTACTTTTATATCTAATTCTTTTTCTATAAACAAAATAAAGAAAAATCTATTATATAAATTATATTAATATATTCAAAATAAATATTACTAATATATTATTATTAATATTCAAAACGGAATATTTTTATATTATTTATATTAATATATATATATTGAATACAATTTTATAAACAAATATATAAATTATATATATATAAAAAAAAAGAAAATTGACGAAATTTTTTTTTTCTTTTAAATTTTAAAATTTAAACTTTTTTATTACAAAATAAAAAAAAAAAAAAATAAAGGAAGAAAGTAAGAAAGAGGAATTATAAAATTTATAAAATAATCGAAAAAAAGAGATAAATAAATATTTAAATAAAATTATAATAGAAATATTATTTAGTATTTTTAATTTAATAATAAAAATATAAAAATATTAAATGTATTAAATTTATATATATATTTTATTTAAGAAAATTATAAATAGTATTTTCTGTCCTTTATTAATGCTTAACTAATTTTTTTTTTTATTCAATTATTTTATTTACATAAATGTATTTTTTTTTTTTTTTATAAAAAAAAAGGAAGTTACATAAAGAGTATTTAATATATTACAAATAGTGTTGAATTTTTAATCTGATTATTTAAAAAAAATTATATATATATATATATATATATATAAATCTAAATATAAAAATAAAGAAAACATAAAATTTATAAAAACTTTGAATATTTATAATTGAAATAAATAAATAAATAAATAAATAAATATTATTAAAGAAATTTGTAACTATTCAATTATATATTTAATATAAACAAAAACAAAACTTAATAATAAAAATAAATAAAAATAAATAAAAACAACAATAACATATATATATAAACAGTCAATAAAACAAAAAATAAATTAAACATTTAAGTTTATTTTTGTATATTTGTTTAAACATAATAGTTCTAAAGAAAATTAATAAATAATAATAATAATAATCAAATAAAAAAAAAAAATAAATAAAACGAAAAAAAAAAAAATGGGGAAAAAAACATTTTTAATATGTTTATTTTTATTAGTTAATATTTTAAATTTTGTATATTCTCAAGAGAATAAAAATCCAATACCCACTATTCCAGAACCACCTAAGAATGAACCTACTGAGCCAGTAGCCGATCCTCAAACAACAACAACAACTACAACAACAGAACCTGCACAACAACCACAACCAACTCCAGAAACAACAACTTTAACAAATTCTGGAACTATTACAGTATCTACAGCAAAACAAACTTCAATTATTACTTCAACACTACCTAATAGAAACTTTACTATGAGTTCGATGATTAATCCTAAACCTATTTCACAATCAGTAACTACTACGAAAATAGTTACTGTTTCAACCAAGGCTCCAACAAAAACAACAACAATTGTTAAAAAATATCCTCAATCTACTTATGTTAGTTATAATGATGATACTGAAAAAGCAGGTGATGGAGCTCCAATGATGAAATTTATATACATTGCAGGAGGTGTAGTTTCATCTCTTTTAGTTGGTTGGGCTACTTTTATTCTTTATAAGAAAGGATTAGGTGACGAAGCGCCGACTTCAAGAACATGGGACAATAGTTATGAAGATGATGGTTATAGAAATAAATCTACTATTTCACGTAATACTTTAACACCTTCAATAAGAAATACAACTTTAGGATCCCCTAATTCTACTGCAAATACTTCGCAATATCGATAGTTTATATTATTATTATTTTTTATTCATATATAAAGTAATAAAGTAAATATATGAATAAAGTAAAGAATAAAGGTACTAAATAAAAATGTTATTTTATATATAGAAAAATAAATAAATATTAAATAAAACTATATAAATTCTTTTTAATAGTAATAAATAAAAAAAAAAAAAAAAAAAAAAAAAAAGAGAAAAACATTAAAGTTTTTGTAAAATAATTTATTTAATAAATAAAATTTTAAAATTTATTATTTTTACAGCATAAATTATATTTGAAATAAATTTATATTTATATTTATATTTATATTTATTTTATTTTATTATATTATATTTTATTTCTATTTCTATTTCTATTTCTATTTCTATTTTATTTTTATTTTTATATTTTATTTTATTTTATTTTATTTATTATATATATATATATATATATATTTTTTTTTTAAATATACAAAAATAAAACCTTTTCTTTGAATGATTTAGAAGAATATTTATTTATATATTATTATTATTATTATTATTATTTTGAAGTTTAGCCTTAGATAAATTACAATTTATCTAATTGTTTAATTGATTTGAAAATTCGTCATCTATATCATTATCGTCACAATTGTCTTCCCAATATTAGCGACATTTTGATTCTTTTTAACTTCCTAATCTATGATATTAGAATAAATTTATAAAGAAATTGAAAAACAAAAACAAAAGTTTACAATTATTATTGATAATAATTAATTGTATTAATTTCTATTTTTAATACTATTAAAAAAAAAAATTAAAAAAAAAAAAAAAAAAAAAAAAAAAAAAAAAAAAAAAAAAAATACAATCTACTAGAAAATCTTCAAAATCATCATCATCTTTGATTTTGATAATTTTCATCCATTTTTAATTATTGTGAAGTATTAAATAATAGTTTATATACTTAAATAAATAAATAAATAAATAAATAAATAAATATTTTATGCTTAATAAAATATACATCATTTAATTCCATGAAAAGGCTTTTCTATTTCTATATTTCATTTTAGCATCGTATTTTAATACGGCGTCAATATTGCCTTTCTTTTCTTTTTTTCGTAATGTGTTCATAATTCTATTTTTTGGTGTATTATTGATTTTTTTAATATCAATAAGATGAGATGAATCTGAACTATTTTTTTCATTGATTCTCCTCTTTTTCGAATTGCATTGTTCTATATCATAAATATGAAAATATTAATTTTAAGTAACATTAAAATTTTATTTTTATATAATTTATTATAGATTTGAAATTAAAAATTACCGTTATTATTAATATTTAAAATTTTCTTATCATTTGTAGATTCGTTATCGTCAGAATTTTCTGTCTTATTAAGAATCGGATTTCCTTCGTCATCTCTAGGAATTATTTTACCATGATATGGGCAATTATACATATCTCTTCTTTTACATAATGTACCATTAGGCATTTTTGCTCTACATTCCTTTATTATATATAATTTAAATAATTTTATAATTAAAAAAAAAAAAAAAAAAAAAAAAAAAAGATATATAATATTATTTAATATACTGATATTTTTATTTTAAGAATTTACTTAAATTATTTTTATAATATAAAAAATTAAATGTTATTTACAGGATATACAACACTTTTTTTCTTTGGAAAGAAAATAGCTCTTTTTTGTAATCTTTCTAGCGATTCATCAGAAATATAATTATTACCTTCAGATACACCAAAAAATCTGTGAGATCTTTCTTTATAATATAATAATTGAAAAAATTTAAAAATTTGCTTGTTCTTTTTCTTCTTATTATTATTTTTATTTTAAAAAAGTTATATTAAATCCTTTTATATTTACCCATTCCACTAAATTCATTAAACTGAATTTTTGTTCTACCCCAATATAATAAATCATCATTAAATTCCACAACAGGAGCCGTTTTATAAAGTTCTTTTATAAATGTTTATAATTTATTAATATACAACGATAAGTCTAAAATTAAACTTAATAATAAAAAAAATATATATATATCATTTTTTAAACCTTTTAGATCATCTGATATATTTTCTGGGATTATATACCTATGTTTAAATAATTTAAATAATAGTTTAATATAGTAGGAAAGTTATTTTAATTAATTAATTGATTTTTATTTCTTTAAAATTTTAAATTCTTTTTACTCATTATTATTTTGATTTTCTTCAAGTTTTAAATACTCTGACTTAAATTGCTTAATGTTTAATACAGTGGGATCTTTTTCAATATCTTCATAATTTGAATAATCAATATTAAAAATTTTATTGTATGAAGAATCAGTACTTATTACATTTGCATTTGATTCCTTTGTCTGTTTTTCTTTCTTATTAATTTGAATATCTAGAGGAACTTCTTCAAAAACTTCATCATCTTCATCATCCTCATTAAATTCATCGCTTTCGGATTCAGAACCAAATAATTCTTTTTCTAACTCTCCATCTTCATCTCCATCCTTTTCCTTTCCTTTGTTTTTGAGAATTTTATCATCTTGGTATATAAATAGAATCACATTAAATATTTAAATAATTAGTAATATTAAAATTTTTTTAAAAAAAGTATTTATTTAATACCATCTAATATAGTTCTCAGTTCCATAATGTTAAGTTTTTCACATTT
This sequence comes from Neocallimastix lanati (nom. inval.), assembly GCA_016946835.1. Lineage (NCBI taxonomy): Eukaryota > Fungi > Neocallimastigomycota > Neocallimastigomycetes > Neocallimastigales > Neocallimastigaceae > Neocallimastix > Neocallimastix lanati (nom. inval.). The sequence goes on along the minus strand of JACVTC010000002.1, from coordinate 2,877,039 downwards.
ATCTTTTACATCTGAAAGTTTCTTTTTCCATACATTTAAGGTATATAACGTTTCATTTTTTTTATTGATATCCTTTTATTTTGAATATATATTTTTATATAATAATAGAATTATATAGTAATAATAAATGAATATATAAAATATACATAATTATATAGATCTACAATTATATTTTATATTTTGACTACTTCCTTACATTTATTTCTATACTATTTGCTTTTAAAATTAAATTATTAATATCTTTTAGCTTTTCTGTTTTTATTTGATTATAATATTCTCGAAGCTTTTGAAATAATATTGTATTTTCTGATGTTTCTTTTATGTTCAAATTTTTTAATAATTCATCTTGATTTGGTGTTATAACTAAAGGATATATTACTTTTTTATTATCCTATAACATTAAATAATTATGTTATTTTCATTTATATTATTTAGTTAAAAATAAAAAATAATAATTAAATATATTATATTTATTATTTTTACCTTTTTTATTTCTTCAGATTGCTTTTTCTGATTTATTGGAATACTAAGAGGAACTTCAGGAATTAAAATATGAAAACAAGAATCCTTTAATTTATTTTTATTATAAATAAATAAATAAATAAATAAATAAATAAATAAATAAATAAATAAATAAATAAATAAATAAATAAATAAATAAATAAATAAATAAATAAATAAATAAATAAATAAATAAATAAATAAATAAATAAATAAATAAATAATATTTATTATTACTTATTTATCTTTAATTATTGTAATATTGAATTATATATATTACTATAAATTTACCGTAACATCTATAATATCTTTTATTTGGTTTCTTTTTTCTTCTATAGTATCTAACAATTTTTGAAATTTCTCTTCATTTTGTCTCTTAAATAATAAAGGTATTTGAAATTATTAATAATTAAATAATGGTTTAATAATTTATAAGTTAATAATAATTCATTATTGCTTAATATTTACTTGTATTTCCATTTCTTTATCAATAGTAGCTTTTTGTTTTTTTTTCATATAATTAAATCCTATTTTTATCTTTAATATACATATATCATTTTAAATCCAATAGAAATATTAATATATTAATACATTTATAATATATAAAAATAATGATAAAGACGATAGTATTGAGAATAATATAATATTATTAATTAATATTTAAGTTGAAATTGAAATTGAAATTGAAATTGTGATATATATTTTATATTAATACTATATATATATATATATATAACTATAAATTATAGATTTTTATTTTTATTCACTTGTTTATATTTATCACCGAATTTATTATTCCATTCTGTCATTGTATTGAAAGTTAATATTTTCAGTTTTGATGCCCAATTTTTAGGTAACGGTAATTTTTCACAACAAACTTTTATTTAATAAAAATGCACATGTAGCATTATTAATATTACATATATAACAAAATAATAACATTTATAAAAAAAAAAAAAAAAAAAAAAAAAAAACATTAATATTATAAAACATATTTTTTATTAAAATACATTATTTAATAACTTTAATTATTATCAAAATTTAAAACTTCAATAACATCAACAATAAATGATTAAAATAAAATACTTGTTAAATCAAGCATTTCTGGCAAATTTTCAATAATCTTTTTTCGAAAAATTACAGCCCTTTGGAAAAGATAATCAATTAATTGAACAGATGAATATCTTATCTTATTACAATTTATTACAATTTATTAAAGAAACAAAGGAAAAACCATTTTGTATATAATGTGACAAGATAGTTAAAAAAAAATAATTTTATAATTTACTTAAACTTAAACTTCAAAAATAAATATAATAATATCATGGAAATGATTTATAAATATTTTCATTAAATATAATTATTTATAAAATATCTAGTTATATTAAAGATACTTGTGAATGATTTTTCTTCAATTGACTCCATATAAAATCATAAGTATATAAAACATTTTCATCAGAATTTCTACAGAGACTCTTAATTGCCTATAGAATGATTATATATTACTAATAGTTTAATATTACGTTTAATTTTTAAAATTAAAAATTTTATTTAATTACTTTTAAATATTCAATATCTAGATTATTTTCTCCTTTAGATGTTATATCTTTAACTAAAATTTTTAGACGTTTCTCATCTGTTAATGTTATATCTTTTAATAAACTTATTGGATCTTTTTTTTTCTTTTTCTCAGTTAATGACATACTACTTTTTGTTAAAAAAACTATTAAAGAGAAATTTTAAAATTTATTTTTTTTTCCTTACTAGTATAATGATTTTTTTTTTTTTTTTCAATTAAATTTAAAATTATATATATATATGTATATTTTTATTTTAAATATATATTAAGATTATATATTATTGTTAATTTCGAAATAAATAAATAAATAAATAAATAAATAATAGATAAAAAAAATTTAATATACAATTTAATGATAATAATATTTATAAATATTTTTTGAATAATATATAAATTATATATTTTATTTAAACAGTATTAATAAAAATTTAATGAATTTATTAATTTTAAATATTTAATTTTTAATTATAACTATATTAAACCTTATTTTTATTATTATTAATACGACCATTTCATTTTTTACATTAATATAATTAAGTATTAATTATTTATATTTTGATGTAAATACAATTAAGCTGTTTTTATGGTAAATTAATGAATAATAATAATAATAATAATAATAATAATAATAATAATAATAATAATAATAATAATAATAATAATAATAATAATAATAATAATAATAATAATAATAATAATAATAATAATAATAATAATAATAATAATAATAATAATAATAATAATAATAATAATAATAATAATAATAATAATAATAATAATAATAATAATAATAATAATAATAATAATAATAATAATAATAATAATTTTACATTATATATAATTAAGTATTAATTATTTTTTTGATATAAATACAATTAAGCTGTTTCTATGGTAAATTAATGAATAATAATAATAATAATAATAATAATAATAATAATAATAATAATAATATATTTGAAATAATAATTGAAAGAGGTTAATAGTTTATGAATTATTCAAATAACTTAACAATATAAAATACTAACAAGAATAACAATAATTAATAATAAATAATAAATAAATATTTGAATAGTATATATATATATATTTTTTTTTTTTTTTTTTTTTTTTGAAAGAAATAATATTTCTGAAATGAAATGATATATTTTCAACATAATGAGGTGAATTAATGGTTTTTATTTTAAAAAGCATTGTATAATTCTAATACCTATTTTATTGTTCATGGCTTATTCAAAAATAGTTTTGCCATTTATATCTTAATCATTAATATTTATTCCTTTTTTGAATAATAATTCTATAATTTCGAAATTAATTTCTTTATTATTTAGAGCATACATTATTGGTGTTTTATTTTGATTGTCTTTGGAATTCATATCAGTACCATTTTCAATAAGATACTTAATATCATATAGAGTATGTGTAAATTAGTATGAAATTAAATAAATGAAATCTGTCCATCCATTGATATCTTTCGTATTAATATTTATTTTATTTTTAATTAGATAGTCAATAATTTCAGGGTTAACTCCTTTCATTACAGCATACATTAAAATTGTTTTATTATTAGAATCTATATCTTCTATATTAGCACCTTTTTTAATAATTTTTCAAATATTTCAATATTATTATATTCGGTAGCATACATGAGTGTTGTCTTACCGTCCAAATCTTTTTCTTTAATGCTGGCATTACATCTTAATAGCAATTTTATAATTTCACTATCCACATTATTTTCAAATTCATACATTAGAACTGCTTTATTTTGTAAATATTTGTCATTTACATTGGCATTATTATCTAATAATTGTTTAATTATTGCATATTCTGCATTCTAATGCTTTATTTAATACAGTTTTAATATTTGAATCTTTACTATCAATAATTATTTTATTTGTTTGTATTAAAAACTTGACAAGATTTATGTTATTATATTCAATGGCATACATCAAAACTGATCGATGATTTGAATCATTATCATTTGATAATAACTCCTTTTTTTAATAGTAAATTTATTATTTTATAATCAATTTTTTTTAAGTAGTGCGTACATTAAAACGGTTACACCATTTGAATCTTTAGCGGTAACAAGATTTTTATTTTTTAATAATAAACCGATGATTTTATAAATTCGCTTTAATTTATATGGCATGAAATAATATTGACTTATCCATTGAGTCTTTATCATTTAGACTTTCATTATTTTTATTACCGTATTCAATAGCATACTTTAAAATAGTTTTATTGTTTGAATCTTTAGTATTGATCTTTGCTCCATCTTCTATTAAGTATTTAATAATTTTTGAATCAACTTTATTACTAAAGGCATACATTAAAACAGATTTATGATTATAATCTTCATCATTCATATTAACACCACATTCTAATAAAAATCGTATACGACGATAATAACTATGGTTATTATTTAATGCGTGTATGATTAGTGTTTTTCTGTCATTATCTTTTAAATTAATATTAGCACCATTATCAATTAAAAAATTAAAATCATAAATAAAAATCAGCCAATCTACCAAATTTAAATATAAATGTATTAGAATTGACCATCCTCTGATATCTTTTGCATTTACATTAATTCCATTTTTAATTAAATAGTCTGTTATTTCTATATGCATACGGTTTACAGAATATACTAATGCAGTTCTATTCATTTTATTTTTATCAGTAATATTAACATTATTTACTATTAAATAGTCATTCAAGTTACTTACCCCAAAATGTGCTGTATACATTAATATAGACTTATTATCTGAATCCTTATCATTAATACTTACCCCCTTTTTTAATAATAATTCAATAATTTTAAAATTTATATCATTTTCTAATGCATACATTAAAATGGATTCACTTTTTAAATCTTTACTATTTATATCTAATTCATTTTTTAGTAAGTATTCAAGTACCTTATTATTTTTATAATGAATAGCATACATTAATACTGATCTTTTTTCTGAATCGATATCGTGAATATTTGCATTATTGTTTAATAGATATTCAATAATACTACATTCAACTTTATTATCTAATGCGTATATTAAAAAAGATTTATGATTATGATCTTTTTCATTGATATCAGCTTTATTGATATCAGCTTCATAATCTTTTAAAGGTTTTATAATATTGAAACTTATCTTATGAGATTTAATATTTAACGCATGCATAATGGGTGTCATTCCATTTATATCTTTTTCGTTAAAATTTACTCCCTTTTTAAATAAGAGCTTTATAATTTTACCTGAACAGCTTTTATTTAAAAGAGAATATATTAAAGCAGTCTTACCATTCTTGTCTTTAATATTAACATTAATAAATTTATTATGCATTATGCATTTTATCAAATTGATGTCATAATTTTCTAAAACATACATTAATACAGTTTAACCGTTTGAATCTTTATCGTTAATGTTAATACCATTTTTTAAATATATTTTAATTAATTCTTTATTATAATATAAGGGATTTTCCATTATTATCTTTTATATTAATATTTGCACCATTTTCAATTAAGCATTTAATAATTAAATAATAATTAGAAAGCTTAAATTGACTATTTATAACTGAATAACATAGAGCAGTATTTCCCTTTTTATCTTTTATATTAACGTCAATTTTAATATTATTAACTTTCTAGAACGTTTATATTTATTAAATTATAATTTTAACTCTGGATAGTTATGTAAATAATTATTACTACATAAAGAAATAAATATTATTAACGTATCATCTGTTAAACAGAAATGCTTTAAATTTTTTGTCTTGTAAATAACTTATTTCAATACAAAATTTTCATTATTAACTAATTTTATCAGGAGATACTAATGATTTTATATTAGCATATCCTAATATTTTATATATGCAAAAATCAGATTTATTGCTTATAATAGTTCTTTTTTATTTATATATTTATATTTAATAGCAATAATATGGATTAAAACATATAACGAAATAAAATAAAAAATAAATTAGTATATATTAAATAAAAATTTAATAGATATAACAGAAGTATTATTCAATCAAGTAAATAAAAAAAATTTAAAATAAAAATAATGTAAGTTATTAAAATGGTATATAAAATCTGTACAGTATTAATAAATTGCCCGTTATATTTATTGGCAAACTCTGAAATGAAAAAATCAGTCTCTAATAGAAAAACCTAACTTCAAAATTACTATAAAATATTTCTAACATTTGATAAAATTTGAATAAATGCTATCAAAATTAAAGGACAAGGAGATAGATTTTTTTAGGTAAATTCGCTTAGTTTGGTTTCCCTGAAAGTATAATAAGGTAAAGGTACAATATTAATATAAATTATTTAAATGACTTTATTTTTTCATTCTTCTTATGAATTCTATTTCAGACTTTAATTGTATATATATCATTTTAGAAAATAATTAAAAACTTCTTTATTATTAAAGAATACATATATAAACTGAACTGAAATATATTTTTCTATATATTTACTTAGACTTCTAACCCATTTGAATTTTCTATATAAAAAATTAAAAAAAAAATACATTTGATAAACACATAATGGGTACCCATCTCCCATTAGTGTCCTAACAGTTATTACTGTGGGTGTGATGATATATGACATAACAATACAGTGTCACCGCTCACGATAAGTTGTTACACACATGCCCGGAGCTGAATTCCCTATACATTGGTACATATATCTCCATTGACCACGAGCATCGGAACAGTAACCATTCACTCCTCCCAATGGATGTAATTATTGAGTTGTTGGAATTTGTTCTGCCTAATTCTTATATAATTAACCGGAGACATCAGCATGGCCTATGGTTAAGACGTAGCGTAGAATCAGGATTGGATGAATAAGATGTGGTTGCATGATACTCCAGGATAGAAAACATCAATGCCTATTTAGTGTCATGTCGAGGATTCGAACCCTGGCTATTACAGTAACCTGTACTGTCTTCTATATAAAAGTATTTAGGAAATAATTTTTTTTTATTATATAAATATAAAATCAATTAATATAAATTTTATATTCATTAATTTTATAATCATTAATTTTATATTTATTAATTTTATATTTTATATTTTTCTTTTTTATAATTATTTGTTTATTTAATTTTTAATAATATATAGCCTAGGATAGAATTGTATTAGAGTTATTAAATATTAATTTATGATATTTATAATATAAAAAATTGGAATATTAAAAATTATAAAAAAAGAAAAATAACAATAATTAATCAGGAAATAAAAATAAAAAAATAAAAGAACATCTATAAATAGAAAAGGTATTAAAAAAAACTTCAAATCTTTTAACGTTATTTATGAAGCACAAAACAATTCGGATTCAGATACCATCATTTGACCTCTGTTTCAATATATAAACTAATATTATAGAAGATAACTATAATAATAATTCAATGACTCCTAGCAACATAAAGGAAAATAAAAGAAAGGCCGAAATATTAAAAGAATAAAATAATGATAAAGAAAATATTGATTCATATTTTTTTTTTTTTTTATTTTTATGCCATATAATTTTTACTGAATAGTTGGAAGTATTATTTACAAAAAAACATAAATGAGTGATATAAATTTGTGTGGACAAGTTTTATTAATTTTTTTTTTTTTTTTTTTTTTTAATTTTAAAAAAAGAATGAATGACATGGATTTATATGAATAATTTTTATTAAATATATTTTATTTTATTATTATTATTAATATTAATATTAATATTATTATTATTATTAATTACAAAAAAGAAGACGTTATTATTAATACAAAAATGTTTATAAATAAATAAATAAATAAAAATAAATAAATAAAATTATTAAATAAATATTTAAATAATTGTAGTGATTAAATATAATTTTAATAATTTTAATTTGGTTTTTTTTTCTAGTGATTAAATATAATTTTAATAATTTTAATTTGTTTTTTTTTCTAAATTCAAAATTCTATTATTTTTATGATAGTAATCATTTTTATTATAGTTATCATTTTTATTTTGTTAATCATTATTATTATAATTATTTTTATTACAGTCATTTTCATTTACGTTATAATAATTTATATTAACAAGGAACACTTTTTTATAGTGATTTTATAATTGTTTATAATTCATAAAGTTAATATTATTTATTAATTATTGACAAAATGAAATGTAAATAAAAAATGATTCGTGCTACTATCAATGTTGCTAATATCAATATTAATAAGAGAATAATTAAAAAAAAATGAAAAAAGAATTGCTTAAATAAATAATTATTAATATAATATTAATAAATTATTAATGTAATATTAATATATGTTAGTATATATTAATATTAATTATTATCATTTTATAAGATTATATATTATAACTATGAATAGATTATTAAAATTAAAATTTATGGTAAATATATATATAAATTAAAATTATAATACTATATAATATTTTAATATATTATTTGTAATATTAACCAATATAAATGCAAAATAATATATTTGTATTGGCTAATATTGATCAAAGTGATTAATTTTTTTTTTCTATATTAATTTATTAAAAGTATAAATTAAGCTTGTGCAACTTTGAATATAAATTGAATTAACTAAATAAATTCAATATATTGATAGTAAAATCTTTAATATATTTATCTATTAATAGTTGACTTCATAAAAAATATATTATAAACTATTATTAATATGTCTTTTTTACTTTTACTATAAAAAAATAAAAAACAGTAGTTAAATTACTATGATGCTAATTTAAAAATTTAAATTAAAATCGAAATTAAACAAAACAAAATTAAAATGAAATAATATGAAAAAGATATTTTAATACAAAATTGAAGTAATATGAAAAAGATATTTTAATAACAAAATTTTTTTATAATTAAAAACATTTTATTTGTTAGTGAAGTAAGGAATTTGATAAGAATTATTTTTGTTAAATAGAATTTTATTTAAAAAAATAATAAATAATAAATAATAATAAATATATAAACAAATAATAAATAGAAATTTATTTAAAAAAATAATAAATAATAAATAATAATAAATATATAAACAAATAATAAATAGAAATTTATTTAAAAAAATAATAAATAATAAATAATAATAAATAAATAAACAAATAATAAATAGAATTTTATTTAAAAAAATAATAAATAATAAATAATAATAAATATATAAACAAATAATAAATAGAAATTTATTTAAAAAAATAATAAATAATAAATAATAATAAATAAATAAACAAATAATAAATAGAATTTTATTTAAAAAAATAATAAATAATAAATAATAATAAATAAATAAACAAATAATAAATAAACAAACAAAAAAGAATAAAGAATAATAAAACAAATTTAATTATAATAATAAAATATAACAAAATTTATCTACTTTATACATTTTAATAATTATACTAATGAGATTGATAATAATATGATAATAATATTAATAATATATTAATATTAATGACCCTCAAAAATTAATATTTATAAAAATATAGAATATATTAATTAATAAAATTAAATAAAAGTTTATTTAATAATAAATTATTCATAAATTATGTATTCTATAAATATTTATTTATAAAATATATGATAGAAAATAAAAATGTAATATAATAAAAAGCATTAATTTATGTTTTATATTAAATTCTATTTCTAAAAAGGAAAAAAAGAATTCAAAATAATAAAGAAATCTTTATTCATAAAAAAATATAATTTTTTTTTTTTTTTTTATTTTTTAATATTTAACTACTTTTATTTTACTAAATTTAATTTTATATAAATAAAACTTAAAGGATTGATTAATAATATTTTGTGCTGTTCTTAAGAATAATTTATATAATTTTAGAATATTGTAATTTAATAATAATTAATCTTTCAAATAATTGAACAGTACTAAAATAAATTTATTGGAATTAAAGGAGTATTTGTGATTTCTATTCTTTTAATTCTTGTATATAGTAATTCCCTATTAAAATTAATGAGAATTATAAAATACAACAACATACTATAGATATATAAAATTAAATTAAAAACAATAATTAAATATAAACGATAATAAACCATAAACCATAAACAATAAATATTTTATTTTTAAAAAAAAATAAAAAAAAAGTAATAATTAGACAAAATATAAAAATAATTTTTAAAAATAAATTTACAAAAAATTAAATATAATATTTAAATATAGATCTAAAATTAAAAATATTACAATTGAAAATTTAATATTAATTTAAATTGTAAAAGGAAGAATATATTTTTAATTATATAAATGAAAATATATCTTTATATTACAAAAATATTTTATATTAAATAATACAATGATTTAATATGTATATATTCATATATAATATAATAATATTATCAAAGAAATATTGTAATTAAATTTTATTTATTTATCGATAAATAGAAATAATATATTTTCAAATTGTTATTGTAATAAATAAAAGCAATACAATAATTTATATTAGATTTTAATAAATTGTTTTAAAAATTATTAATATAAAATACTTTTAAAGGATTACTGAAGTAAAATTATTGTATTAGTAATACTTATTATATAAAAAAATGAATAATTTTTTGTTCATATCTTTAATTATATTTGTATTATCTTATAATATAAATATAATTAATGCACAAGAAAATGTTGACACTTCTATATTTGAACAAAAAGATGAAGGTATTATTTTTAATAAATATTTAAATATATTTAATTTGTAATAATGTAAATTATTTTTTTATCATATATAAGTATTATAAAAATACTTTTTAAATATAAATTAATTTTTAAAAATATTTTTTATAGGAAAACAATTTGATTATAAAACTAAAAATAAAAGTTTATGGGATAAAGTTAAGGATTTTTTAACGTCAAAGACAGGATTAATTATTATTATTTCAGTAGTAGCAGTAATTGCTCTTATTTTAATAACATCTATTATTTATACTGTTAAAAAGGTTAAAAAGGAAAAAGAAGAAAATCCTTATGTTGAAGCTTCAAAACAAGAATTTTATGAAAACGAAAATTCAAAAAGTTATTTAAATGATGAACCAAGTATTTATCATGTTCCTACGAAAGATATTAGAAATGAAGATGGTAATCGTTTTAATATTGGGTCACCAAATATTCTAAATGGTAATGATATTAATAGAAATAATTTACGTTTTTCAAATTCTGTACCTCAAGCACACACAAAAAACTCATCTCCGTAAGTTATAATAAATAATCATCATTATTATTTTTTTTTTTTTAATTATAATATTTTTTATTGAAATTAAATATTCATATTGAATTTTTTTTTATATTATTTTTTGAATATGTATATATTAAAATTAATTTAATAGAATAAATAATATTCGTACCAATGATGATTATGATTATAACAATGCTTTGATGTCAAAATATAATAATAAAAATGATAGAAATAATAATACTATAAATTCAAGTTTTAGTTCAAATAATAGAAATGGACGTAATAATGTAGATTCGAATTATGGATCAAATGATAGAAATAATATTTCAATGAATATGAATTCAAATTATGGATCAAATGGTAGAAATAATAATCCAATGAATATGAGTTCAAATTATGGATCAAATGGTAGAAATAATAATCCAATGAATATGAGTTCAAATTATGGATCAAACGGTAGAAATAATAATCCAATGAATATGAGTTCAAATTATGGATCAAATGGTAGAAATAATAATCCAATGAATATGAATTCAAATTATGGATCAAACGGTAGAAATAATAATCCAATGAATATGAGTTCAAATTATGGATCAAATGGTAGAAATAATAATCCAATGAATATGAATTCAAATTATGGATCAAATGGTAGAAATAATAATCCAATGAATATGAATTCAAATAACAATATGAATTCTAATTATAATTTTTCAAATAACAGAAATAATGATCCTCTAAGTCCAAATAATATGAATAATATAAATGATTTTAATCAAGAAAATGTAAATATGAATATTGATAATAGAGGATCATATGAAGCAGAAGAAGAAGAAGATATTAATAGTGGAAATATGTCTTTTGAAAAATTAATTAAAGATAAACCACAACCGATTAATGTATTTGATAGGGAAAGTAATCCAAATAGGACATCATCTTTACTTGGTGAAGATGATATTGACCGTTTAAATGGATATATAAAAAATGATAATATGAAAAATTTAAAAGTTGAAAATGAAAATGATAATTTTATTCCAAGTTACTATGGAAATAATAATATTGAAGAAGAAGATAATTTTGAAAATGATATACCATTTGAATTTAGAAACTTACAAACTTTTCGTGTAATACATAACTTTGTACCACATCGTTTTGATGAACTTAAAGTTGAAAAAGGTAATTTGCTAAAAATTATAAAATCATTTGAAGATGGTTGGGCATTATGCTATAATATTAATACTAAAAATAAAGGTTTCATACCAAAGAATAAATTGCGCATTGTGGATGAGTCAATTAATAATGAAACAAATGATCATTGTTAGTATATATATATTATCCAAATATATTTTTTTAAAAAAAAAAAAAAAAAATATTATTATATATATTAAATAATGAATTATTTTGTGATTATTATTTTTCTAACGTTTTATTTTAATTGTTATATTAATTTGAAAAAAAAAAAAAAAAAAGTAAAAAATTTCGAAAGAAGTAATAAAAATATTAACAAATCAAGTAATCCTGTAAACAATTCAAACAACAATAATATTAATAGTAACACTATTAGTAATAATTCAAATAATGATAGTAATAATAATAATATAAATAAAATAAATATTGATAATAAAGCAAACCAGTTCAATTTAGATATTGATCAAAATAATAAAAATGAAGCAATAGATAAAGATGATGATGTTAAAGTAATTCCAAATTTCCCAAAAGGACAACTTATATTAAAGTTTAATGGAAAAGAAAACAATAAAAATATTGGACATCAAATCATTATCGAAGATAATATGTTAAGTCATAATAATTCATGTCATGTAGTTTTGGATTATGCTGATACATCAATAAGTACAAATAACACACCAAATCTTAGAAGTCCAGGTGGAAGTAATATTGATTCATCATTTGAACATCTTAGTCCTAATGATAATATAAAAAAAAACTTTAGACCAACAAAATCAAAATTAAGTATAGATTTTGAAGATATAAGCATTGATAATGATAATGATAACAATAATGAAAGTAATGATATTTCTATGTCTCTTGCTGATAATTCTATGCTATCGCAACCTTCAGTACAAAATTTATCTTTAGGAAGACAATTAATGACGTCTCAAAATCTTAAAAATCCATCAATGAAACATCAAAGAAGAAGATCTTCATCTCAACCAATAATATCAGAAGATGAGAAATACACAAAAGAACCAATGAATAAAAATAATCAAAAATTAAAATCCCAAGGAGGGGATGAATTTAATAGTTTTGATGAAAATCGTCATGATAATGAACTTATAAGTGAAAGTTTTGATTCATTAGGTATTGATACAAGTGCTTATGTTAACAATAATATTGATGGATATAATGAAAATAAAAGTAACTATTCAAATATTAACAAGGAACAATTTGATGAAGATAGTGGCTATCGTAAAGATAATGAAAACAATTATGCAATACCAATGAATAATTATAATTATCTTAGTGAACCAAGAAGAAGAAGTAGGGCAATAAAAGAAGATTATCCCGTTCTTCCAGATTATCCAAATTATAAAACGGAACCAAGATCAAGAAATAAAGATAATGAATATAATTATGATAGGAATCCAAGAGTTGATCCAAGAGATGATCCAAGAGATGAATTACAATACGAAAGAGAAAGAAGATATAATTATAGAGAACATGACGGCCCAAGATTTGGTCCAAGAGATTATCAAAGAAATGAACCAAGAGATTATCAAAGAAATGATCCCAGAGGTTATCATAGAGATGATCTTAGGGATGATCCAAGATATGATCCAAGATATGAAAGAGAAAGAAATTTCGATTCTCGAGATCGTGAAAACCCAAGAGATGGTCCTAGAATTAATATAAAATCTCCATCTAGCGCTAGTAGTAATTATAATAATGAGAGAAATAATCAAAGAAACGAGCCTACTGAAAATACAAGTTTCAGAAGTAATCCAAGAACTCCAACTGGAAATACAAGCTTTAGAAGCAATCCTAGAACTCCTAGATCTCCAACTGGAAATACAAGCTTTAGAAGTAATCCTAGAACTCCTAGATCTCCAACTGGAAATACAAGCTTTAGAAGTAATCCTAGAACCCCAACTGGTAATACAAGTTTCCGAAATGATCCAAGATCACCAAATTCCACAAATTTCAGAAATGAAAGGAATCCAAATATAAATTATATGGGTGATACAAAACTTCAAGATGATAAAAGAGATGAATTTAGATCACCAAATCCCAATATAAATTATCGTAATGAACAAGAAAAACCTCAAGGATATATAAATCAATATTAATTAATTAAAAATTAATAAAAAATTTAATAAAATATAAATGAATAGATTAATAAAAAAAAAAAAAAAAAAAAAAAAAAAATTGAAAAATAAAATAAAAGAATTATTATATAAATAATAATAATAATAATAATACAATTTTAGAAGAAAAATAATAATAATAATAATAATAAATATATATAATAATAATAATAATAATACAATATTAGAAGAAAAATAAAAGTTTTAAATTATTAATAATGTTAATAATGCATTATTTAAAGTTAATATTTATTATAAAAATAAATTATATAAATAAATAAATAAATTATTTTTTAGTTTTTATTTATATAAATTTAAATATTAATATGTTTTTTATTTATATAAATTTAAATATTAATAATATATATATATATATATATATATTTTTTTTTTAAAAAAAAAAAAAAAAAAAAAAAAAAAAAAAAAAAAAAGCATTGGATAATTAATTAAAAATTAATAATTTAATCATTTAAAACAAAAAAGAAAAAAAAATTTTTTTATTATTTATTATTTATTCTTTATTATTATTCTTTATTATTAAAGTTAAATTTCATGTATTTAATTGATTTGATTATAGAGGTACTTGAATAATGAACATTTTTCCAAGTAAAAACTTTCTTAGGGAAATTTATTATTATGTTTGTGTATTATTAATCAACGTAACGTTTTTTTTTTTTTTTTCGTCCATGAATAATGTAAAAGTTCATTATTAAAGGTGTAAAGTTTTTTGGTTTAACAATAAGTGTAGCGTATTTACTGATTCCAAAGGTCATATTATTTTTAATTATTCCAATTATTAGCTTTATTTAAAAAGCTTTTAAGAGGATTTTGATAGGATCAACAAAAACACTTATCACAAATATCAATATTACTAAGATTTGAAAGTATATTATAGATTGAAATTGAATTATAAGCTTTTTTTTTGAGGTCAAGAAAATCAAAGAAAAAAAGATAAATTGATCATTAAATTTTCTTCTTTTGTAAATTTCACTAACTAATGAAGACAAATATACTAATACTTTCTTCTTTATTTCTAAAACCAAAGTTTTCTAGTCTAATAATTCCATAAGTAAAAAATCATAGTCCGGAATTCTTTTAGTTACAATTTTTGACATAATCTTTAATTCTATATTGATGAGTGAAATACTATGATAATTATTACAACCTAAAAGATCCCCTTTCTTAGGAATGAAAACAACTTCCCTTTTAATAGTCTTTTAATAAATCTTTTCATTTTTAAAATTTTGAATCCTTAAATAATAATAAAGGCGATTTTTTGAAGGAGAATCTGAACTTCGTTATTAATTTAAACTTAAATTTTTATGAAAACTCTATTCAAATCAACCAAAATTTTTCTTTTTACTAATCTAAACAATCAAGCAATCAATATTAATTAATTATTTCAAATTCAAAAGAATAATATAAATCAAATTTTATACTCTATGATCCAAAGTAATTACTTTAAAGAGAAAAAATTTACCTCATATTATTTCATATTAAATAATTTTTTATATAAGTTATTCTTTTAACGCATTATCTTTAAAAAAAAAAATTTTTTTTTTTATTATAATTGTTTAGTACTTTTAACATTTACTATTTAATGTTTAAAAATTCATATTATTTAATATTATATTCTTTTAACTTATAATCTTTAAAAAAAAAAAAATTTTTTTATAATTGTTAAAGTTCAGTACTTTTAACATTTAAATTTAATTTAGTAGATTAGTGTGACATTTACTATTTAATGTATAAAAAATTTAGCCAAAAAAAAAAAATATATTTTACAGAAATTTTGAAACCTTTTCATCTTCTCTTTTCATTGTTTTGTTATAAAAAAAAAAAAAAAAAAAATGAAGTTTAGATAAATTGTTAGATTTTTATTCTTTTTAATTTTTTAATACTTTTTTCATTTTATTTTTTTATTTTTATTTTTATATTTTTTTTTATTTTTTTGAATCTTTAATTTTTTTTTTTTTTATCATTTAAATATTTAATTTACAATCACATTTTATTAATATTAAATATTACATTTAATATATTTCCTATTTATTTTTAAAGACTAATATGAGCTAACATCTAATCCTATAAAAAATAATAGAAGATTGCAATTTTACTAAATTTTATAATAAAAATAATTCAAAGTATTGTATTATTAAATAACTAATTTTAATTTTTTTTTTTTTTTTTTCATAAATGATATCAGCATTATAATAAACAACAAAAAAAAGTAATTATATAAGTTTTATTTCATTATTTATATATTTTACTTTTTTTAAAAAAAAAAAATAATAATAATAATAATAATTATATATATATACAAACACGTTTGTGTAAAGAAATGATAAAAAAAGAAAAAAAAAATTATTGGTACCATGATAACTTTTTTTTCAGCAATTTGTAATTTTATCAAATCTTTCTCGCTTTCATATATATAACTTATTTTAATTTTACTATATTTTATTAATTAATTTCTTCTTCTTTTTTTTTTTTTTTTTTTTTTTTTTTTTTTTTTTTTGTTTGGTTGCTTATTATTTTTTATTTTCTTTTTTTCTTGGATATCCTATTATAAAATTTTCAAATTAATAGATTTCAAAAAATTATTTTATGAAAAAATATATATGAATTAAACCCTTAAGCATTATAAGGAATAATGAATAGGAAAAAATATATATATATATCCTAAAAGAAGAATGATTTATTCTCAATTAATTGTTTGGTTTTTCCTTATATCTTTTTCTTTTTATTTATTTCCTTAAATCTAATATGTTGAGACAGAAACGTTAGCGTGGCATGAGCACATGCAAGTCATTGATTTCTTATGAATAAGGTTAGATTGATTTAACTTATGAGAAACACAGTGTTCACAAAGAATATTTGGATCATTAACAGGACATCCACAACACTTACAATTGTAAATGTAACCAGCTAAAGTACATGGGCAATTTGGACCATGGCATTTGCCATGTGAGCAACAGCAGTTACAGTTTAATCCTTGAGTATCCATATTGATAATATATATATATTTTTTTTATTTAATAAAGTTTATTTTAAATTATTCTTTTCGGAATATGTTTTGAGTTTTTTAATTTTAATTTTTTCTTGTGTTAGGGGGAAAAAAATATTAAATAATATTTTTTTATTACAATTTTTAATAGTTTAAAAAAAAAAAAAAGTTTCTTCAAAAATACTCTTTTTATACTTTTTTTCAGTCAACATTTATTTAATTAATATTAATTAAACAATAATATTTTAAAAAAAAATTAAACAATAATATTTTAAAAAAGCCTTTATTGCCAATAATAATTTTTGTTATAATAATTAAAAAAAAAAAAAAAAAAAAAAAAAAAAAAAATTAGAATTATTCATATGAAAAAGATACTAAAGATAAGATGTTATGAAATTTCATTTAAAATAAAATAAAATAAAAAAATTAAAAATTTATTTTATTATATTATTATTCTATTGAAATGTATTGAAATGTAATGCATTTTAATATTCTTCCATTTTTTTTTTTTTTTTTAATATTATTAGCAGTATTTATTAAAATACAGAATAAATTGATTAAAAACATAATAAATATTTAATACTTATTATTTCTAATTTTTACTTTTTATTATGATTCATTAGCACCAAATTAATATTATACATTATTAATATTTATTACAATGTATTATTACCATTTATTATTTATTAATATTATTTACTTTTATTATATATCTATAATTATTTTTTATTATTATATTCATTATCATCACTTGAAGCAGTAGATGGCTTATGTATTCATTAATTTTCCAATGATATATAAAGTAATCAGTCTAATAAAGGAAATTCTTAAAAGTTGTAAAGTTAACTACTATTAGATTTTACTATTTATTATTGTTGTTAAAATTATCATTATATTTATTAATTATTATTTAGTATTTAGTATTTATTACTATTATTAATTAATTTAAATGTATTTATTTTAAATATGTTATTTTTTATGTATAATTTGTTTATTAATATTTATTAATATTTATTATTCAATTATTTATTATTTATTATTTAATTATTATTTATTTATTTATTTATTTATTTATTTATTTATTTATTTATTTATTTATTTATTTATTTATTATATAATTATTTATTATTTATTCAATTATTTATCCTATATTTCTTTATAATGTTTATTCTTACCAAAAAAAAAAAAAAAATTTTTTCATTTTTAATTTATTTATTCGCAATTTTAACTTTAAATTTCGAATGGTTATAAATTAAAAAAAAATTTTTTTTGCTAAAATTTATTACTATAAAAATAATATTAATATTAATAATATTAATGATAATAATAAAAATAATAATAATAATAATAATAAAAATAAAAAATTTGTTATAATTGAAGTGTAATATATATATAATTTATATAATTATATAATT
The DNA here is from genome assembly GCA_016946835.1 of Neocallimastix lanati (nom. inval.). Lineage (NCBI taxonomy): Eukaryota > Fungi > Neocallimastigomycota > Neocallimastigomycetes > Neocallimastigales > Neocallimastigaceae > Neocallimastix > Neocallimastix lanati (nom. inval.). The sequence goes on along the minus strand of JACVTC010000002.1, from coordinate 2,858,036 downwards.
TTATTGATATTTGTATAAATTATATTGATATTTTATTAAATATTAAATTTATCAAATTTAATAAATTTCATTCATATTTTATAAATAAATAGATTAATAAATTTATAAATAAATAAATTATAATTTTTTTGATTTATTTATTTATTTATTTATTTATTTTTATTAATTTATTGATTTATTATTTATAATAAAATTTAAAATTATTCCATTTTATCTTTATTATTTTGGCCAATAATTCACATAGTCAAATTATTTAATAACTTTATCTAGTATTACTTTTTATTATTTCAAAATTTTAAAAATAAGAAATAAATATTAGTAGAAAAAAAAAAGTAAAAAAAAAAAAAAAAAATAAAAAAATAAAAAAAAAAAAAATTGTAGTATTTAAAGTTTAAATTGCGAATTAATAAATTAAAAAAGGACACAAAAGTTTTTACAAAGGAAAAAGAAAAAATAAAATTTTCAAATTAAATAACATTTTCATAAAAAAAGAAAAAAAATTTTTTTAATTAAACCATAATAAATTTGAATAAATAATAAATTATTAAACAATAATAAATAAATAATAAATAATAAATAATAAATAATTGAATAATAAATAATTGAATAATAAATAATTGAATAATAAATAATAAATAATAAATAATAAATAATAAATAATAAATAATAAATAATAAATAATTGAATAATAAATAATAAATAATAAATAATAAATAATAAATAATAAATAATAAATAATAAATAATAAATAATAAATAATAAATAATAAATAATAAATAATAAATAATAAATAATAAATAATAAATATTAAATATTAAATAATAAATAATAAATAATAAATAATAAATAAATAATAGATAATAAATAATAAATAATAAGTAATAAATAATAAATAATAAATAATAAATAATAAATAATAAATAATAAATAATAAATAATAAATAGTAAATAATAAATAATAAATAATAAATAATAAATAATAAATAATAAATAATAAATAATAAATAATAAATATAATTAAATAATAAAATATAAAATAATAAATAATAAATAATAAATAATAATAAATAATTGAATAATTAAATAATAAATAAATTTTTAATACATAAAATTTTTAATACATTAGTAAGAAATTAAAATCTTTAAAACGAAAAAACTTATTTTTAAAATAAGAAGTTAATAGATAGATATTTAAGTGAACTTGAAATATTAGCCTTACATTCTATGATTAATATATCTTTCTTGTAACCTTAATTTTTTATTTTTTTTTATTTCATTTCTTAGATAATTAAATATTAAATATTATTTTTTTTTATATTACAGATATTTAAGTGAACTTGAAATATTAGCCTTACATTCTATGATTAATATATCTTTCTTGTAACCTTAATTTTTTATTTTTTTTTATTTCATTTCTTAGATAATTAAATATTAAATATTATTTTTTTTTATATTACTTTTATTTTATTTTATTGTTATTTATATTTCATTATTTGATTGAACTATATAAATAATATTATATTTATAAAATTATATATATATATATATATATATATAAAATAGAGTACTCATAATAATTAATTCATAATTCCAAAGTCTTTCATAATATTTAAGCATAAATTTATTATAAATTATTTTATTAAATAAAATATAAATAAAATAGTTGAAATTTAAGTATGGACTGAATAAAATAAAATTAAATAAAACTAAATTAACTAGTGAAATATTATAAAATTATAAAATGGTCAAATAAGATAAATTATAATTTATTATTAAATAATATATTTTTAATTAATTTTCAGAAAAGAAAAAATATAATTTAGAAATAATTTTAATTTTATATAATTTTTGAGATTTTATTTAATAAAATTATTCTATTTTATTCAATTGTTTTAAAAAAAAATTGCATTTAGTAAAAAAAGAAAAAAAAAATTAAATAATCATTAATAATAAATGAATATTATTTATAATAATTTATTGTTCATCATATCAAATGATTATTATTAATAAGAAAATTTAGCAAATTAGTTTATATTATTATAATACTTTTTTAGTATTACAAAAGATTAAAAGAAAAAAAAATTAATTTATTATTTTTTTTTTTTATTTTTTTATTCATTTATTCAATAAAAGAGAATGATATCTTTTTTTTTTTTTTTTTTTTTTTTTTTTATTTCCCTTGGTTTCAGCCCCCCCCTCAGGAGCAGTGGGAATATTGAGGTTGTCATACACTTCCTTTTTATAAAGGCAGAATTATCCCTACTAGACGATCTTACTGAGCATTTCAGCATTGGCGCTCTGGCATACATATTATTTCTGAGAGTTTTACTAGTATTACCTTGCCGAGTGCTTCTCCAATTAGTAATTTCCCTTTGAAGAAAGGACATATAACCTAACCCATAGTATTTCGTAATAGCTCTCTGGCAGTTGCATAAATGTCAGAAAGATTGCAATTTAGTAGAATATATCTACATGGACACATGAAATCATATTCCCTCTCAGCTAGTCCAATATCTATTCTAATAATATATATAAGAGGGACATATTTACCTGTAACCATTAACCCCATATTCCGTAAAAACTTCTTGTGAGGAAAACCTGGAAATTTTGACCATAAAAAAGAAAAAATAGTATTTATAAATAATTTTAATTTTAAATAACTTTTGAGATTTTGTTTAATAAAGTTATTTTATTTTATTCAATAGTTTAAAAAAATATTTAGTAAAAAAAAAAGAAACTATCTCTCTTTTTTTATTTTTTATTTTAAAATGGATTTTAATAAAAAAAAATAATATAATATAATATAATATAATATGGAAGGCTAGAGTAATATGAATTAGGTCAAAAAAAAAAAAAAAAAAAAAAAAGAACAATGAAATATGTAATAATAGAATAGGTCCAAGGATCTTACATTAGTTTAATAAAAATTACCAGTATAAATTAAAAATTGAGGAAGTTGGTTGCCGTTGGCGAATATAGTACGACTATTCTTTTTAAAGAGGATAACTATATGAATTATTATGTGTCCTCATATATTATTAATACTAAGTAAATATATAGAGATAATATAAAAGATAGACGTTCAAGAAAAAAAAATAATTCTTTTTTTTAACCATGTTATTGATTTATATTTATTATACTAGTAAAAAATTATATATTTATATAATAATTTATATAATGAAACTTAAAAATTTGATATAAAGTTTAGTAAAATATATATATATATATATATATATTATTATTATTATTATTATTATTATTATTTTATATAATATCAAATTATTAATCAATATCTTTTTTTTTTTTTTTTTTATTATTATGTAGTCACAACACTTCTATATAGACAGAAATGTCCCTTATTATAATAAATAATTTAAAACTATATTTATATTTTTTTTAATTATAAAATATATATATAAATATATAAATATTCATCAATAATATATTTCATTTATTATATTTTTTATTTGACATATAATTAATAAAAAAATTCTTTGTATAAAATAGTAAATAGATTAATTACATAATATAATTTTTTTATGTATATTAATGTAATATCAATATAATTAATATAATTTGTTATTAAATTATTTTATTTTATTTTATTATTTTGTTTTTAATTTTTATTAATTTATACCAAATAAAAAATTTTATTTTTATTTTAAATTAATTTATAAAAGATAAAAGAAGAAAAAAAAAAATTAGATAATATTTATTTGAAATAGTTACACTTAAAATTTAAAATACATATTGAATAAAATTAAATAAAAATAAATATAGATTTTTTTTCTTTTTAAATTAATGAATATATTTTATTATAAGAAATAAAAATAGTTAAAACTATTTAATAATCCATTAATTCATACAAATATATAATTGATTTATTTATTAAATAAATGCTTTAGAAAGTTCATTAACAATTGATTCACATGAATCAATGGTTTTAATTAAAGATATAGTATTATCAATAGAAACTCCACCCTCCTGTAAATTACCTTGAATTAAGCTTTTAAAACTATTACCTGTTGGAGGACTAAAATTACCTTTTTTATTTAAATTAACACCATTTCTAGATATTTCATTAGGTAAAGTCCTCCATCTACTAACACCATTACTAACAATACAAACGATATAATCATCTGGATGTGTACGAAGAATCTCGTCTTTGGCATTTTGTGCTAATCTGCATTCTTTAGAAAGCATGAACCTTGTTCCAACGTAAGCTCCTTCTGCTCCAACAGCTTTAGCTGCTCTTGCTAACTTTTCATTAACAATTCCACCTGCTGACAAAACTGGGATTTTAACTGCATCTGAAATTAAAGCAGTAATTGAAGTCATACCATTTACAAGGTATGGCATGGCTCCACCTTCATCACAACCAGTAGCAACGATAATATCAGCACCTGCCTTTTCAGCAGCAATAGATCCCTTAACTGTAGGATTTATTTCTCTAGCAATGACTGTAAAACCATCTTTTTTTTAATTTCTTAATTTCTTTTGGACTTGTTCCTCCAATTAATGCAAGAATGTTAACGTTTTCTTCTTTACATAAATCAATAATATTTTTACTGTAACCGAAAGGATCATATGCCGATGTAAAAACATTCATTGCAAATGGTTTGGTAGTAAGTTCACGTGTTTTACGAATAGATTTTCTCATTTCTTCAACGGTATCTTTAACACTACTTACAGGTTTCTTTAAACCACAATTTGGACCAATAACACCTAAACCACCAGCATTTGAAACAGCAGCCACAAGTTTTGGTGAGGTGATCCATGCCATTGGTGCTTGAATAATTGGTTTACTAATTTTTAAAATTTTGCAAATTCTATTATTACTCATTATTATGTTTTATTTATGGTATTATTGATATTAATTTTTTCTTTATTAGATAAAAAATATAAAGTCTTATTATTACTATTTTTATTAAATAATATATTAATGTTTTAAGATATATCCTTCTCTTTTTTATAATTTTTATTATAAATAAATAAATAAAAAAAAAAAAAAAAAAAAAAAAAGATTAAAAAAAAATTTTTTTTTTAAAAAATTAGATTAAAATATTATTGAACTATATATTTAACAAATAAATTAAATTTACAGTATAACAAATAAATTAATTATACTAAATAAAAAAAAAAAAGGTTAATAATTATGTAATAATCTAATTTTTTATACTTTTTATTATTATTTATTACTATTTATTATTATTATTATTACTATTACTATAATTATTTTTTATTACTATTATTATTTTTATTATTATTATTATTATTATTATTATTATTATTATTATTTATTTATTATTATTATATATTATATATTATCTATATTTTTTGACTTTATGTTTATTCCTATTTAATTTATACTTCATATTTCATAAAAAAAAAAACCTTTAAATATTTATATTTTTTAATAATGTAGCACAAAAATATTAATACACAATAATATAATATATAAAATATAAAGTTTGAAATTTATATAGTTTATTAGTAATTAATATTAATCTTATATAATTATATAATAAAAAAAAAGATTTAATTTATTTTAATTATTTATTAGTAAAAAAAAATTAATTACATATAATTACATGATATGCGTAAAGAATTCCGCCTTATATATATATAATAAAAAAAAAAAATAGAGCAAAAAATAATAGTTTATTTTTATAAAGATTGTATTTAATAACTTTTTTTTTATTTTTATTTTTTTTCTTATTATTAAAAAATATCATAAAATATATATATATATTTTAATTTCTTTTATTAATACTTTTTACAATTAAGTATAATTCTCTTCTCTTAATTCTCAAAATATAACGAAAAGAACCCTTGCAATATACTAACATAAAGAATAAAGCCATGAAAGAACTATTCAGGAAGCCTTCATACAAAGCCTGGTCTAACATTTCTCGTACTAACTTATTTTATACTAATTAATTATTATACCTTAATTATATAATTGTATTAATGTACCAACCAACTATAACTATAGATAATAGGTATCATACATTTATGTATTAATTATTCATTATTATTTTTTGCATTCATTTGATACATTAAATAAATAATTATTATTATGTAGAAATATATATATATATAGATTTTTTTAGACAGGAATTAACCGGAGAGGAAGATAATAGGGTCTATAATCTCTCCTCAAAATATATCAGATTCTCATTGGATTCTTTGCCATACTGTTTTGGCATCGACACGGACCTCTTTCTAAGAAAGACTAATATGAAAGACATTCATTATACGTTGCTTTATACAACGGGCTTCTTTTCAGTGATCTCTTGAACCTAATCGAGGGAGGAACAACTACATTAATCCTCTCATAGATCAAGTGCTCTCTATCCTAATAATTATATAGTCTTGTTACTAGACTAACATGGTGAGCAAAAAACAAACTCCAATTATAGAGAAAATACACTGGAAGGAATGAAAATTGTCATATATAGGAAGTTGCGGGGTCGGTCCAGAACTCTTATGTATGTTAGTCCCGAGCACTAACTATCAGGATAAAAACTGGAAAGACTGTAGAAAAATATGAATTTAGTATTAGGAATAATTTCACTAATTATTTAATACGTTAATGTTAGTAATTTAATTACCAATAAATTTATATTATTTCTTTTATATACATATATATATTTTTAATTAAATACATAATATTTCTGTAGTGGTGTTGATATATTTTAATTGTACTTTAATATAAATAAGATTATTTTTCCTTTCTATATGTATATACATTTATTCCAAATTTAAAAAGAAAATTAGAAAAAAATTTTTTTTCCACATTGATTTATTATATTTATTTAAAATCTTTTAATTATTAGTTTTTTAATTTTGTGAGGATATATAAATTTATATAATAATATTAATAAATTTATTCTTTTATAATAATTATAGGTCAAAATGATTTTTTGAACTTTATTATTATTATATTATTATTTTTTTTATTACAAATAAAAAGTATCTATTAATATCTGTTTTAAATCTTTTTTTCACTCAATTTTTATTATTATATAATTTCTAATTTTAATAGAAAATAATTAATAAATATTTATAAATAATATATATTATAGTATATATATTATTTTTATATTATATATATATAAAACATTTGTTTTATATATTAAAATAATACTTATCTATCTATATATGTTAATCTATTTTTTAATATAAAAAAAAAAAAATTCTTAAATTTTTTTCTTTTTTATATTATTCATTTTATATTATTATTCATTTTATATTATTCATAATTGTAAAGAAAGAATATTTAAATTACATATTTATTTTTACTTTCAAAAGTCTTTTTTTTCTTTAAATAAATGAAGAACAAAATAATATCTATTATTAAATTAAATTTAATTAATAATATTATTTTAAATTAATTTAATTAAAATAAAATAATTTACTAATTAAAGAGGAAAAAAAGGAAATATATATACATTATTAAAATAATTATAAGTAATATATATTTGTTGACATGTTTTTACTTGATAACTCTTTTTATAATGAACTTATTGATATCTTTAATAAAGATGAAGTAATTATATTGGAAAATTTTATTAAAAAATGGTACAAATTCAATGACACAAATAGTTCTATTAAAAATATAAAAGTAAATAAATGGGTCAAAAATGGCATTGATCTTTTAACGCTGGCTTTAGAGAATAACGCTTCTAAAGAAATGGTAAATTTTATATTAAAATATTATGATAATTTAAATTATTATGACAATAAACAAAAATCACCCCTTTTTTATGTATTAGAAACTAATAATTTTGAAATGGCTAACCTATTAATAAAAAATAATGCAAAAATTAATTATAAATTTGGTGAAATTGTAATTTATTTGGCTGAAAGAAATTTACTTGTACAAAAAAATTTAAAATATCTTTTGAAACAAGGTTTAATGGTTCAACAATTAAATCATGAACATTTAATGAAAGAATTATTGTATAATAATAGATATGATTTAATATATACTCTTTTTCAAGACAGCGTTTTTGATAATAATTTTATTTTAGAATTTCTCCATAGATATAAAAATCATAAAAGTTTTTCAGATTCACAACTTCGAACTTTTATTAAAAAAGAAAAATTCAAAATAGGTGTATCGGAAGATAATTTAAAATACGTAATTTCTCGAAAATTAAATGATACCTTTAAATTATTATTGAATTATTTTGAAAATAAAAATTTATTACCACTTTTATTGTATGCTATTGATTATGATAATAGTGAAATAATAAAATATTTAGTGAAAGAGGGAGCTGAAGTCAATAAAATTGATATAAATAATAAAGATGGAGATACACCTCTTATTTATGCATGCAAAAATGGTAACAAAGATATTATTATTTATTTAATAGAACAAGGGGCAGAAGTTAATATAAGTAATAAAGATGGAGATACTCCAATATTATGTGCTTGTGATAATTATTCTATAGAAAGAGAAACAATTATCTATTTAGTTGAACATGGTGCGAATTTACATGTAGCAAATAATGAAGGTGATACTCCCTTAATTTATGCTTGCAAACATGAGAAAATTGATATAGTAAAATATTTAGTGAAACATGGAGCTGATATTAATAAACGTAATTATAATGGAGAATCACCATTAATTTATGCTATTAGAAATAATTATCAAGAATTAATAAAATATTTAGTAGATCATGGTGCTGATGTTAATCAAAATAATAATACATTTGAAAATTCTATGATAACCAGCGCTTATGAAAATGAAAATGAAGAATTTATTCAGTATTTAATAGAGCAAGGGGATGATTATTATGATAATAATGGTAATACCCCATTGATTTATGCTTGTAGAAATGGAAATAAAGAAATTATTATGTTCTTAATTAAAAATGGTGCAGAAATTAATGAAAGTAATAGAGATGGTGACACTCCGTTAATTTGTGCTTGCTGTAATAAATCATTAAATAAGGAAACAATTCAATTCTTGATAGATAATGGCGCCAATCTCCATTTAGATAATATTGAAGGTGATACCCCGCTGATTTGTTCGTGTAAATGTGGAAATGAAGAAATTGTAGAATATTTGGTGAAGCAAGGAGCAGAGATAAATAGAAGTAATATGGATGGTGATACCCCAATTCTCATAGCAAGTGTTAATGGTTTTATTGATATCATAAAAATTCTCTTAGCCAATGGTGCCAATATTAATGCATGTAATGAAAATGAAGATACCCCGTTAATGTGTGCCATTAGAAATAATAATACCATCTTAATAAAATATTTAGTTGAACATGGTGCAAATGTTAATAAAATGAATAGAGATGGTGATACCCCTTTAATTTGTGCCATATATAAACGAAATATAAAAATTGTACAGTATTTAGTGGAGCATGGTTCAAATATTAATAGAAAGAACTGTCATGGAGAGACAGCATTATCTATTGCTTACCAACGTAGAAACAAAGAAATTATTGAATATTTAAATAAAATAAATCTTCAAAATAAATTAAACAAAAGTAAAAACGATAAAAAAGAACAAGGTCAAAGTCAAGGTCAAGGACTTACCAAAAAAAGGAATAAGAAAAAAAGGTCCAAAAATAAAACAAAAAGAAGGCAAAATCTTTATTAATTTAAATGAGTATTTGCATATATATATGTATGACATTAACAGTATCATTATTAATTAATTATTATTAATATCTATCTTTTAATAATAACATGGTTAAAAATTCATTAAATTTAATTTCAATATCTCTATTTATATATATATATTAGTTTTTATAAGTATATTAAAATAAGAATTATAGAATAAATAAAAATTATATTTAATAAGATATTTATAACTAATAGATAATAAGTAAAGTAATTCACTAAATATATTATATCATGCAACTATTCTAAAAATAAATTTATAAAAATACTTTTAATTTTAATTTAAACTATTTAATTTTTTATTATATTTAATATTTTATATTTTTTTGTTTGTCTATTTGTTCCTTTATGCTTGATATAATATCTTAAATATATATATTTTCTTTTTAAGAAAATTGAATACCAATAAAAAAAAAATAAAATAAAATAAAATAAAAAGTATAGAAATAAATTTAATAATAATAATATATATATATGTATATTTTTACTATAATCTATTTTCAAAAATATTTGTGTATACAAACTTTTTTAAATTTTTTTATCCATACTATACATTATTACAATTTATTATTATTAATTATTAATTATTACTGATTTTATAAGTATTAAAAAAAAATAAGAAATAGAATTATAAATCTTTAATTTTATTTTTTTAAAGGAATAATTTTAAAATTTGGTTAATAATAAACGATTCATTTATTAATAAATATATAAAAAAGTACATTAAAATTATTTCAATTATGTTATTTTATGAAAAATATATATATATATTTTAACTTTATATTACTAATACAATTTATATTTCAAAATCTCTATTATTCATAGTTCAAAAAAAATAATAAAAAAAAATAATTAATTTTAAGATATTAATTATCCTTATTAATTATCAACATAAACAGTATTACCACTGATTAAATTTCAATTCTTTTAAAAAAAAATAGCAAGATTCTTAAATATATTTACATGTTCATTATAATCTATAATGTTTATATAAGCTAAATTAAACAAAATTATTTAATTAAAAACATAATATAATTATTAATTAAAAAATTAAAAAAAAAAAAAAAAACCATTGATCATTATATAATTACTTTTATTATTACCATTATTACCATTATTATTTATTATTTAAATTGGTAATTAATTATTTTTATAAATGTTTAAAAGATTGTTTTTTTTATTTTGTTTGATTTAATTACTTTTTTTTTTTTTTTTAATTCCTCCCTTCAAATCCTTTACTATATTTTTCTACTTTTTGTTTCATTTAATAATTTAAAAAAGTTGTATTACAACTTTTTATACATGTAACTCTCATTTATTATTATTATTTTATCATTATCATTTAAAATAAAATATATTATTGGATAATCATTAATACTGCATATTTTATTCATATTTTAATTAATTATTATATTTCTATATTTTAAAATTATAGAAATTTTTAAATTTTATAAAATATATAATTAAATATTATTAAAACTTTATTCCTAGTATATTATTTATATTAAATTTATATATTTAATATATAAATAGATAAGTATTTATTGTTTTTTTTTCTCTTTTTAATTTTATATAAAATAGAAATTAAAAAAATAATAAAAAAAAAAAAAACTAACAAATATATATATAAATAAATAAATAAATAAATAATAATAATAACAATAATAAAATAAGAATATAATAATAAGTATTCTAATCAATCTATTTATTTATTTTTTTTTTTTTCGAAATTTAAAAAGGATTGATTTTATAAACATACATATATATATATAAATACTTTAATTTGGGATAGCTGAAATCTGAATATCTGTAAATTATTAATTTATTTTATTATAGTAAAACTATTTTTATAAAAAATTATCAAGAGTTATAATATGGATAACGGAGGAAAAAATAATAATGAAAATAATAATGAACAACCAGTAAATAATCAATATGGAGGATTTTATCCTCCTTTTGGAAATCCATATGGTTACCCTCCACAACAAAATAGTTATTCTCAAAACGAAGGTCAATCAGGATTTTATCCACCACCACCTGGGGCTGGGTTTTACCCACCACCACCTGGACCTGGTTTCTTTCCACCTCAAGGATTTTACCCTCCTCAAGGTTTTTACCCACCACAAGGATATTTTCCACCACCACAAGGTTATTATCCACCGCAACAAATAACCACTGATTCCTATAAATGGATACCTTTTAATGGTACTATACCAGAAAATGCACTTGGAATTAATAACGGAACAGGTAAAATTATTTTCGTTGCTAGAGCTTCTATTAATAACGGTCTTCATCCCGGTTATGCTGATCCAGAAACCAAAGAATGTTACACTAGTTGGGGTGGTAAACAAATAACTTGTAAAGAATTTGAAGTTTTAACAGTCCCTCCAGGTGGATATCAATGGGAACCATGTAGTAATTTCAAAAATCTACAAGGAAATCCTATTATTGGGGGATATGAAAGTAATAAAACAAAAATTTACGTTATAAAATGTATGCATAATGGAACACTTTGTATAGGTAAAACTTCTAATGAAATTGTTTGTGGTAATTATGGTTTTGAAGGAAAAGAACTTAGAGCAGGAAACTTTGAAGTTTTAGTATATCCACCTGGTGTAAAGATATCAAATGAAGAACAAACGAAAAATGATCCTATTGATGCCCCATATAAATGGATTCTTTTTAATGGTATTATACCAGCAAATGCTGTCGGTATAACAAATGGTTTTGGTAATACTATTTTTGTTGCTCGAGCCTACATACATGATGGTCTCCACCCTGGCTATGTTGATCCAAATAAAATGAAATGTTATACAAGCTATGGAGGAGCACAGGAAATTTGTGATTCTTTTGAAATATTAATTATGCCAAACGATAGATATCGTTGGGTACCTTGTATTAATGGTCAAATAACTGGTAAACCAGTTATTGGTGGCTATGAGGCTAATAATACCAATATCTATATTGCAAAATGTATGTACAATGATAGTATTCCATGTATTGGTAAAACATGGGAAAATGCTCAAATCGCTAATTATGGTTTATTAGGCACAGAACTTAAAAGTGACCAATTTGAAATTTTAACCTATATTTAATTTCAATTAATAATATTAATTATAATAATGAATGATTATAAAATAGTGATAACTATCAAGGCTATAAATATTTCATATGTATATTTAAAAAAAAAAAAAAAAAGTAATAACTAATAATAAAATAAAATAAAATAAATTGTTTTAAAAGTTTTATATATTATAATAATAACTAAACTGCTATCAGAATTGATATAAGTTATAAAAATAAAAATAAATAAAAAAAAAATAAAATAAATAAAAAAAAAAAAATAAAATAAATAAAAAATAAATAAAATAAATAAAAAATAAAATAAAATAAAATAAAATAAAAAATAAAAGTAGTTAATGATATTTATAAATATTTATAAATATTAATTTCTATTAAAAATATTATAAATTAATATATAATTAAAGGGAAAAAAAATAATAATAATAAAAATATGGAAATTAAATATATTTAGCATCACAATAAAACTCTTCTCTCATCCAGGAAAATCAAAATTATATTTAATGAAGTATAATTATTGCATTTTATAGATGTATCAAATTTTGAATTAATTATTAATCAAAAAAAAAAAAAAAAAAAAAAAAAAAAAAATATATATATATATATATATATATTTATATTTGTAAATGTAATAATCTAGCCATAATTATAATGTTAGATTAATATTTTTGATTAAAAATAACCTTTTGAAAATTGTAACCATTAATACCCATTTTATTTATTATATATATATTATTTCTGCCTAAATATTTATTAAAGAATGATTAGAAATGATGATCATACAAAAAAATTTTTTTTTTTTTTAGTGTATATATAAAACTATAGAATAGTTTTATATATACACTAAGATAAAAAGCATAATAATTATTGTCATAATAATTAATTATTATTTAAACTATTCAATTTAGAATATCGTTAATTTTTAAAAAAAAAAGTTTTTAAATTTATTATTTAATATTTATTTAATTTATATGTGTGTCCTTTTTTTTTTCTACTTTGATAATGTATCCTAAATACAGTTTTTTTTTTTTTTTTTTTGCTAATTATAATTTGTTACATTATATGGGAGTGGGCATTTCGCCAAGTTGCATTTCTCCAAATTGAAAATTATTAAATAAATAAATAAAAAAATAAATAAATTAAATTAAATAATTATTATAAAAAAGTTTTAAAAAACAAATTTTGAATTTTTATTTATTTATTTATTCACTTATTTATATTAGTACGCCACTTGGCGAAATGCAACTTTTATTATATATATATATATATATTTTTTTTTACAAATATATCAAAATTTATATTTTAAAGCTAAAATATTTTAATATTATAGTATAAAAAAAAATAATTATTATTAATTTTAATTTCATTAATTAAAAATTTAATAAACGATTAATTAAAATATAATTATATTTTTAATTTAAAAAAAAAAAATAATAAAAAAATTATAATCTCATAAAAATTATGATATAAATTTTCAAAAATAAAAATATTTAAGAGAAATTACTATTCTTAATGTAATGTTATTAAAAATTTCATCTTATTAATTTTTAAATTTAATTATATTATAATTTTTCTTGGCGTAACCCAGAGATAGTGCGATACTAGGAACACCGCGTTAAAGCCCTTAGCAAGCTAAGTATACTTTAACAATAACTAAAAATAAGTAAGACAACAAGAGGTACAAAATACCTCGTTTCAGTTGTCACACTGAAAAGAACAGATACTACACTTGATCTTAGCCAATAGGCCTGAGAGGATTGTAAAGAACTAAAAGCATTTCAGAGTGTTCATTCAATTTATATAACATTGAAGATAAATATATTTGTTGTGAATTTATGAGCAGATAAATTATCTAAATTAACCCAGTGATTGGCCAAAAAAAATTTACCTTAACCACAAAAAAGTTTTAATCTTTATTATATCTATTAATCATTGTTTAAATAACTTTTATGACTTTTTATTCAATATCAATATATAAATATTAATTCATTCTTGTTAACCGAATTTTAAAATTATCATTTTCTATTAATTTAAAAAAATATTATTAAATAAAGTTTATTCCTAGTCTAAAAAAAAAAAAAAAAAAAAAAAAAAAAAAATTTTCTATTAATTTATTATAAAAATTTAATTATTATTATAATATATATATTAATGTTTAAATTTATATTTATTAATAGCTTTTTTTTTATACATATTTATATGCTAATAATTAATAAATTTTTTATAGATAGAAATATTAAATATAATTAAGAGCTAAATTAAAAGAAACCAAAAAAAAAAAAGGAATAAATTCATTATAATTAAAAAAGTTTAGATAAATAAAAATATTTTTTATACATATGTAAGTTATATGAACTTTTTATTATTATTTTAAAAAAAAATATTATTTGTGTTATATAGCAAAAAAAAATTTTTTTATAGTTTCTTTATGATAATATATATATTTATTAAGTTTTCTTTTTTACATGCTATAATAATTTTTATTATTTCAAATTTTTTACATGTTATAATAATTTATTCTAATTTTTTACAAGTTATAATAATTTTTATTATTAATTTTTTATTAATGAAGTTAAATGGAAATATTTAACAATTTTTTTATAATAAAATTTTAAACTGAAATTATTTCTTACTGAATCAAATGACTATTTCTATAAATTTAGGTCATTTAATTTATCAAATACATAAATTAATGCTTTTATAGTATGATATTTATCTAAAGTTATTTTGTAATAAAAATTATACTAAAATTATACTAAGAATATTATTAAAATTTCTTAACTGTTTAATTGGAGCATTTTTTTATTAATTAAATTTTATAAAATTAAATTATTTATAATTTAATATATTTTTTTAAAATAAAATAAAAAAAGGAAAATCATAAATATGAGTAAATTATTAAATAATTAATAATATAATATTAAATATTAAATATTAAAATTAAATAAGTAAAAAACTAAATTATTAACATTGTATTAAAATTTGTATTTTTTTGTTCATTAATATTTTAATCAATATTGTAAAAGCAAATTGGGAAATTTGAATAAAAAATACTAATACTATTACTAATACTACTACTATTAATAATAATTATATTAAAATAATTGCACTTTAACATTTTAAATTCCATACATAAATAAATATTTATATATATATAATTTAAAATTGCAACATATAATTTTACTTTTTTTTTTTTTTTTTTTTTTTTATTAATTATATAAATTGAAATTAAAGTGAATAAAGAATTTTTAATTTTAATTTTATTTTATTTTTGTTTTTTATTTTTTTGTTTTTTTTATTTTTATTTTATGTATATTTTCTTTTTTTCAGTTTTGTTATATTTTTGTTTTCAAACAAATAAATAAATTAATAACAATAAAAATAAATATCAAAATTATAATGTAAATGAAATTTTTAAATTCATTTGACTAAATATAGCTTTTTAATTTTATCATTATTAATTTTTAATATTTAATATACCTTTTTTTTTTTTTTTTTTTTTTTTTTATTTTTTTAAATGGTATTATATATATATATATATATATATTAAGCACTTAATAACATAAAACGTATATTTTAAAGTAATATATTTTAATAATTTTTTATCAGAATTCTTAATAATGAATATAAATATAAATGAATATAACACAGAGGATGTTAAAGTTATAATTAAAAATAATGATATAGAATCATTGAAGATATTTATAAAAGATACAAATAAAAAACTGAATTATAAAGATTTCGATTTACTTTTGGTTGCTATTAATAATTCTGCTTCTCCAGAAATCATAAAATGTATTTTACATCATTGTTCTTATAAAACTTTGAATTATACTTTTTATCCAAATCAAAAGTACAGACAATATTTTGAAAATCAAAATTGGAATAAACCTTTCAAAACCTACAATAAAGAATTTGAGGTGCCCCTTTTTTCTAGTTTAAATACCTATTCAAACTTTGATATAGCTGATATATTAATTAAAAATGGTGCTAACATTAATTATTTGGGAAATAATCAGCAAGATATTATAACCTATCTGTCTTCTTTCATATATATATCAGAAAGCTTATTAAAATATATATTAAGTAAGGGCTTTCGTATTGACTATGTTACTACTGAATTGCTTAGTCATCTAAATTATTCAAATTCAAACCATTTAAAAATTTTATTAGAATATTGTCAATTAAATAATTTTGTTATTTTGGATTTATTAACCGTATATAAAAATAAGAACAAATTGACAAAAAAACAACTTCATTATATATTATCTAAAAAGAATTTCAAATTTGATATATATAATGAGATGTATCGAAAAATAATAACACAAAATGTTATTGATATAGACACACTTTTACTGTTATATGAATGTGATATTCATCCTTCCTATGAAATTATTAATGAAATTTTAGAAGAAGCTACAAAACATGACTTGAACGTTTCTTTTATGGAAACTATTTTAAATAAAAAAGTCATAGATTTAACTAAAATAGATTTTGAAAAATTTTTAATTATTGCTTGTGAATGTAATAAAATTAATATAGCCAAACGAGCCATAGAATATATGAGAACATATTTATCACCCAATTCTATAAAAAATAGTTTAGAAAAAGCTTTATTACACGTTAATGCATGCCCCAAATATAATAATAAAGACAAATATTATAATATCAATGAAGGAGGTAATGAATATTTTTTATCCAATAGAAAACCAAAAAATTCTGATAATTTGAAATGGTTAATTATGACGTTATTAGAGATAACGGATGAAGATGAAGATCACGAAAGTGGAATTTTAATAAATGTATCATTACTAAAATCTTATGGCGTTTCATTTTTAAGTTTAATCATTAATAGTTTTATTAAAATAGGTCATTTAAAATGGATAAAATTTTTAATGACCAGTGATGAATTAAAATCTTCCATTGACCTTTCAGTAAGAGATCAAAATGGAGAGTCTCCTCTTTTTGTAGCTTATTATTTCACGAGACAATATAATAGTAAATCCTATCAGCAGTACCTTGAAATATTTAATTATTTATTAACAATAATTTCGAATCAACCAGAAAATTTGAAATTAATTCGAGATGAAAATAATTATTCTCTTTTAGCTTTAGCAATGAAAGATAATAATTATATTGCTATCCATAGCATTTTCCAACAAAATATTGAATTAGATAATGAATTTAAGGAAATGACTCGTAATGATCATTTAATTTTTCATGCCATTTGTCAAAATAAATTAGAAGATGTAAAAATTTTGTTTAATACTACCAACAAAAATACGGATAATGAAAATACTCAGCCTATTATTTCATTATCTAATATAAAAACTCATAAAATATTCAATAATGAATTTGATCCTTTAACATTAGCCTATCTTTTAAATACCAAAGAAATTTTTGAATTCTTATTACGTAATATAAATTTTATTGAAGAGGAATATAATTTTTATGATATTTTAAAGTATGTTATTTTAAAGGAAGATTTTCCAATATTTAATTATTTGGTAAATTCCTTAATTGAAAATCTTTTTCATTGTGAATCTTATTATCATCAATATAAAACATTAATTCAATCTTTAGCCATAATTCCTCTTTTTATATCAAATAAAAATTTTTTCCTTACCTTAATTCATAATAAATACTTTATACCAAGAACCGATTTACCATCATTAATTATTAAAACAGCCAATATTAATGATGGAGATAAAGTTGAAATGATAGAAAACTTAATTCAAAAAGGATATGATGTTAACTTATATGATAGTAAATATGAATGGCCACTTTTAGCTTTTGCACTCAAAGAAAAATCATTTCCTGTTATGGATGTATTAGTAGAGCATGGTGCTAATGTAAATGCTTATATTTATATGATAGGATATGATGGAGATACAGAAGAATATGGTACACTTTTATCCTATGCTACTTATGATCTTAAAGATTTATCAATTATTAAATACTTAATAAAACATGGTACCCATATAGATATTTATACTCGCTATGAAGATATTGTCAATTTGAAAGGTATTACCATAGAATTTTTGGAAGAAATTATTCAACAAAATATTAAATCAATAAAAATTAATTCTCTAATTCATGGTAATTCAGTTTTAGCCTATGCTATTTTAAATATGAAAGAAGATTTCATGGATTATTTAATTGAACATGGTGCTGATGTGCATATAATTAGTCAAAATGGAGAATCAATAAAAGATATCTGTCATAAATTACGTTCCAATATCTTATTATATTCTAAGTATCCTTCAAAAATTGATTCTATTTGTCAAAAAATTGATAAGATATTTTAGAAAGGAAAAAAAAAAGTATAAATATTATAAATAAATATGTTAAATATGTTAAAAATAATCTTAATAATGATATTTATAATTAATAAGTTATTTAGAAGCTTTTAATGAATTAGATATTTAAGAAAATAATAATGATTATTTAATTATTCATCATACATCTTTTAGAAAGAGTTACATTTTAGAGAGGACATCCTGATAAAGGATGAACCTAAAAACATTATTTTAATGTTTTTTTTTTTTTTTTTTTTTTTTTTATTTAAATAATTTTAGATTTAGGTTAATTCTTATTATAATAAATACTTTTTTTGAAATAATATATACATATATACCTTTATACATATACCATGTAATTATAATCATTAAAATAATTTATTTTAACGTTACACAGTTACACAATGTTACTGTTAATGCTATATATGATAATATATGATAATAAATATTAATTTTAATATTGAATTTTAAATTTTAAATAGTATAAATAGGATAGAAATATCCTTATTTTTAAGAAGGAGTATATTTAATATTAGTGATATCAAACTAATTTTTATAATAATTGAATAAAAAAAAAAAAAAATTATAATTGAATAAAAAAAAAAAAAATGGTGGGATTATATATTAATTCTGACATTTCTGCGAAAATGAGTAAATTCTTTTGTATTTCACACTTTGTGGCGGATTTTTATTTAGTTTTTTGAATGAGATTATTAATAAGTGAGTGTGATAATCTTTCTTTAAATCCAAATTTGAAAATTTCAATATTTAATTGGATTTATAAATAAATAAATAAAATTAACTGGAAATAATCTATTTATTAATTAATTTTAATTAATTAATAGTTTAAGACATCAATAAATCACAATTATTTATATTTAATATTTTTATTATTATTATTATTATTATTATTATTATTATTATTATTATTATTATTATTATTATTATTTATACAATGACATTTATTTCTTATATTATAAATTATATAAATTATAAATAAAGAAATAAAAATTTTGATTCTTTATTATTAATGTTATTTCAATTTTAAGGTTTTTTTAAAAACGTTTAAAAAGATTTATAACATTATTAAGTATATTTAATATAATTTTAATAAATATTTAAATTTCCAAAATTTCAATTATTTACAAAAAAAAAAAAAAAAAAAAAAAACATAGACTTGCACATATGGGTACCCATCTCCCATATGGCCATACAGTTATTAATTAACTGTAAGGTGATGAGTTATTGGCATACTGTATCAGCTTCGCCGCTCTCAATCGTCGTTACACACTGCCCGGAGATGCATTCCTAACGTTCCTACATATATCTCTAATGACCACGAGCATCAGAACGGAACCATTAACTCCTCCCTAGTGGGTGTAATCATTGGCGATTGGAAATTTTACAATCATCAAGGTCTATGCTTCAATTCAAAGCGTAGTATCAGGGATGGGTGAAATAATCATTTGAGGGAAAGCCTTATGGACATCACGTGTGGTCTCATGATATCCCAGGATAGAAACCTCATCCGATTATTTGGTGCCATGCCGAGGATTCGAACCCCGCCCTCTACAGTGACCTGTATCGTCCTAACCGACTGGACCAACATGGCTTCAATTATTTACAATTTTTTTTTTTTTTTTTTTTTTTTTTTTTTTTTTTTTTTTTTTTTTTTTTTTTTTTTTTTTTTTTTTTTTTTTTTTTTTTTTTTTTTTTTTTTTTTACCTATTATATTTTAATTTAAGTATAATTATATAATTAACTTTAGATAGTATATATTATAAAAGTATATATATAATTGATGATTATTTTATTTTATAGTAATATTTTATTTTATTATTTTATAATTAATATTTATTATTATACTATATTTTTTATTTTACTTTATTTTTAATTTTTTAATTACTAAATATAAATAATTAATATGTATAATTTTAAAAAATTTAATTTATTATTAAATAAACAAATTATTAATATTAATGATACATTTTGATTTAAATTATAAAAAAAAAAAAAAAAAAGAAAATGGTACACTATCAGCGTTATATTGAATAAACTTAATACCACCTATTTAATACATTAAAGAATAATAATAATAAAAAAAAAAAATTAATACATGAAATCTTGCGGTATTAAACAATTACGTCACGAATATAATAATAATTGACACTTACCCAATAATCTTCCACCATAAACTACCTACAGTTGAATAAATAGCAATAATAACACCAGAAACAATAAAACCAAGGGTAATAAATCGTTTGGTACTAATATTACTTTTACTATAGTATATAACTGCCGAACCACTTGTATAGTGAGTTAAACAAGCACAAAGAAGTGTATAATAAGCCAAATAGGCAGCTGTTAATCCTTTAGGAATTCCTAATTGTTCAGCAGCTTTCATAACTGGACCGGCAAAAGCAATAACATGTCCAGTATTAGATGAAAATAGCATCATGGTTACGAAATAAAATGAGAATAATATAAGGATTTGAAGTGGATATATTGGTATATATTCAACAAAAGCTGCAATGTATTCACCAATTAAATCGGACATACCAACGGCAGATAATTGATTTGCCATTACAATCATACCTCCTAACCAAAAGAAAGTATCCCAAGCTCTTAAATTATCTAAAACTTCATCCCACGTCATCAATTTCAAAGCAATTAATGCTAATACACCCAAAAAAGTTACTAAAGACATATCAATACCAGTGTAACCACCAGTTGTCCATAAAAATAAACATGAACCAAAAACGATACATAAATACTTTGTACAATATTAAAAAAAAAAAAAAAAAAAATAAAATGAAAAAAAATAAAATAAAATAAATAAATAATTAATTAATTAAAAATAATAAGTAGTTTTTAGTTATTACTAATTCATTATAAATATCTATAAATTATTACTATATATTATTTCAATTAATAATATCAAATAACTAAATATTAAATTATATAAATATTTACTCTTTCATTTTTAGTCATTGCATTCATTTGTCCAGACATACGTTCTGAATAGATTCTTGTATGTTCTAAATCCATATTACTTTGTTTAAGATACATTCTAATGAAAAATGGAGTTATTAAGATAACAACAGCAGCTGGTACAAAAGAACCTACAAGCCATTTCATAAAAGATAGATCATACTTTTGACCATAATATTTTACTATTTCACTTACAACTACCGGATTTGTTGCTGATCCGGTAAGGAAAACACTTGATATAATAAGATTAGCATGATTACCACAAAAGTATAAGAAATCCGGAACTTTAGATGAAACATGATGATAATTTTGATTAATATTTTCAATAATGGAATTAATGATTGGTAATACTATGCAACCACCACGAGCTAAATTTTGTTATTAATAATTAATAAATAATATATATATATCATTTTTACATAAATAAAAACTATTTTAATAGACTTCAAAAACATATTTATATAGATTATTTAAAAACCATATTTAATACATACCAATATTACTTGGAATGAATGGGGCAAGAATAAGTTCTTTTAATAAGTAATAATAATTAGATTATATAAAAAGAGTATATAATTAACAACAAATAGATAAATAAATAAATAAATAAATAAATAATAATTTAATAATTAATAATTAATAATAATAATCAATAATAGTCAATAATAATAATAATAATAATAATAATAATAATAATAATAATAATAATAATAATAATAATAATAATAATAATAATAATAATAATAATAATAATAATAATAATAATAATAATAATAATAATAATAATAATAATAATAATAATAATAATAATAATAATAATTTAATAATTAACAATAATTAATAATATAAATTAGTTCATCTTATATTTAAAAGTATATTATTTACCTATAATAAATATTGCGTAACCAATTCCCATTAATGATGAACCAAAATGTTTTAATATAACAAAGGATATTCTTTTTCCCAAATCAGTTCCCTTTTTTTAATATTGAGTAATTAAAAGATATTTAAATAAATAATTAATATTTGAGATTTTGAAATAACTTGTTCTTTTAAATAAGTATTTATTAAATAAAATAAATAATAATTGTTAATATCTTACTTCAATACATTTTCCGATTTGATAAGAAAAGAACACTAACCAGTTAATAGGTTCAGCAAAACTGAATTATTATATAAATAAAAATAATATATATCAAATACAAAAAGAATATATTAATATATCTTTAAGTATATCTATACAATTTCTATATAAATATATAATAATATATATTTATATACCCTGATAAGGCAACAGAAAATGCTCCCTATTTTTTTTTTTTTTTTTTTTTTTTTTATGATTATTATTAAATTTTATAGGAATAAAATTAAATACATAATTTATAATTAATAATGAATTATATATATTAGGAATATTACTTTAGAGGCATTGCATTGATAAATTTCATTACTATCGAGTGATTTAGCTTTTCCACATCTCGAACAATCTACCATAAGATTATCAGATGTTCTACATTTGAAATTTTGTGTTAATGATAGAAATCCAAGTGAGAACGCAATAACAATTGAAATTCGTGCTTTTGTGAAAAGAAGTAAGTATACAATTCTTTTTTTTTTTTTATATATATATATATATATATATATAATTTTTATATTAATAGTATATATGAAATTATACAGAAAATAAAATTAATAAAATAATAATATAAATAACATTTTAGATACATTTGAAAATATTCATAAAAAAAAGTTAACTTGAACTTAATATTTACAATATGAATATAGCAAATAAATGCATTGAAGTTGATGTTAATCCTTTTGACTCATCAGCTGGAATAAACCATAATATAAATGTCATAATAAAACCAATAATATAAACAATTAAATCACTTTTAGACATATGATTTTCCACGTTTGACTCTACAACAGTTTGTACTGATTATTAAACAAAATAAGGAATAAAAAAAAAAAAAAAAAAATAAAAATTTAGAAAATCAATATTTCAATATATATATATGAAATTTTTATATTTATTTTTAATTATAATGGAAGAATTTTAAATGTACTTTATAAATTTTATTACTATTAAAATAACAATAACTATTTACTGAAATGAAATAATTTTAATATTTTAGAATTGTAATGTAGTAGTAAAATACCTTCATTATTATTAGGAAGTAAACTACTATATTCATTGTCATTGTCATTCTCTATTATAATTTCATTTATTGAATTTTTTTTATTACTTAAATTATGAACCTTCAAAGTAATTCCATTTTAAATAATAAAGATATGCAGTTATTATAATAATAAAATAAAAGAAATAGATAGTTTAGTATATATCACTAATGAATAGAATTTTATTTTTCCACTACTCTTCTTACCATTTTATTATTATTAAAATAATATTAAATTAAGCTTATCTATTTAAGAAGAATTAATTTAGTAATTTTTTTTTTCATTTATTATAATTATGTTAACAGATCTTATATTTATTTTATGGTATACCTTTTTCCTTTATATTAAATTAATTTAAAGATTTTTTCTAATTATATTTACACTTGTAATAATTTATATTTATTACCAATTTTTTTTTTTTTTTTTTTTTTTTGTTTTCTTTTATAATACTTTATTTATTTTTACTTATTTTATTTTACTTATTTTATTTTAATTATTATATTTTTTTATTTTATTTTAATTATTTTATTATTTATTTTATTTTTTTTTTTTTAAAAATAACAAACTTTTGAACTGTTTAAATACTATTTATTATATATGTATTATATATAATATAAAATAGGTATTTGTGAGACGATAATTTATCTGTCAATAAACCATTTTTAAACTGATAATGAATCCACTTATCGGACAAAATTTTTTATTTATAATATATATGTATTTTATATATATATTAAATATATAAAATATAAAAAAGGTATTTGTGAAACGATAATTTATCTGTCTGATAATGAATAATGAGTCCGCTGGAAAAATTTTTTTATTTATAATATATTATTTATATATTAAATATATTAAATCTCAATATATTATTATGGAGCTTAAATATAAAATAATAACTATTAAAATTAATAAAAAAGTTTAAGTAGTACAAAAAAAAGAAGTTTATCATTAATGAAAATGATAAAAAATATTAATAAAGTGTTAATGATAAAAACAATAAAAGTACTTTTATGATAAACAAATTAAAATACTACTATAATAGTATAGATTGCTATTGCAGATTAAATATCTTCAGTGATTTTACCTTAACTATTATATTACTTTAAAATTGTAGATATACACATAAAAAAAAAAAAAAAAAGGAGACATCATGCTTTTAAATATACAAATTAAAAGATAAAAGAATTATATTTTCGTATAATCATTTTTAATCATTAACTTCACAAAAATAATATATATATATATATATTGGTTTATTATTTTTTTTATTAAAATAATATTGTAATAGTATTATTAAATTTTTATTTTTAAAAAAAGAATGAGTTAACTAACTATATAAAATTTATGTTCGAATAATACAAATATAATATTAAATTAATAATAATTAATAATAATAATAATGATAACATATTATATAAATAATAATATTATTATAATATATAAATAATAATTAAATAATATTGATAAAATTGATAATAATAATATTAATAATAATAATAATATATAATATAAAATATAATATTTTGTAATAAAATAAAAATGTTTTTTTTTTTTTTTTTTTTTTAAAAAATTTTTTCTAAAAATTAATTAAAGTAATACATATTACTATTGTGAGTTTAAAAATTTAAAAAATAAAATATGGATTTTTGAATATTTATTCATAATATCATTTTCATGAAAATTAAAACCTTTTTAGAGTCTTAGGAAAATTATTATTTTTAGAATATTTATTTATATAATTTTTCTATATATACATTTACATCTATTCTTTTTTTTTTTTTTTTTTTTTTTTTTTTTTTTTTTTTTTTTATTTTACTTTTTATTTATTTGAAAAAAAAGTGTATTGAATATTATTAATTATTCGTTTCATTTATTAATTAGTTTTATAATTTAAGAAGAAAAAAAAAATGTATATTTATTTTTTAATTATTTATTAAATTTTAATTTCTAAATAATTAATAAATTAATAATACCTTTTTCATAAATTATTATTTAATAGAAAATATATAATAATTAAACATATTTACATTAAAAATAAAAATAAAAAAAATAAAATAAAAATAAAAATAAAATATAATAAATAAAATATTTTAAAAAATATATATATTTGAATATGCAAATTAAATATTTTAAGCGGGTATAAGTATGACTTTTTTTTGTAGAATGTTTATTATGTGTATTAATTTTTTTTTTTTTGCTAATGGTATAAATATTTGAAGATAATTATTTTTAAATTGTATTTTCATTTAAATTTTTTAAATAAAGTTTATTTAAAATAAATATAAAATTTACTTTATAATTTAGTAGTGTTTAATTT
Source organism: Neocallimastix lanati (nom. inval.) (assembly GCA_016946835.1). Lineage (NCBI taxonomy): Eukaryota > Fungi > Neocallimastigomycota > Neocallimastigomycetes > Neocallimastigales > Neocallimastigaceae > Neocallimastix > Neocallimastix lanati (nom. inval.). Next base: position 2,831,522 of record JACVTC010000002.1, on the reverse strand, counting down.
TTAATTTCATTCACACCATTTTGCTCTTATTTTTAATTTTAATTTTATTTGTTACTTTTATTAAAAAAAAAGATAATAATTTATAAATATAATAAAAAAAAAAAAAAAGCTACAACGTTAATTTATATAATCTCTTTTTTTTTAAAAAAATATTTTTTGATAATAAAAAGTATAATTTTTATCTATAGAAAATATCAATTAATTTGGGTAAAAAAGTATAAACAAGATATTTTGGGAGTAATAATAATAACAACAATGAGATCAATAATGTTATATCTTTATCATTATTGTAATATATATAAATATATATATTAAAATGGAAAATAATAAAGAAGTAAAAGATACAGAAAATAAATCCAATGATGAAGTGGATGGATCATTGGGGGAAAATAATAATAATAATAATAATAATAATAATAATAATAATAATAATAATAATAATAATAATAATAATAATAATAATAATAATAATAATAATAATAATAATAATAATAATAATAATAATAATAATAATAATAATAATAATAATAATAATAATAATAATAATAATAATAATAATAATAATAATAATAATAATAATAATAATAATAATAATAATAATAATAATGATGATCATGATGATGCCTCAGAAACAACTGAAAATAGTGGGAATGATAATGATGTTAATGAATCAAAAGAATCAAATGAACCAAAATAAAAAAAAATTTTAAATAAAGATGAAAATAATGATGTTTCAACAGAGGTCTTTACATTAAAAGAAAAAAAAAATTTACTATTCGAACAAATTAAAGCTTTAAAAGAGGAAAAAGAAAAGACAATAGAAGAAAGAAAGAAAGAAAGAAAGAAAGAAATATATTACAAGATAAATTAGATAAAATGCAACAACATAAGGAACATGTTGAAGAAACATTAGCATCGACTAAAGTAGATTTACTTCAGAAAAAAAAAAAAAAAGAAAACCCATGTTTTTGAAGAAATTTCAATAGAAAATGCCAAGTTAAAGAAACGTTTAGCCGATGAAGAAACTAAAAGAGAAAAGAGTATTATTAAATTACTTTGAGGAATCGAAAATAAAATTATAAAAATAGAAAAGGAAAAAAAAAGGAAAATTTAGCTGAAGTAGAAAGGTAAAAAAAAAAAATTGAATAAATATTTAAAGAAATGAATTAATAATAAGAAGGGGATAAAGATAAATTATTATATATTGTAGATATTAGGGATATATTAATAAACGAATTAATAGATGAAAAAGAAAAAAAAATTAAAGGAACAAATGGAAGATAAAGATAAAACTATAAAGGATTTGAATATATAATTACAAGATGAGACTAGTAAAAATCTTATACAGTCCCTTAATAGAGAAAACTGAAGAATTGAAAAACTATAAGAGTAAGTATGAAGTGACCAGAAAATCACTAAAGGAATGTTAAAAAACTTACAATAAAATAATGACTATACTTATCGATATTGTTTTCCTTTTCTTTTTTTTTTCTTTTCTTTATTTTGAGTCTTTTCTTCTTTTTCTGGAGTTTCAAATCTGTATTTTAATACTGAAGGATAGAACTATCCTATTTTTGACCTTCATAAGTGACAAGCTCATTTCAAAACGATTTATCAGATAAATAAGAGTAGACGAATATAAATGATAAATGTATACATATATATATATATATATATAATATAAATTTTTGTTTTCATTCATCATTTCATTAAATTAGTTAATGAACTTGTATTTATTAAGGATTAGAAAACTAAAGTATAATAGAAAAAGTTAAATATACAATAATATATTATCTAATATACTATCTAAATATAATAAGTGTCAATGGATGAAATTAGTCAATAAATTTCATTTACAATTTTTAATGAAATTTGGAAGAAATATGAAAGTTTCAGATACTGGTTAAACTTAAAGTAACCAATGTTTTATTATCCTCTTAATACCAAGCAACTTATTATTAATTACAATTGTAAATAACGTCAAGAAAAAAAAAATTAAAGGAAGAAAAAAGTAATAAGTAAATTTCAATTCAAATAGCATGAACTAAATCATTGATTACTATAAATAATTATTCTATCTTTTTTTTTTTTTTTTTTTTTTTAAGAAAAAATAAAATAAAATATAATTTACATATTCGTTTTTTTTTTTTTTTGATGTACATCATGAAATTCATCAATTGAAATCGATAGAAATGTTCTTTTCTAGAAATGTTCTAATTTTATTTATTTATTTATTTATTTATTTTATTAACTTTAAAACTCATGTCTTAGTATCCTTTGTTCATAGTTCGTTTTTTTTTTTTATTTTATTATATTTACTTACTTGGATCAAACAAAAGGAAAATTATAAAGGTTCAAACTACTTTAATCAAAATTTGTTTTAGAGTTTTAAATTTAAAAATAAGACCTCCAGTACTACTATTTACAATATGTCCAAGAAATTATTTATACTTCCTATAGTTAGTTTTTTTATGCAAAAAGGTGATAATTCAATGTTTTTTTTTTTTTTTTTCTTTAGAAAAGTGGAAAGAATTTTTTTTTTTGTACCATTTCTCCCTTAGTCAAAGAAATTTCATTACTTTAGAATTATTTCTGGAGGAAAAAAAAAAAAAAAAAGCACGTAGATTAACATTACATAAACCTAAGAATAAATTCCCTTGGAAAAATACAAAAGTTTTACTGGGAAAATGTTCATTATACAGATAAACCCATCATATAAATGATAATATATAAAACTAATATTAATGGTGTAATAATATTAAATACCTAGTTTTAGGGGAAAATTATTGGATTACAAATATATTTAAGAAATTATTTTAACAATATTTAAATCGAATTAAAGAAATTAAAATGATGTAAAATTAATTTATTCATGTAAAAATAAAGATTAATTTATAATAGAAATAACTAATAGTTTAATAATATCAAGTTAATATGATAAAATAGGATAATTTTATATACACATATTCATTAGTAAAACAATTTTATTCATTATAGAATAACTAGGTTTAAGGGGAAATATTAGAATATGTAAAATGTAAAATATATGAAAAAAAGCTTTAAATGTATTGTAATATAAATAATGTATAAGTCACAATGTATTAATATAAAACATTTCAATTTTGAAATAATAACTCTTTATCATAAAATATAATAATAAAATTGACATAATAAGAAACCATAAATTCCTGACTCTTAACATCCTTTTACATATTTTTTTTTTTTTGTTTCAATAAACTCAAATTGGTTTCACAATGAAGATAAGATAAATTATTTATTAAATAGAAAAAAAAAAAAAAAAGCAAAATTATTTAATAAATTCAATCCTATATATAGGTCAATAGTAAAAATAAAAAATAAAAATAAAAATAAAAAATAAAAAAAAATAAAAATAAAATAAAAATAAAACAGAATAAAAAAACTTTAACCTAACATATTAAATGTAAAAATAAAATATTAAAAAAAAAAAGTCTTGAATTGCATATATCATTTTGTAAAAAACAAAATATAATAAGAAAAAAAAATAATAATAGTATATTTAATTTTCAATATAATACTATTATTTATTACTATTTAGTATATAAAATATTTTGAATTAATAAATTTAATTATGTTACATTGTACTTTTATCATATATTAATTGAAAGTTTCTTTTTTTTTTTTTTTTTTTTTTTTTTTAAAAAAAACTCTTTTCATTAAAAAAAATATATATATATATATGGACATAAACATATATATACAAAAAATTTTGTAGTTTAGTATTTTTTTAGAGGAGAGAAAAAAAAAATTAAATCGTAAAGAAAAAAAAAATATCAAATATTTATATTTATTTTGGATAAATTGAGAGTATCCAATTTTTAATAATTATATAATTATGATTTTGAGACAACATTAAAAAAAAAAAAAAAAAAAAATAGATATAAAATAAACAGAAATGTTTAATTAAATATTTAGAAATTCGCTTTTTCTGTTATAAATAAATACTTTAAAGCTGTAAAACTTTTTTTTTATTGTTTTGATATATAAATATATTTAAAATTTTAATATGTTATTTTTCTTTGTTTTATTTTTTCACTAAAAAGAATAATGATTTTTTAATATAATAAAATATTTTATTAAGATGATATATGTAATTCAAGACTTTTTTTTTTAATATTTTATTTTTACATTTAATATGTCAGGTAAAAGTTTTTTTTTTTTATTATATTTTATTTTTATTTTATTTTTATTTATAATTTTAGTATTTCATATTAACCTACAAATATGAATTAGTATCTAATAATAATAATAATAGTAATATATGTATTTTTATGTTTTATTTTTTTATTTTTTTATTTTTTTTAATTTAGATTAATTATTAGAATAATCTATATTTTATAATTTAAATTATTTTTAGTGTTAATTTTATAAATATAAATTAATATATATATATATATAATTGTTATTTGTTATTTCTTAAATTTATACGGTTAAATATTCAAATGTATAAATATGCATTTAAAATTTTAAGTTAACCTATGAATATGTAGTAATGTGTCTATATTAAATATTAATGTTAAAATGAATATATATTAAACTATGAATATTTAATTATGATAACCTATGAATATACATAAATATTTAATTTTTTACGCTAATCTTGAATATAAATTAAAATTTATTTTAAATATTTATATTAACCTGTTGTGAATTATGAATAACGGTTTAATATAAACATTATTTATATTCAAAATCGTTTTAAAAATTATATAAAACTCTGTTAATAATGATTCAAATTAATAATAAAATGATATTATTTAAAATTAATTTTTTTTTCATATTAAATATATATATATTTATTTATTTTGAATTTTTTTTTTTATTTATGATATTTATAGAATTATATGTAATCTTTAAAAAAGACTTTATTAAATTTAAATTTAAATTTATTTATTTTTTTTTTATAATAAATTAAATTTTAATAGTGTTTAATAATAATTATTTTTATGAAAATTAACCAATATTTTTTTTTTTTTTTTTTTGAATATAAATATATATCATTAATCATAAATTAAAAAATAAATAAATAAATAAATAAATAATAAATAAATAATAAATAAATAAATAAATAATAAATAAATAGATGAATAGAAATAAGATATTAATAGTCGGAAAAACATTTCAAAAATGTATGACCATTCATTTTTTAATTCTCTTTTTCGTTTTTTTTTTTTTTTTTTTTCATTTTTAATTCATTTTTAATTTTTTTTTTTTTTTTTTTTTTTTAATTTCTATTTTAATTTTTTTTATTCTAATTTTATTGCTATTAGTTCTAATTAACAAATAAAAGAATAAAAGAATATGGATTGAATATGAATAAACTTTCGGTTATTTTTTTTTTTTCATTTATATATCAATTATGTATTAATTATAGTACAAATTAATAAAAAAAAAAAAAAAAAACATTAATGTGCATATTATTTTTTTTTTTTATAATTATTAGATGTAAAAAATAACAATTATAAATATTTTATTAATTTTAATATTATTATTTCTTTTTTTTTTACATAATAAATTTTATGTTTTTATGTAATAAATAATAATAAATAAAAAATAATAAATAAATAATATAAATATATATATAATAAATGTTAAGAATTAAAAATTTAGGTTTTATAATTATGCCAACTTTATTAATATATTTTTGTGATAAAGAGTTACTAGCACTTAATTATTCTAAATTAAATTCTTTTATATTAATACAATGTGGCTAATACATTATTTATATTACATTACATTTTATTACATTAATCTCATATTCACATATTATAACATCATATTCACATATTCTAACATTCCCCCCTAAACCTAGTTTTTCTAAAAGATAAAATTCGGTTTATAGGTGAATATGTGTAAATTACTATTATTCTAAAATTTAATTTTTACGAAATTTTATTCTCTTTTATGAAATTTTCTTAATTGAAATTTTAAACATTTAATGCATATTTTTATTTATTTTATTCAAAAATTTATATTATTAAATACTATTACGTTTTGTGGTTAAACGTTTAAACCTTTAATATAATTCAAACTTAATGTTTATTGTAGGTTGGATACTCTTATGGTTTTATACCAATCCTATCTTTATATAAATGTTTATATTTATGGCTACTCTTTAGGTTTTACGCCATTTAATTATGTTTATAGCTACTCGTTAGGATTTACGCTATTTCAATTATGTTTATAGCTACTCATTAGGATTTACGCTATTTGTTTATTGTATGATAACCTCTTGGGTATTACATCATTTAAGAATCAATATTGTATTTATAAATTATTCTTTAATAAAATATGCTATATAATATTCAAAAGATATTTAATTATCAATTAATGTTTTGATGTTTTCAGTATAATTTTCATTAAGAGTCTCAGTATTGTATGAGGAAATATAATTTATACTAATATATGCCTAAGCTTGTTTATCTCTATTTATTTAATGTTTCTATATGTTTAGAGCTTTAATTTACTTTTATTCTACTTGGGGATTCTCTTTTATCAACTATATTAAATTTTTACGCGTTTCTTTTTGTAATCTTGATCATTTCAAATGTTCGAAATCAATTTTATTTATTTTTCTAAGATTGACATAATGAGCAACTTTTATCACAATTTTAGTTTCCAATTTATTTCCTTGACATAATATTACATTCGGCTAAGGATTTCTATTCCAAAGAATCCTTTCTAAGAGTCGATGAGACTCTTAATCTGTTAAGAATTAAAAATTTAGGTTTTATAATTATGCCAACTTTATTAATATATTTTTGTGATAAAGAGTTACTAGCACTTAATTATTCTAAATTAAATTCTTTTATATTAATATAATGTGGCTAATACATTATTTATAACAATGTGGCTAATATATTATTTATATTACATTACATTTTATTACATTAATCTCATATTCACATATTCTAACAATAAATAAACTATAAATAAGCTATTTATTATTTAATTATTCATATTGGTATTTATATATTAGCTATTAATATTATAAGATTCAGATTAAATTGATACACCTGACTTTTATGTAAGATATAATATAATTTATAATTAGAGTAAGATATAAAAAATCAAAGCCAAATATTATTATAATACTGATTATGACTCGTGAATATATAATTGTATACAATTAATTTAATTAATATATGTGAAAATTTAATAAAAATTAATAAATCTTTATTTAGTATTGATATTGGTCAAATTTTTAATTTAAATAATATTTTAAATTTTTATCTTGATCATTTTTTAATAAAAAAAAAAATTATAATTAAAATGTAAAAATGTTCAGTTTTTTTTTTTTAGTAAAAATTGAAAATTTATGTTTCCTTTAATATAATATTTTTAAACTATGAATGTAAAAATGATGGCAATGAAAAAAAGAATATATATAAATATATATATATAAATATAAAATATATAAAGAATATAATTATTTTTCTATAACAGAAAAATAAATTTATGACTATATTATTATTATTAAAAAAAGAAAAAGACTATATGAAGAATAATGTTTGATTAATTGTGAATAGATGACTTAGTATAAATAATAAAATTTATATAATAATAAATAAAGAAAAATGCACTTATATTAAAACAGTTATTCTTCTTATATTAATAGTAATAATAAATAATAATATTATTATTGCTATACATTATTTATTATTCATTAGTATCAATTATTAATAAACTATTATTCTAATTATCATATAATTATCATAGAATTACTTTTTAACTTTAAATACAAAATAAATAATAAACCAAAAAGTTATAATTAATATTATCAATAATATTTTAATTATTTTATAAATTATATACACCAATAATATTCCTGTTTCTTATTTTTAAATACATTTAATTATATACAATTTAATATCAAATTTATTAAAACAAAAATGTTTATGTTATTCAACCCATAAAGAAGTATCATATATAAAATTAAGTTGTTATCATATAATCATAATCATAATCATATTATTATCACATCATTATCAATTTTATGGTCAAATTATAAGTTTTTTCCTTTTACTATTCTTTTTTTTCAAGTGTAAAAAATCTATTATTTATTTATCCTTTTTTGTCAATTTTATATTACTCATAATTACTATTATTCCAAAAAGTTAAAATCAATCTACAAAAGTTTTAAACCTTATTTATTATAATTTTAGTAAAGAATTAAATCTTTTTAAATTTAAATTATTAATAATATCATAATTTTTATTTTGACTGTAAACTAAAAAATAAATTATGAATAATTAATTTTATTATAAATAATTATTACTTTTTTAAGTAAATATTATATATATATATATATATATATATATATATTTTTTTTTTTTTTAAATATATAAATAAATCTGTTTTATCCTATTTAAAAATTTTTTTCTTTTTAAGCGTTAAAAATTTTTTATAATAATTAATTATATTTTAATTATTATACTTTTTTTTTTTATTATTATAAATTTATTATTTAGGTAATTCAAAGATTTCATTGAATAATCAATGAATAAAATAATTACATTAATATAATAATTATTTAGTTATTTATTATTTGTACATAAAATCTAATTTAAATAAAGCTTTTTTTTTTTTTTTTTAAAAAAAAAAATAAAAAAGAAAAGAAAATAAAAAGTATTACTAACTTCAATTATTTTATTTTATATAATTATATATACAAATTAATTTTTACAGACAATAATATAAATTTTTTAAAACTGTCTAAAACAATATATACTTTTTTTTATAATAATAATATAAAAAAATGAAATTCGTAAAATTTGTATTATTGGCAGTATCTTTATTAAATTTTGATGCTATACATGCTTCCCCTATTAATTATAAGCATCCAATTCCAGAACCATATACTCCAGAACCAGTTGAACCAAAACCAACTGGACCAGTATTTTGTATAGCATGTGTGGAATGTGTTGACTGTGAAAAAAATCCTGAAATGGCTATTCATTGCCCAAGTACATGTATAAGATATAGACGTCCAGATCCAAAACCTTATACTTTTGTACCATTTGATTCTGAACCAGCTGAAACCGAACCAGTTGAACCAGAACCAGTTGAACCAGAACCAGTTGAACCAGAACCAATTGAAACTGAACCAATTGAACCAGAACCAATTGAACCAGAACCAATTGCTGGACCAGTATTTTGTATGGCATGTGTGGAATGTGTTGATTGTGAAAAAAATCCTGAAATGGCTATTCATTGCCCAAGTACATGTAAAAGATATAAGCGTCCAAATCCAAAACCCTATGTTCCAAAACCATTTAATCCTGAACCAATTATTAGACCAATACCAATTAAACCAGTAAATTGTATTCAATGTATAGATTGTGTGGATTGCGATGCTAATCCAAGTATGGCTATAAACTGTCCACATACTTGTAAGAAGAAGGTTGTAATTAGGAAGTAATCATTCATGAAAACAAAATATATTAATGGGAATCTAATCAACATTTAATAAAGACAATTGGAAAAATAATATGAAATAACTACAACGTATAATTAAAAAAAAATAAAAATAATAATAATAATAATAATAATAATAATAATAATTTATATTAGAAAAAAAATTGTTTTGATAACAATGAAATTTTTTTTTCCATAACATGTATAAATAATAGAAAAAAAGAAAGTTCTTTTTTTATTATTATTCCATCAAAATAATAATAAATAAAATAAAAAAAAAATTTTTTTTTCTATTATTATTAATAATATATTATTTTATTATTCATTTATTTAAATAATAAATAAATAATAAAATAATATAAAAAATAAATTAAATATATATAAATATATATATTAGTTTATTTTTAAGAAATATATTATTATGAATAACTAAATAAGTAAATTAATAATAAATAAAAAAAAATCTTTATATAAAAAAAAAGTAAAATGATTAAAAAAAAAATTATTATTAATAATTATTAAAAAAAATTTTATATTAAAAGATAAAAGATAAAAGATAATAAAAGTTATTTTTAATAATAATAATAATTAATAAAAAAAAAAAAATTCATTTGATATGAATTGATTCTTTTTTTTTTTTTTTTTTTTTTTTTTTTTATTTTTGTAAAATTAAATATTAAAATAATAAATGTATAAAGTTGAAAATAAAATAAAATAAAATAAAAGACCCAATCAAAAAGTTGCTTTTTTTTATGAAAGTTATTTTATAAGAAAAAAAAAAAAACGATAATAATAAATCTTAAGTATAATTAAACCTTTTTATTATGAATTTTCCAATAATTTTTTTTTCCTTGGATCGACGTTGTCCCACATTATTATTATTTTTATTATTATTATTATTATTATTATTATTTTTAAAAAAAATACTCATCAATATTAACTTCATATTTCAAATGCTTTTGAGTTAAAATATCCTGGTTAACTACTGTTAATAATAAAATTATATCATTGTTATTAATTGTTAATTTCAATAGTTTTACAGAAAAATACTTTCATTATAAAAATATGTTTAAAAATGGATATATATAATGTAGATGATATTAAAAAAAAGTTGAAATTATTTTTTATTTTTTTTTTTATGAATAATTATTTTTGATATAATTGTTAATAATTTTATTAAAAAAAAAAAAAAAAAAAAGTTTATGGTTTCAACCAATTTTTTATAAAGTTTAAAAAATTATTATATTCTTTATATATGTATATATATATTTTTATATATATATTTTTATTTAATTATGTTACTTTCTATATATTCAATCACTATATAAATGTTATTTTACCAAATATTCATTTTTTTTTGAAGTACCAAATTAATAATTAATAATTAATAATTAATATAAAATAATAATAAAAAAAAAAAGGAAAATACAAAAAAAAAAGAAAATTATTTAGCATTTAATAAGAAAATAAAATTAAAAAGAAAATTATACAATAAGAAAGAAATACAGCAAAAGTAAAGTATTTAAAAATATAAAAATATTAATTATATAACAATATAAAATTTTAAAAATATAAAAACTATATTATTGTATATTAAAATTATTTGTACTATTTAAATTTTTTAAATATCTATTTTTAATAGATTTCAAAATTTAATATTTTTATTATTTTTTTTTTCTTATTTGTTAATTTTTTTTTTTTTTAAAAATTTTATTGTTAATTTTTTTTTTTTTTTTAAAAAATTTATTTTTTTTTTTAAAAATTTTATTGTTAATTTTTTTTTTTTTTTTTAAAAAATTTATTTTTTTTTTTAAAAATTTTATTGTTAATTTTTTTTTTTTTTTAAAAAATTTATTAATTATTTTTTTTTTTTTTTAAAAAATTTATTTTTTTTTTTAAAAATTTTATTGTTAATTTTTTTTTTTTTTTTAAAAAATTTATTAATTATTTTAAGTATAAAAAAAATATTACTATGTATATTATAAAGTGTATTGTATAAGTATTTTTTATTTATATTTTTAAAATAATAATTATTAAAAAGAAAAAAAAAAAAAAGTATGTACCTATATTTCTTAAAAATAAATTTAAAAATAGATTAGTCCTTCTAAAAGAATAACTTTAATATATAATGAATGAATAATTAAATAATCATATAATTAAATAATCATATAAAAATATAGAAATATACAAATATAATAAATTAAAACTTAAGATTGAACTAGAAAATTATATTTATAAAACAACATCTAGAAAATTATAATTAAAACTAAAAACTAAAAATAACTATTATTTATAGTAACCAATAGTATTTTACTTTAAAAATATTATTTATCTATAAATATTATATAAATATTATTGTAGAGTAGGAGAATAGATTATATGGATCTAAAAATTATATATAATAAAATTAAATAAATATTTTAATCTAATAAATGAAGAAATGAAGAACTGAAGAAAATTTTAAAATAATATAGGAATAATTATTATTGAAGTGTATTAGTTAATATGTATATAAATAACAGAAAAAATAATAAACGAATAAAAATAATAAAAAGTTACAAAGAACAATGATTTGAAGGTGGTTAAAATTACTAAAAAAATATATATATATATATTTTTTCTTTCTGTATATTTAAATCATCTTTAATTGATTGGTGTTAAAATAATTATTGGTGTATAAAAGAAATGTTTTTTTTTATATTTATATATATTTATATATGACTATAAATTTTTTTCAATTTTTAAAAAAATTACAAGGAAAAATAGTTCAAAAAATGTTTAACCTTTTTTCTATTTTTAATCATTAAAATATTTTATTTTTCTTTATAAACTTTTATTTATATATATATATATTTTTAATAAATTATTTAAAAAGAACTTATTAAAAAGTTAAAGGTTAATCATGAATTCTATTACTTTTTTTTTCTTCTTTTAAAAAAAATAATAAATGTAATTTAATTATTATTATTATTGTTTTTTATTTTATTTTAATATATTTTACTATTTATTATTAAATTGGAAAGTTTTAAATAAGTTTTAATAATTTAATAATTATGAAGGATAATCTAACAATTTAGTATTATTTTATAATATTTAATAAGTTGAAATCAAATGATTAATTTATTAAAATTATAGTTTCTTTTTTAATCAAAAAACTAAATTATTATATAATAAATAATAAATAATAAATAATTAAATAATAAATAATAAAAAATTTAATAATAATTAAATAATAATAAATAATAAAAAATTAAATAAAATAATTATTGATAATAAATAATAAATAATAAAAAATTAAATAATAAATAATAAAATAATAAATAATAAATAATAAATAATAAATAATAAATAATAAATAATAAATAATAAATAATTAAATAATAAATAATAAAAAATTAAATAATTAAATAATTTTTAATAATAAAATATTAAATAAAATAATTATTGATAATAAATAATAAATAATAAAAAATTAAATAATAATAAAATAATAAATAATAAATAATAAATAATAAATAATAAATAATAAATAATAAATAATAAATAATAAATAATAAATAATAAATAATAAATAATAAATAATAAATAATAAATAATAAATAATAAATAATAAATAATAAATAATAAATAATAAATAATAAATAATAAATAATAATAATAATAATAATAATAATAATAAATAATAAATAATTAAATAATTTTTAATAATAAAATATTAAATAAAATAATTATTGATAATAAATAATAAATAATAAAAAATTAAATAATAATAAAATAATAAATAATTAAATAATAAATAATAAATAATAAATAATGAATAATAAATAATAAATAATAAATAATAAATAATTAAATAAAAATTAAATATTAAATAATAAATAATAAATAATAAATAATAAATAATTAAATAAAAATTAAATATTAAATAATAAATAATAAAAAAAAAATAAAAATAAAAATGGCTATTCATAAACTTATATTCAATATATAATATATTTTGTCCATAAAAAATAATTATAATTATTTTTACACTTTCACATTTTTTTAACAAAATCTAAATAAAGATATATTTTTAGTATAATTAAAATTTTTCTTTTTAAATAATTGCAGTATATAATTATTATACTTTAAATATATGTGCTTGATTTAAATAATTATACTTTATATATATTAATAAATAATGAAATCAATTAAAGAATTACTATAATATATTATAATATATCATGTAATAGTAATAAAATTTAAAATTTAAAATTTTTTTAAATACGAATTTTTATAATATATACAACAAAAAATTATATATATATTTATTTATATTTAATTAAATTAATAATTATTTTTATTTTTTAATTAATTTTTATACAATGAAAATTAAACTATATATAAAAAATTAGATTATAATATATAATAATTTTAATTAAATTCAACCAATTTCTTTAATTTAAATAGTATGTATTTAATATATGAGTATAATAAAATATTAATTATATACCATTTAATTAATAATATATTATTGTCATCAAATGATTTTTAAATTATAAAATTATAATTATATTGATTTAACATATTAACTTTAAATAATCATATATTTAATATTAAATAGAACATATAATACAATATAATGATTAAAATGAAATAATTGAATTAAACATAAAAAAATTAAATAAATAAATAAATAAGTAAATAAAACTTGTAAAATAAAAAAAATTATAATTTATTAGTATTTATTAGCAATTTTTATTTATTTAGTAGTACATACTAATTAGATTATATTATTAAAAATTAAGTAAATGGTATTATTAGATTTAAATAAAAGTGAATAAATGAATAAGAACAAAAATGATTGCTGGTTAAAAAGTTATAATAATTAATATTGATTATAAATATTATAAATATATAAATATATTAAAGAATAAATAAATAATATAATAAATAAATCATTAAATGAAAATTAAAAAATAAAAAATAATTAAATAAAACTATATAATGTATATAAATATATAAATATATAAATTAGTAGGTAAATAAATAAAAAAATAAATAAATAATAAATAAATAAATAAATAATAAATAAATAAATAAATAGTAACTTAAAAAATAAATAAATAATTAAAAATTAAAAAATAAATAAATAAATAAAGTAATAAATATATGTAAATAATTTAAATAAATAAATATCTATTAATTCAATTAAATAAAAATTTGTTAATTTAAAATATTTCGAAATATGTAAAAAAAATTTGAATTATTAATTTAAAAATTTATTTTTTTTTATCGAAGTAAAAATAATAATATAAGGAAAATATTAAAAAAAAAAAAAAATAGATTGCATTTTTTTTGAATTTTAATCAGATTTATATTGTTATTTTATAATATTTAATTTTATACTTTTTATATTATAATTTATTTTCTTTTTGTTTATTTTTATTATACATATATGTAATTTACTAAATATTAATTAATATATTTTTAACAATATTTTGATAAAATCTCAATTTTCTCATTAATACTATCATATCTAATACATAATAAACAATCAAATAGATATTAATTATTAATTAATTTAGATTTTATTTTTTATTATTTAATATTCAATTAAATTAGTATCTATTTTGAAATTAAAAAAAGAAAAAAAATTAATATAATTAAATTATATCATTCTTATATGCTCAATTTATTTAAAGGATATATATAAGGTAAATAAGGAACTTTATGTTATTAAGAGAATTATTTAAGAGAAATTTAATAATAAACAATAAAAGAATTACTTTATTATCATAATATTTAATACTATTTGTATACTTTTATTTTATATTTCTCTTTATTATAATATAAAGATCTTTTTAATCTTAAAAGTTTACTTCTTATTATCATTTTTTTTTATTTTTATAAATAAAGAGTTAAATTTTATAAAAGTAATCAATAAAATTGATTAATATGAACATAAGTCGATTAAGAATTATTGATAGAAATTGAACTAATCTATGTTAAATATTATATAATTATAGTTTGTCTTTAATAAGTAATTATATCATAGAATTTAATTTAATTTCAAATATTTCTATATAATAGGTAAAAAAATAATTTAAATTTTATCATTAATATTAAAAAATTATTATTATTATTATTATTATTATTTTTATAAAATATTAAGACAAATTATAAACTAATATATAAATTTATAAATTTTTAATAATAATTGGTATGAACAAATTTATCTTATTATTTTATTATATGAAATGAAGAAATGGCGAATTATGGTCAGATGTCAATGAATAACATTGGTATGAATATGAATACCATTGGAATGACCGTTAATAATACTACTACTAATAATGCTAATGGTGTTCAAGTAAATGGATTAAATAATATAGCAATCCCTACAAGAGTAAATGTTATTAATCCTTTAGCTGTTGGTAACTCAGCCACTGCTATTAGAAATGTAAATGGAAATTATGGAATGGTTGTAACAAATCAAAATATGCAAAATCTACAATTAAGAAATGGTTTAAATGCGAACAATGTGGTAGGAACTAACAGAATTGTTGGTACGGCAGGATTAACATATGCAAATGCTAATCCAGTTTTACAACAACGCGTTGCCACAGCATCTCAAATTTCGACGGCAAATATGCAAAATTCTAATATTTATAATCAATATCAATTTAATCCAAATATTGTTAATACTGGAAAGAAAAATGTTACAAATTTAAGTTCAGTTAATAATGCTACGTCTTCAATAGGTAATATCGGACAAAGATTAGTACAAACTTATTCTACTACAAATCTTCAAAACACGCAATTCCAAAAACCAATTCAAGTTAATACGATTACCCCACAAAATATACAGTTAATAAATCAAAATGCTGTACTTGCAAAAACAGCAACTGTACCGTTAAATCAACCCCAAATTCAACAACAAAAGAATGTTATTACCACACCAATTCAACAAACCGGTACTCCAATTCAACAAACTGGTACTCCAATTCAACAAACTGGTACTCCAGTTCTACAAACTGGAACTTCAATTCAACAAACCGGAACTTCAATTCAACAAACCGGTACTCCAGTTTTACAGACCGGTACTCCAGTTTTACAAACCGGTACTTCAATTCAACAGACCGGTACTCCAGTTTTACAAACCGGTACATCAATTCAACAAGCCCGTACTTCAATTCAACAAACTGCTATTACAAACACTTCCACTACTACCACAGCTTTAAATGATCCAACTAAAATAAAACAAGAAGCATTAACAACTAATGTAGCTACCCCAACATCATTAGAAAAAATTGCCACCAATAAAACAATAGAAAATTTAAATCAACCTCCAGTTCAAGAAATTAAAAAGGAAAATATAACTACTCCCATAGCTACTACTAATCCATTAATCACTTCTTTAACACCAAATTCTGAAGGTTCTAACGAAGTTTCAAAAGTTAATAATACTTCAAATTTAAATAAAAACGGTATTAAAATAGAAAAGAATGAAGTGAGCAATGTCTCTAAACCAACATTATCTGAAGGCAATGAAGCTAAAAAGAATCAAATATCAACTCCTACGACTCAAAGTACAAATACTGGAGCTGTTATTTCTACAAATACTTATAAAATAGCAAATGGAACTCAGAATAAAACAACTACCATAAACACAAATAATGGTGTATCATATAATCAAGGTAATTTTTTTTTATTATTAATAATAATTGATTAAGATAAAATAATAATAATAATAAATATCAAGTTGTTGGAATATTGATATAATTATATTATGAAATAAGGTTATTATAATATATTTAATATTATAAATTAAAGTTTATATTCTATTTAGTATAAGGGAAAACCTAATAATTTATTAATAAAAAAATGATAGGGGAAATGAATTATAAAGATAATATTAAGATAAAATTTTATTTATAGCTATAAAAATAAATTAAAAATTAATTAAATATAAATTAAAAATTTTTATATAAAATTAGTTTATATAAATATTAAAAATATATTAATAGTAATATAAAATTAATTTATTAGGAAAAAATTTATTTTTTATTTAGTATATGAAGTTACAAAGAAAAAAAAAATAAACAATAATGACTAAAAAAAGCAAAAAATATCTTATAAATATTTGAAATATTTAATATATTTTAATATAATTATATTAAAAATGATTAAAATATAGAACAAAAATTAAAAGATATAAAAGAATAAATTTTTGTCTTCAACAATTTTTTTTTTAATATAAAGGAAAAAAAAGTATACAAAAAAATATATCATTAGAAAAAATAAATATCAATATATAATAGTAATAGTAGTGACTAATAAAAAGGAACTAAAAAATAAATATAGAGAAGAAATTTTTATATAAATATTTTTTTAATAAACTTACAATATTAGTATAGTTAAACAATATTCAGTTTATTAAAAAATGAATAATAATTTATTTTTTCATAAGATATAATTTTTAATAAAAAATAAATTTAATAATAGAAAAATTTTGCATAGAAACAATAATAGTAATAGAATAATAAAGAATATGTATTTTTATTAAACTACTTGTTTTTTATTTTTCAATATATAAAACCAATACAAAAAAAATATTATTTGTAAAAGAATAAAATATATTAAATTATGATAATTGTTATTTTAAAACGAAGAATTCAGTACAATTTTAATATTAATTGATTTTTAAATCGATAACATTACAATTTTAATAATAATAATAATAATAATAATAATTAATAATTGATTTTTAAATTGATACAGTTTATACAATTTTAATAATAATAATAATAATTGATTTTTAAATCAATATAATTAATAATAATTGTTATTTAAATCAATATTGTTAATACAATTTTAATAATAATAATAATTAATTTTTAAATCCAAATAAACAATTTTAATAATAATAATAAATAATTTTTAAATCCAAATAATTATTGCAATTAAAATAATCAATCAAAAAAGTTTTTTTATTTTATTTTATTTTACCATTTAACACATAATTATTGTATTTTTTATTTATTTTATTTATAATCTTATTTATTTTATCTATAATCTTATTTATTTTAATTTGTTATATTTTTTTAAAACCTAAAATCAATTGTAAATAGCCCAGAACATGTATCAAAAACAATATATAAATGCTCCAACTGCAGTAAATTATCCCCAAGCAGCGGTTGCTAATAATTTCCAAGTAAATAAAGCGTATTATCCAGCGGGATCTACAAATCAAGCAACTTATTTAAATCAATATGCTGTTAAACCAATAAATGGAAATCCAGTTGGAAATCCGGTTGGTATTCCACAACAAAAATATTATACAGTTGCTAATGGAACTTATAGTAATGTTAATGGAACAATTCAACCAGGTATTAAGACAATAAATCCAACTGGTCCAATTACATATACTGTAGCTAATAATCAAAAATATGTTATTACTAATCCAACCACAAATAATGTTATAACAGGTAATCGTGGAATACAAGGAGTTAATCAATATCCAGTAAATAATACAATGACAAATGTATATCAAGTTGCAAATAATAATACTGTTAAAGTTAGTAATGGATATATACCAAATAATGGGCAAGTAGTTATGAATAGTATTAATAATGGACAAGTATCATATGTAAAAGTTAATCCTACTGTTAATGGCAATGTAATGAATAATGGTTCTAATTTGGTGAACTATGGTACCAATGCTACTATGATAAATGGAGCTCAATATATTAATAAAACTGGTTTACCAAATCAAAATTTAATGACTACTGCTGTTAATGCAAATGGAACTTTTGCTAAACCATTAACTACAGGTCCGGGAGAACCAAATTCAAAGTATTTAATGAATTCTCAAATGTCTTCATTCTTATTAACTCCTCCAACAGTATCAACTACAACATCATCGCGTCGTCGTAATGATATTCTTAGACCACCAAATCCATTTATTTTGTATCGTCAAGAACATCATTCAAAGGTTCTTGCTGAACATGAAGGTATCAGTAATACAGAAATTTCTAAGATTATTGGTAAAATGTGGAAAGAAGAATCTGAAGAAGTAAAGAATAAATATAAGGAAAAGGCTCAAGAAATGAAGAGACGTCATAAGTTAATGTATCCAGATTATAGATTTTCACCACGTAAACAAGAAGAAATTAGAAGAAGAAAGAAGAGGAAGAATGTTAATCCAGCTCCAGAAAGTACAGATTCAAAGAAAGATGAATCTAAAAAAGAAGAAAATAAAAAAGAGGGTAATGCTGCTGAAGAAAATATTGAAAATGCTAAGAAGAAATTAAAAACTGAAACTTCAGCGATAGATACAACTAAGGCAGCTGCAGATGCCTCAGCTTCGTCAGTATCAGCATCTGCATCTGCTAATACAACTACTCTTAATTCTACTACAAATGAAATTAAAAAAGAAGGAAATCTAAATTTCTTAAATGATTTAACAGTATCTAATAGTTTATCCGCTGAAAATCTTAATTCGGTATTAGATATAACTTCATCCTCTAATAATCCAAATATTAAAACTGAAGCTACAACTACAACTACCAATATACCAACTACAACTGAAGAAAGTAGTAATAATATAGTTTCTAATAATTCATTATTTAATGATTTAAATACAAGTTTAGCAGACATAAACTCATTTGATATTGACAACTTTCATATTACAGAAGATAACAGTTTTATCGATGATTATTTAAATTTTAGTTCTAATCATACATTCCAAACTACTTCTGATTCTATGTTTAATCAATTGACTGATTTAATAAACAATAATAAGAAATAAATTTTAATTTCTTGATATTATATTTTATTTAATAGTAATAAAAAAAAAAAAATAAAGTTATATAAAAAATAAAAAGAAGAAAAATATTTAAAATATTTAAAATATTTATATATTTTTATAATCAATTATTTTTTTTTTTTTTAAAAAAAAAAAAAATGTATAAAAGTTAGGTAAAAGTATTTTTATAAATATTTTAATTATTATTATTTCTTTTTTAATTTGCAAAAAGTAATTTTAAGACATTTCTATTATTTTTATTTTTTTTATATTTATTTTTTTTTTTTTTTTTTTTTTTTTTTTTATTTTTATTCTTATTATTATTTTTATTATGATTGTTAATAATAATAGTAATAATAATAATAATAATAATAATAATAATAAAGCTTTATTTTACATTAATCAATTAAAATATATATAAATAAAAAAAAATTTTTAATTTAAAAAAAAAAAAAAAAAAAAAAAAAAAAGGAAAATTATATAAAAATTTAATTAATAGAAAATTAATATATAAATATTTTATTATTTCTTACAAAAAAAAAAAAAAAAAAAAAAGAAATATGTTTTTTATATATATTTGTCTATTATTATTATTAAAAATAGCAATATATATATTTATTATTCTAATATTCCATCTAACATAAAATCCAAGTCGGTACCATTATCTTATGTGCTAAAACTCTTAAACTTTAACAAAATATATATCGATGTTATTATATATTATCTTGAGTCAGATATAAAAGGAGATTATTATTATTATTATTATTATTATTATTATTATTATTATTACTATTGGAAAAATTTATCGTATTTATAAAATTAATAATATTTAAAACGTTATTTTTATAACGTTTTATTTTTATAATTTCTTAATTCTAAATATTTAATATATATATATATATATTTATTTATTTTTGTTATTTATTAATTCTAAATATTTAATATATATTTATTTTTGTATTTCATGATTCTAAATATATATCTTTATATATATTTATATATTTTAGTTTTAACATAAAAAAAAAAAAAAAAAAAAAAAAAGAATAAAATTCTCTCTTAGTTTATTATAAGATTTCATTAATCATACCATTTTTATATTTTAAATTCTCTCTTAGTTTATTATAAAATTTCATTAATCATACCATTTTTATATTTTAAATTCTCTCTTAGTTTATTATAAGATTTCATTAATCATACCATTTTTATATTTTAAATTCTCTCTTTGAGATAAAATATAAAAATGAAATTTTAAAAAAAAAACGATAAACCTATGTAATTTTTTTTTTTTTTTTTTTTTTTTGTAATTTTTTTAAATATTTTATAATACAGTTAATAGCAATAAACGACAATAACAAAAAAAAAAAAAAAAAAAAAAAAAAAAAAAAAAAAATAAATCATAAATCAAGTTTCTATAGTCGTGCTAAATGGCGTGTTTGGTTGAGATAGATCAGAGTCCATGAGAAGCCCTTAGCCTCGACAATGCCATATAGTTTTAAATATAAAATAAAAAAAAAAAAAAAAAAAAAATATTATGAAAATTTTCAAAATATATATATATATATATATATTTTAAATAAAAATATTAATTAAAAAAAAAAAATTATTTTTAAAATATGTTTTTTTTTTTTTTTTTTTTTTTTTTTTTTTTTTTTTTTTTTTTTTTTTTTTTTTATTTGAAATTAAAAATACTTTTTCATCTAAACAGGAAAGAAAAATCTAATCAAGAAGTTAACTTTATTTAATTAAATTAATACTTTATGTCCTTTTTTTTGTTTTTTTTTTTTTTTTTTATAATAAAAATTAGAATAGTGATTTCCCTAGAAGAATGGAACTCAATAGGTAGTATATAAGTATATATCTATTGTTTTCAATCCTAAGAAAGGAAAAAGGAAACCTTTCATATTATAATAAATATTAATGGTATTTTATTCATTATTGTAGGAATTAAAAAATTTAATAATAAAGATGCAAACCTGAATCATTAATGGATGTATTAAAAAAAAAAAAAAAAAAAAAAAAAAATAAATTTTTTTTGTATCAAATAAGAAGTTATAATGAAAATTAATAAAGTAAAAAAAAAAAAAAAAAAAAAAATTAAAAAAAATCTCTTAATTTATCCTAATTATATTAATATTACGGTTAATGTGTTTAATTAACATTGTACATTATACTA
Source organism: Neocallimastix lanati (nom. inval.) (assembly GCA_016946835.1). Taxonomy (NCBI): domain Eukaryota; kingdom Fungi; phylum Neocallimastigomycota; class Neocallimastigomycetes; order Neocallimastigales; family Neocallimastigaceae; genus Neocallimastix; species Neocallimastix lanati (nom. inval.). The sequence continues at coordinate 2,809,104 of JACVTC010000002.1, read as the reverse complement.
TATGATTAAGCGTAAAATATTTTTATTTCAATAATATAAAGCAGTGTAACGTTAAATGTTACCAATAATGTTAGACTACTATAGAAAATAATTATAAATAACATGTAATGATATATTCTTAAATGAAGAAGGTCTTTCTTAATTGTAAAAAGCAATAAAATAAAATAAATAAACAAATGATAAAATTATAAAAAGATCATTTCTGATTTTAAGTTGTTATATTTTAACAGATTAAGATTCTCATTGACTCAATAATTCATTAAAAATATTAACAATTGTTAATATCTAAATTTAATATATTAAATATTAAATGTGAAACTTCCAAAATAATTTCATAAAGGAAACAAATTCCAATAAATACTGTCAATATTTGTCAATAAAAATGGGAACACTATTGATATAACTTGTTTTTTTTTTCATCCCCAATCAAATTCATCAAATAAATTACTACAGGGGAGAAAAGAAAAGAAAAAAAAAAAATAATAATAAATTAAGAAATAAAAATTAAAATAAAAAAAAAAAATATCTTTAAGCCGGAAAGGTTGTAAAAGAAACTTCAAATCTTATAAACGTTAATTATGAAGAACAAAACAATTCAGATTCAGATTCAGATTCAGATTCTTCAAATTTGACTTCTGCTTCAATATAACAACTAATATTGTAAAAGATAATTTTAATAACAGTTCAATAATTTCCAGGAACATAAAGGTAAATAAAAGTAACTGCCGAAATTGTAAAAGAAGAAAATAATGATAAGGAAGATAATAACAAGGAATCATGGATCATTGGGTGTGGAATAGGAATCAACTTTTCTAAAAACATAAAAATACTATCAAACATAGAGGGGATTACATATCCAAATGGACAATCCCGATAAAATATATAAAAAAAAAAAAAAAAAAAAAAAAAAGGTATGTACAAAGGAATATATAAAAATAATAATTTTTCTATTGGAGAAGTATTTTATGCTCCAGACATACAAAACCAATTTAATTTACACTCACTACCTATGTAAACGAAGGCTTTATTATTAGTAATGAAAATCTACATCAATAAAGAAAGACTCCAAATATTTAAATATAATAAAACTAATTACTACCATTTTTATATATGACGAAAACTTTTTTTTTTTTTTTTACTTTAAATACAAGTCCAATGAAATATAGATATTATAATGTAAAACAATGTTGATTTAAAAATTATAGCATGCTAGATTAGGTCACGATTACAATCAAAATCTTCAAAAAAAAAAATTTTTTTTTAAGAAAACAACAACATTAAGAAAGAAAAGAATGACAATATAAATTTGTAAAGATTGCAATAATTAGTAAAGTAAACTCAAAAAAAAAAAAAAAAAAAAAAAAAAAAACATTCAACAAAACAATCAACAAGAGTATTATACTATTACAAAATTGTACATAATGATATCGTAGGATCACTTTAAGCCTTCATCATCATTTAGTGGATACAAATAATCATATAACATTTATTGATGACTACAGTAGAAAATGTTTGGTTTATTTACTGGATAAAAAAAAAAATCTGAGGCAATTATAAGAAATTTATTTATGGAGTTTTATAAACTTATGTAAAAAATACTTTGTTAATTATAACATAAAGGAAGTAAGATATGATAACGGTTTAGAATATAATAACTCTCAATTTTATATATAAATTATCTTTAAAAGTAATGGAATTACATTTTAATCATCCCACACCAGGTAATCCTCAACAAAATGGTTGTCGCTGAAAGAATTAATCAGACCTTAGATAACAGCGAGATAATATTACTCACTTCTGCTAAATTATCTCCTATTTTTGTTGGGATGAAGCTATTAAAATGTACATGTATACTGTACGATTTAAATCCACATCAGAGAATTAATTTTTAAAATTCCGAATGAAGTTTTTTTTCAATAAAAAAATTAATACATCTAAACTTAAAAAAGTTTTTGGATTTAAAATTTTTTTTTTTTTACTTAATAGATACAAACAAAGAAAAATTTTGAAAATAATACAAAACCAGATATTTTTTTTTTTTTTTTTTTTTTTTTTTTTTTTTTTTTTTTTTTTTAGGATATTCATCAGACTCTCCTGGTTATTGTTTCCTCGATCAAACATTATAAGTTCGTGATGCATACATACTTAACAATGAAAGTACACTAGGCTCTCTTGCCATATCTTTTTTTTTTTTTTTTTTATTCCTCAAATCCTTCAGATAAACAAATTGAGAGGGGGAATTGCACGTATCGCAGTTCATTTCATTTATCACAATGAATTTTTAAATGAATGAAAACAAACCCAATAAAAATTAACCCTGAAGATAATATAACTTTAATAGATGAATACAATAATGAAAACATTGTTAGATAATAATTCATAAAAAGAAAATAATTAATAAAGATAAAATTTATGAAGATAGAATTAATGAAGATAGAATTAATGAAGATGATATTAATGAAAATTAAAAATTAGCTGAAAATCAAGAAGAAATACTCAAAAAATTTCAAATATTGAAGAAAATATAAAAAAATGACATTGAATGAAAGCCATGTCAAAATAATATTTGTGATAATAGCAAAAAAGTAATGAAAATAATGGTATTAGTAATAGAAATAACAATAATAACATAAAAAGGTAAAAAAAAAAAATCAAAAAAAAAAAAAAAAAAAAAAAAAGATTTTTTGAACAAAAATGTGAAAAAAAAAAAAAAAAAAAGAAAAAAATTTTATTAATAAAAATTTGAATAAAAATCAAATTAAAAATTTTACAAATTTAAAAAGTAAATTAAAAATTTCAAATCTTAATAATTATAAAAAAATTTATCTTCATCAAACCTTTAATAATTATGAAATTGCAAACCAGAAACTTTTTTGAAAATGAAAATTGAAAGTAATCCTAAAAATCTGGTTAATACGAAAAGATGAATGTGAATGAAAAAAAAAAAAAAATTAAATTTGGAAAATAAAAATAAAAATAAAAATAAAATATATTATTGAAAATATATAAAATTTTTAAAAGACTGATAATTCAGAAAATGAATCTGGAGGACAGTTTTTTTTTTTTTTTTTTTTAGTGATCTGGAGACTTTAGATAAAAGAAAATTAAGAAAAAAACAAAGAATAAAGATTATTAAATTTAATATTAAAAATGAATAATAAAATTTATTCGATAAACAAGTAAAAAAAAAAAAAAAAAAAAAAAAAGATAAAAATTTATAACGATTAAACAAGAACAAAAACAAAAAACAAAAAATTATTTGAAAAAGAAAAAAGGAAAAATTATCAATGGAAAGAAGAAACGAAAAATGAAGGATAAAATATCTACATTATGTAATTTTTTTTTTTTTTTTTTTTGAATGGAAAAAAGATTCAAATGAAAATGAAACAATACTAAAATAACTAGAATATCATGTAATTAATGCAAAATTAGATGAGAGAGAAAACTCTGAGAAAAAATTAACAAAACTAATTATAAAAGATTGATTGAATCTCTAGTATATATAATTAAAAATTAATATTAAAAATATTAACATTATTTTATTTGTTTATTTATTGAAATTTTATTGTATCTAGAAAAAAAAAAAAAAAAAACAATGAAAAAATAAAAAGAATGATAAATATTTAAATATACTAAATTACTAAATTGATAAATAATAATAATAATTTATTCAAAAAATGAAAAATGAAAAGAAATGAAAAAAAATTCTAAATCAAAATAATTTTAAAATTAAAATATTAACAATGACAATAATAATTATAATAATAACAATAAAAAAAAAATAAATTTTTTTAAAAATTTTTTTTTTTATAATTCTAATTTAATGGTTAGAAAAAAAAAAAAAAAATAAAATAAAAATAAAGTTTTTTTTATAATTCTAATTTAATGGTTAATATATATATATATATATTTATATATATATTTTATTTTTAATTTTTTATAGCTTTTTTGACTTTCTTGGCTGTATTGGCTGTATTAGCTTTATTAGCTATTTTTCTTTTTTGACCAGCGGTTTGCTTTTTATTATTTTTATTATTTTTATTATTTTTAGGGTTGGGTTTTTGTTGTTTTTCTTTAGATTCTTCCTTTTTAACAGGATTAACTTTTTCCTTTGAATCTTCTTCTTTAACTTTTATATCTTCTTTAGTATCATTATCTTCTTCCTTTTTAATGTTTTTATTTTCATTTTTATCTTTTTTTGCAAAGAAATCAGTAATACTTTTATTATTAGTTGGTTTCTTTTCTGTCTTTTCTTCTCCCTTAACCTCAACAATTAAATTTGGAGATTGATTTTCAACCTTATTAACATCTAATGAAACACGGTAACTAATTATATATTAAAAATATATATATATATATATATATATATATATATATATATAATTTATTAATTTTTTGGTTATTTTATATATTTATTTATCTCTTATATTTATTATTATATCAAATTTAATTATTTAATTATTTAATTATTTAATTATTTAATTATTTATTATTTATTTATTTAATTATTTATTATTTATTTATTTATTTATTTTATTTTATTTTTTTTTTTTTTATATTTAATTTTCTTAATTCATATATTTACCATTGAAGATCGCCTAATTCAGTAGATTTCATTAAATCACTGACTTTTTTGAATGCATTTCTTGGATTGATCCAATTCATAAGATCTTCATCATTATTAAGAATAACAGGCATACGTGGGTGTAAGAAAGATAATGATTTACTACATTTAGTTGTAACAACTTTTTTTTTTTTTTTTTTTTTTTTTAATGAAAGAAATTAATAATATATATTAACATGAATATTATATAATAAGTTTTTTTTTTTTTTTTTTTTTTTTTTTTTTTTTTTTTTTAGTAATAATAAATGATACATAAAAATAAATATATATTTAGTACTTACTTGCATATGTATATAATTCAGTGCCTTATTAAAACAAAATTTTATAATAGTAATAATGATAATAATAATTATAGAAATAGCATTATCATTTAATCAATAAAATTCATTTAACAGAATATAATAATACCATAAATTATAAATATATATATATATTTATTATTATTTAAATTAAACTGTATCTATATACCATCAGCTTTTTTTAAAATATCATATACTGCAGCTAATAATAATAATTTTCCATCTTTGAATGATACATAATATGGAACCTTTTTGTTATCTTCCTTTTTCCATTCATAATAACCAGTAGCAACAATAGCACATCTTTGATTTTGTTTAACTCTTCTAAATAATTGCTATTCAATTAATTTAAAAATCAATAATAATTATAATTATATTATTTTTATATATATATAATAATAATAATAATAATAATAATAATAATAAAAAAAAAAAAAAAAAAAAAAAAAAAGGATATATATATATATAATTAAGATATATTTTATATATAATTATTTATAATAAGAATAATAATAATATTTTTTTTTTTTTTTTAATTGCAAATTTCAAATTTCACTTAATTTTTAATAAATGATGAATAATTGAGAAAAATAGAATATAAATTGGATTTTAAGTAATAAAAAATATTGAATTGAATATAATTACTTTATTTCCAAGTAAAGAATCATCTCTAGCATTAATAGCCTTGATCGTTTTTTTATCGTTATTACTGTTTTTGTTGGTCCATGAAGGAATGAAACCCCATTGCTTTTATATAAAAATTTATATAATAATTTTATTTAAAAAATTTATTAGTTTTCTTTATATATATAAATATATATATATATAAATTAATAATTATTTTAATTCAATATATTCAAAAAGACTTATATATATATAATATATTAGCTAATTTTAGAATTATTTATTTATCCATTATCTTATTATTATTATTTTTTACGACCACATTATTATATAATATTATTAATTTTAATATTTAATAAATATACCATAATTTTAATGGATTTGTTAAGCTTAGTGTCAGAAACTACAGCTGGTTGAAAATTAGATGGTGCAACATTATATTTTGGTTTATATAAATCAGGATTAGAACAATTACATTGAAGTTGTTCTTCAATTACTTCAATTGGCTATTATTATTATTATTATATATATAAATATATATAAATATAGAATGAAAATAATCCATATAATATTAATATTAATAAAAAATAATGTTATGTAATAGCCATTTAATATTTTATAAATACTTAATTTGAAAATTAATATTAAAAAAATAATAATAATAATTATAATTATATAAATAAATAAATTACAGTTTGATTTGAAGTTCTACCACACATTTTATTTTATTAATTTTTTTTTTTCTAATAATATATCTTATAAAATTATATAATCCTATATTTTTAATAAAAAAAAATTTAAAAAAAAAAAAAAAAAAAAAAAAAAAATAAAGTAAAATAAAATTTTTGTTATTATCCAATCATTTTCAAAATAAATAATAAGTATTATTTCTTAATAATTTTTCCTTTTCATTTCATTTAATTAAAAAATATTTATATAAATATTTATAATGTATATTCAATGATTTTTTTTATTATTAACACCTATATTAATAATGAAGTATTTACAATAAATAATAATAAATAAATTCTTTAAATTATTTTTTTTTACTAATTTATCAGCATGTTAAGAATATATTTAAAATATTTAATAGCTTTTTTGGTTTTACAAAAAAAAAAAAAAAAAAATAAAATAAATATTATTCATTATAATATTATTATTAAAAGTTTTATTAAATACTGTGTAATTTCACTTATAAATAATATTTGAGAAAAAGATCTTCAATTCCATTTCTCTAATGATATTCCGTATTTTTTTTTTTTTTGAATTTTTTTGAAATAAAAAAAAAATACGTCATTTATTTCCATATTTTATATTGTATTATAAAAAAAGAATGAAGCAAAATATTAATAATCTTTGAATTATTAATTTTTTTTTTTTTTTTTTTTTTTTTTTTTTTTTTTTTTTTTTTTAGACTTAACTTTAATGAGAATAACTTTATTTAATTTTTTATAAAAATAAATTTACATGATTTAAATGAAAAAATAACAAATGAAATAAAATATTATATATTATAAAATTATAAAAGCGCCTTAGAAGCAATAGCATCTAACTTTTCCCATTCCTCGATAATTACACCACGTACATTATTGCGAATAATAATTTCAGAATTAGTGTTATCTAACGAATCTGTATCAGTTCTTTCATCGGGAGGTGAAAATCCATGCCTTATCATTTCGACATTGATGCTCTTAGCAACTGTAGATTCAACGGAATACCATTTCATCATCAATTTAAAACATCGACAAATTAAAGGTGTTACGTTTGTTAGAAACTCTGCAATCCCCACAAAATACGGAACAGTTGACAAAGTTGGACTTTGTTTAAAAATATTGTCAACTAATTGTCTTTGTTCCTCATCATCAAGTTTAACTTTTTCATATATTGAACGCCCGCCAAGAAGAGCACTCAATATAAAGTAATAAATAATTATTATCATAGTCCTTTTCTGAATCTAAAGAAACATTCAAGGATTTTTGTTCAATTATCATTTCAAACTTTAAAAAGAGATCATCTAGAAAAGGTAAAGAATTTATTTCTGCAATTTTCCAATTCTTTACAGGCAAAGAACCAGTGAGAAAAGCTAGGTACACTAACACCACAACAAGGGCAACATTTAGGGCAATCTTCTGAGACTATTTTCCTTTTAATGGAAATACTAATTTCAAATTTAAAACCACACCAAATTCGAGAAATTCAAAAGAATCCCAACTGATACTTAGGATATTGAAATGTCAAGTTTTTGATTTCTGAAATAAATTCCATAATCATTCTTCTTGTAAACAATTGCTTTTTTTTTTTTTTTTTTAGCTTTTGAGGGTTTTAAGACATCTCTTTCCCAATAAAACTTTTTTATTTCATTTGTTTTCTTATCATTTAATTTCTTTTCCAAAGTCCTTGATTCTTTAGCCCATAAGTAATGTGACATAGTAGGAATATTATTAGTGAGATGATTAATAATACATGATGAGTTTTTCCATTTTCTAAAGCAGCGTAATTGAGATATAGCACAGATTGCTGAAAGAGGAGGTATTCTCAATTCACGAGTAATATCAAAGAGACTAACATAAGAATTACGAGATTTAAATCCATGACTCCAATAAAGTCCTCTATTAATAAATTTTTTTGAGCTCTAGATCATATGCTCTTATTTGAACCAAAGAGAGGAGCATAATATATAACATGACTAAGAATAAAACGAAATTAAAACATATTTCTTCAATGGGAGAGGAACAGATTTATTAATAAGAAATCGAAAGTACAAATTTAATTTGACATTTAAATTACTGTTTAATTTGGATTGTATAGGTTTCAATGATAAAGATTCATCAAAAAGGAATACCAAGATAAGTATAGTTGTCAGTTTTAGGTAATATGTTACTACCAATAAAGAAAGACTTCGCAATTTATCGGTTTAACAAAGTTAATCGGTTTTACAACAAGAGTAGCACACTTATTAATTCTAAAAGCCATTTCATTTTTAATAGCCCATTCATGAACCATATTCAAAATTTTCTTAAGAGCTTGTTTAGATGGAGCAACTAAAACAATATCATCCACAAAAAGTCCACCACAACAATATTGAGAATCTAAATATACACCATACTTAACATCTAGAAAAGGTAAGGATTTATTTCTGTAATTTTCGAAATATTGTTTCAAATAAATATTAGATTAAAAAATAATAATATAATAAATTTTATAAATTGTATTTATAGATATATATTTCTAATAATATATTTTAATTATAAATTTATAATCCAAAAAAATATTTATGGTAAATAAATATTTATTATTAAAAATTTAAATATAACTATATTTTTTTGTATTAATATATTTATTTTATTTATTAAAATATTTTTATTTTATTTATTTATTTTTTTTTTTACACTTATAATATATATCTTTTAATTACGACATAAGAAATAAAAAGAATATACATAATTATATTAAATTATATTATATATTTTAAAAACGATAATTCATACAATAATATACAATTAAAATAAATAATAAAACTTTCGATAATATAAATATTTAATAATTTTTAAAAGCTTAAATTTTATATATATTTTTATAATAATTTTTAAATCTTTAAATATTTATTTTGCATTTATTTAATAATTTTCTTTTCTTTCTATTTTTTTTTTCAAAAAAAAAAAAAAAGAAAAAAAAAAGAAAAAATAAAATAAATAATGATAAAATAAATAATTATTATTTTAATTAGAGTAGATAGGCTTATATAAAAAAAAATTTTTTTTTTCTACATTTCAAATTTTTTAATTTTGAATAACGTTATACATAATTTTATATATTATATTATTATATATAGAATTATTAACTATTGAAGTTCTACGTTTTATTTATGATGATAATTGATTTAGTTATCAGCTTCAGAATCTTCATCATTTTCAAGGGTAGCGTTAGCATCAACTTCATCAACACTTTCTTCTGCACCAGCGTCTTCAGCATCAATAGCTTCAGTATTTTCACTGGCTTCTTCTTCAGAAGCATTAGCGGTAGCATCTTCAGCATCAACAGAGGCATCATCAACAGTGGCATCTTCAGCATTAGCAGTAGTATTTTCATCTTCAGCAATAGTATCAGCTTCATCATTAGATTCATTGGCATCAGCATTATCAGTTTCGGTTTCGGCGTTATCAATTTCAACATTGTCACTAGTTTCTTCTTCATTAGCAATAGTAGTAGCATTTTCAGCTTCAACATCATCACCAGCAACATCAGAAACATCAGCGTCATCAGCATTAGCTTCATCGTTAGATTCTTCAGCATCAGCAAGATCAGTTAAAGCTTCGGCATTATCAGTTTCAACATCAGCATTGTCACTGGCTTCTTCTTCTGAAGCAATATCAGATGCATTTTCAGCATCAACATCAGCACTAGCAACATCAGAAACATCAGCGTCATCAGCATTAGCTTCATCGTTAGAGTCTTCAGCATCAGCAAGATCAGTTAAAGCTTCAGCATTATCAGTTTCGGCATCATCTGAGGCATCATCAATATTTTCTTCCTTAGTAGCTTCATTATTACCTTCTTCTTCTGAAATTTCGGCTTCAATTTCATTAATTTCATTAATAATTTCTTGAGCCTTGTTTGAATTTTCATTATGTAAAATTTCATCTCTTAATTCTTTTTCAAGTTCCTTAATTTTTTCATCATTAGCGTTAGTTGGAGCTTCTTCATCTTCAGAACCAACTACTTCATTAGCATTGGTAACGGCTTCATTATTGGCAGCAATTTCTTCATCATTAGAATCTTCAACATTTTCAAGTTTAGTTTGGTCAGCTGGAACATCTTCACCATTGGATTGTTTAGCTGGAGTTTCATCAGCTGGTTTTTTATCGTTTGAAGTTTCATCAGCTGGAGTTTCATCATTGGATTGTTCTTCTTTTGGAGCTTCATTAATATCAATTTCAGTTTCATCACCTGCTTGAGTTTCATCAGCTGGAGTATCATTGGCTGGGGTTTCATCAGCTGGATTTTCATCAGCTGGAGTTTCATCATTGGATCGTTCAGCTGGGGTTTCATCAGCTGGTTTCTTATCATCTGGGGTTTCATCAGCTGGGGTTTCATCAGCTGGGGTTTCATCAGCTGGATTTTCATCAGCTGGAGTTTCATCATTGGATTGTTCAGCTGGAGTTTCATCAGCTGGAGTTTCATCAGCTGGACTATCACTAGCTGGCTTCTCATCGTCTGGAGTTTCATCAGCAGGAGTTTCATCATTGGATTGCTCAGCTGGAGTTTCATCATCTGGAGTTTCATCTTCTGGAGCTTCATCTTCAGTTGGAACTTCAGAATTTTCTTCTTCATCTTCAGCAGATGTTTCTTCATTAGGAGTGCACTTTCCGTCTCCAACTAATTCCTTGAATTCTTCTTCTGTACATTTGTCATCAATGATGTCAACGGTAATACTAATTCTCTTACCACATTCAGTATCCTTTAATTCAACATTAACATTTGCATTTTCATCATCATACTTTTCCTTTAAAATTTCAGTAATTTTTTCAATGATGTCATCAACAGTTTCTTCAGCCTTTTGTACTTTTTCTTCTTCCTCTTCTTCAGAATTTTCATCATTAACATCAGCTGGAGCATTGGAGGATTCTTCAATCTCTGAATTTTCAATAACATCATCATTTTCATTTTCAGTTTCATCGTCCTTTTCTTCGGTATTAGTAATATCGTCTTCTTCATTATTAGAATCTTCAGCTGGTTCATTGCTAACATTACCTTCATCCTTACCTTCAATACTGTCTTCTTCATTATTTGATTCTTCAGCTGGTTCATTGTTTACATTACCTCCTTCAATTTTATCTTCAGTTTCAGCTGGTTCATTGTCAACATTACTTTCATCAATTTTATCTTCGGTTTCAGCTGGTTCATTGTCAACATTACTTTCATCAATTTTATCTTCAGTTTCAGCTGGTTCAGTGTTAACATTACCTTCGTCAATTTCGGTTGGTTCTTCCTTACTTTCAATTTCTTCATCATTAGAATCTTCAGCATTTTCGAGTGGTTTGGTAACATCAATTGTATCATCTCCATCAGCTTCATCAGCTTCATCATTAGATTGTTCATCTACATTAGCCACATCTTCAGCTGGAGCTTCATTTATATCTTCATCATTACTTAATTCAATTTCATTAGCATTACGCTTCTTAATTGGTTGGGCAAGAGCAAATGTAATGAATAAAAGAGCACATAATAATAAAATAATATTCTTGTTCATTTTGATTATTGAAATGAATTAAATTATATTAAAATGTGGTAAATATATAATAAAATTGGTTAAATATAAAACTATGTATAATATTATAAATTCAATTTTTTTTTATTTCCTTTGCTGTTTTTAAAAATATTTATTAATAATTACTTGTACTTTAACTTATTGATAATAATTTATATGGTACAAATTCAATAAATAAAAGTACAATTTATAAAAAAATAAAACGAAATTTAATATGAATTATTTCTTTTCTTTTTTGCTATTCGATTTGTTAAATTTACTAGACAATTTATTTGATTTTTAAAAAAAAAAAAATTTAAAGAAAATTTGAATGGTATTTATATTAAAATGAAATTATATAAAATTAATAAAAAAAAAAAAAAAAAAAAAGAACCTTTTCTATAATAAAACAAATTTAATTAATTAATAAATTAAAAAATAATTAATATCTAATATATATAATAAATTATTATTAACATTTTATAATATCATAAATTACATCGTTTTTATTTATTCCTTGTTTTTTTTTTTGTTTTTTTTTTAATATATTTTCATTATTCTATTTTATCTTAATTATTATAGTTTTTTTTTTATTATTATTAATTATATTTGTTTTATTTTATTTTATTTTATTTTATTTAATATATTTTATTTATTATGTTTAATTTAATATTTTATTATATTATTTGAAAATAAAAAAAAAAATTAAATAAGTTAAAAATCAATCCATTCAAAACGCTTAAAATATAAAAATATATAACTGTATATATTAATAATATATTTTATAACATATATCAATAATCTGAAATATATATTTTTTTTAAAAAATTTAACTAGAATTCAATTAAAAAATAAATAATAAATATTTATATTTAAATTTTATTTTAGTTGATATATAATAAACATAAATATAGTACATATATATTAAATATTTATTATTATATTATTTATTATATATTATTGATTATTGATTTAATTTCTTTAATTTATTAAAATTAAAAAAAATTAAATAATCAATTGAATGAGTTATATTATTTTTATATTGAAATTAAATAATTTAGTTAAATATATTGTAATTTATTATAATATATTAATTTTTATTTATTTAGTTTTTTATTTTGTTGAAAATTATTTTTTATATATTTTTATATATTAGTAATAATTTATATAAAATAAATATGAAATAAAGTTAACGGTAAAAATTATCTTTTTTTTTGGACTGCCGTATAAATTATATATAAAAATTTATATATAATTCTAGATAAGTTTTATAATTTACTATATTATATAATATATAATATATTTATTTTTTTTATAAATTTATTATAATCATTATTTATAATATATATTGAATATATAATTAAAATAATTCAAATATTAATTTTAATTATATTAATTATATTAAAATTTAATATCATTTAATAATTAATATAAATAATAAATAATAACTAATAAATTGCATAATAAACAATAAACAATAAACAATTAATAATAAATAATAAATAATAAATAATAAATAATAAATAATAAATAATAAATAATAAATAATAAATAATAAATAATAAATATAAATAATAAATAATAAATAATAAATAATAAATAATAAATAATAAATATAAATAATAAATAATAAATAATAAATAATAAATATAAATAATAAATAATAAATAATAAATAATAAATAATAAATAATAAATAATAAATAATAAATAATAAATAATAAATAATAAATAATAAATAATAAATAATAAATAATAAATAATAAATAATAAATAATAAATAATAAATAAATAATAAATAATAAATAATAAATAATAAATAATAAATAATAAATAATAAATAATAAATAATAGATAATAGATAATAAATAATAAATAATAAATAATAGATAATAAATAATAAATAATAAATAATAAATAAAATTAAAAAATATGTTAATATTAAAATATATATATATATATATATAAAATTTGTATTATATTAATACAATATTTGATTAATTGACATAAAAAATATGCTGAATTATTTTTAAATATAAAATTATAATTAAATATTTTGAAAAAGAAAAAAATATCAAAATCAAAAAATCAATCATAATACTTGAATCTCACTTTATCATAAATAAAATTTATAGTTCGATATATTATAAATATTTTTTATCATTAAAAACATTGATAATTAATAATATTATTTTAATTATGATATTATATGAACATTTTTTAAATTTCATATTAACCTAAACATTTTATATAATTAATTGACACTTTGATTTAGATTCTAATATCTAGACATTATCATTATTTAATATTTTTTGATTTAGATTCTAATATCTAGACATTATCATTGTTTAATATTCTTTTTTTTTATGATTATTTTATTTAATCATAAAAGAATATAAATTTTTTTTTTTAAAATGTTGTTTAAAAGATTTTTAATTTATAATTTAAAATTTGTGTAAAGTTGTTTTTTTTTAATTTATAATTTAAAATTTGTGTAAAGTAAAAAAAATTAAAATAAAAATAAAAATTAAAAAATAAAAAATAAAAATTAAAATAAAAATTAAAAAATAAAAAATAAAAATTAAAATAATTTTAATTAATTATATTTTTTTTAATAATTAATAATAATTTTTTTTTTTTTTTGAAAGTGTAACGTTGATCAAATTAAATTATATATAGAATATATAGATTATTAAAATAATAATTTATACAATAGAATTAATATTTATTATTAAAATTATTACTATTTAATTTCATTATTATTATTTAATTTTTTATTATTATTAATTATCAAATTAAATAATAATAATAATAATATTATTATTATTATTATCAAATTAAAAATAATATTACTAATAAATAATAAAAAAATTAATATTATAAAGTAATGCCAACAATTAATAATAAATAATAATAGATTATTTTTAATAAAAGAAAATTTTTCATAATTTTTTGAATATAAGAACATATAATTAAATTTAAAAAAGTTATCTCAACATTGTTATAATAAAAAAAAATTCTATAAAGCTTCTATTATTTTATGAAGGAAAAAATAAAATAATTATATCTTTAAATATTAATTTATTTTTTTTTATTTTAATTTTAAAAATATTAATTTATTTTTTTTTTATTTTAATTTTAAAACCATTAATTTCATTTTTTCAATTAATTAAATATGTTACATGAAATTAATTTTTTATTAAATAATTAAAGATGACCTATAATTAACCCTTTATATTAGTATTAACAGTTATTTGTTACATCTCATATTACAAAGAATACAATTAATGATATTAAAATTGTTATATATAAAACAATATTATCAACTATTAATGAAAAAAAAAATTATGTACTTAAAAATAAAATCCATATAATTTATACATATATGCATAATTATATAATTATATGGTTAATAAATCATAAGTAAAATAAAAAAAAAAAAAAAAAAAAAAAAAAAAAAGAAGTTTTATAAATAAAACATAAGTTAAAGTAAACTAAGAAAAAGCTTTGAAAAAAAAATTTTAGATGAAATAAGTAAATATAATAATAATAATAAAAGAAAGCTTTTTTTTTTATTTTTTTATTTTAGAAAAAAAATTTTTTTTTTTAAAAAAATAAAATAAAATTTAAATTATTCTATCCTTTCTCCAATTAAATTATTTTTTTTTTTTTTTATTAATAATTTTTTTTTTTTTTATTGAATTAGAATAGAAAATTAAAGATCAATTATTATTAGAATTGCTGAATTCAACCAATACAATGACTATAGAAAAAAAAATAATAACAATAAGAATTCAAATAATTAAATAAATTAATTATTATTATTATTATTATTATTTAAGTGAAACCAATAAAAAAATATTGAATTTATTAATTGCTAATATAAAAAATAAAAATATATAATATTTAATATGTGTAATTATTTTTTTAAAAAATTAAACAAATTTTATTATTTTATTATTAACACACACAATAAATAAATAAATAGAAATAAAGTAAAGTTATAAAAATACAAAAATAAAATAAAAAAAAAAACGGTCATTTTTTATTTGATGAAATATGCGGCTCTTTTTTATTATCATAAAATCATGTGGATATATGTTAGTAAAGTATTTATTAAATACATTTTTTTCATTTTTAATATTATCTATAATAATTAAATTTTATAATTTTATATACTTTTCACATCTCATATAAAGCAGAAAAAGGCTAATATGATGAAGCAATTTAATATGATTTTCAATAGTTATTCAAAAAATTTTAATTATTTTAAAATAGTGTATTGAATTATTTATCATATGATATTAAAAATAAATATTATATATATATAAGTTTTCCAATTAATATAAAAGAAATGAATAATATATCCTTAATATTTAGTATTATTTATTTTTTTTTTATTTTTTTTTTTTTTTTTTTTTTTTTTTTTTTATTTTATTTTATTTTATTTTATTATTTTTATTATTATTATGAAATGAGTATTAATTTCCAAAATAAAATAATTAGGTTAAAATTTTAGATAACATAGTATTATTAATTATTTAATAAATATATATTTTAATTCAAATAAACATTATATATAATTGATAAAATATAAATAATTAGATCGCTTATTATCAATTAAAAAAATAAAACAAAAATAAAATGAAAATTGCTTAAAATAGATATTAGTAATTATATTTTTAGGCTATAATAATTCAAAATAAATAGTAAAATGTAATTAAAATCGTTTTGAGAAAATAATAATATCATATTTTATTTCATCAAATCTATATATTATAAATCAAAGATATTTATTTATTTATTTATTTATTTATTTATTTATTTATTTATTTATTTATTTATTTATTTATTTATTTATTAAATTAAATTAAAAATAAATCAAAGATAAAAATTAAAAATTATCAAATTTAATATCGAAATAAAACAAAACAGAACAGAAAAATTAAATCGAAAAAAAAAAAAAAAAAAAAAAAAAAAAAAGATAAAATTGAAAAAAAAAATAAATAGCTTGATCTAAACTTAATATTAAATAAAATAATAATAATAATACTTTAAATTACTATATTTAGTATATATACTTTAAAAAAATATCACAATTTATCATAGAAAAGAAAAAAAAAAAAGATTTATAAATAATTTAGTGAATATCTATTTAAAAATATTTAAAACTATAACATAGTAGATTAAGAAGTAAAATATATTAAAATATATAATAATTAAGAAATTTCTTGAACTCTTTAGTTCAATTAATTTATAATGTATAATGTTATTGTCATTAATGATTAAAAATTTTTGATCATTTTTGATCATTTTTATTAATAATTAATAGAATTAAAAAAAATGGAATAAAAAAAAATATCTAATTTATTTTTATTTTATTTCAATATAATATATTGTTAAAAAAAATATCTAATTTATTTTTATTTTATTTCAATATAATATATTGTTAATAATATTTTTAATATCCTTATTTCTATTAGATTATTTTAAACAATTAAAATATAAAATATTTTAAAATATCAAGTGATTAATAATTTTTTTTTTTTTTTTTTTATATTAGTAATGAATAATTGAGAAAATTTCTCATATTTCTTATGATTAAAAAATTTGTAAAAAAAGAATTTTTTTCTTCATCATAATTATATTGACATATGATGTATTGATATATATATAATTATATATAATTAAAAATTATTAATTCAATGTGCTATTGATTTTTCATTACAGAAATTTTTTATTATTATTTTTATTTATTTATTTATTTATTTATTTATTTATTTTTTTTTTTTTTATTTTTTACTATACTGATCTATAAAAGATTAAAGTTTTTTCTTTTATTATACTACTTGGTTTGTAGGTTACACATAACTCAATTAATTATTTCTATTTTTGTAAAAGTTATATATATTAAATTATAAAAAAAAAAAAAATATTCTTAATTAAGAAAAAATTTAAAAAAATATATGTATATAATTTCCGTATATTTTTTTAATATATAATATTCGTTATTTATTATTTATTATTACTATTGATGATTATTATCGATGATTATTTGATTATTATCGATAATTATTATTAATTAAAATATAATATTTAATACTTCTTTATTAATTTATTATTTATGTATTGTTATTAATAATACTATTGTAAATAATGATACCATAAATTGTTAATATTATTAGCTATAAAATATTCGACCCTTTAGTTAAATGTAGAATAATTGAAAATGATTATATAATTTCATGAGGGGAGTCTATTTTTATAAAAATATTATTTTAAGAGGTATATGTTATTTATTTTTAAAGTTTTAAAGTCAAAATATATATATTTGTATAAGTATATAAATATATTTTTTTCTAAAAATAATATACTTTATGAATTTATTAAATTATTTATTTATTTATTTTTTATTTTTTTTTTTTTTTTAAATTTTTAAAAATTATATTTAATAATTCTACTTCACCTAAATTTTGATTTTAAAATTGAATTTTTTTTTATTTTAACGTAATCGATACATTCTTTTCAAAAAATAAAAAAATTTAGTAACAATATTTAAATATCTATATATTAAGAAATCATGTAATTATCTTAACAAAATTTATTCATATTATTAATTATTATATATATCATCTTAAGTTACTCTGAATATGAGTCATATCAATGTTTTATATATTGTATATCAAAAAATCAAAGAGAATATAGGAATTATCAAATTCGTTTATTAATAAAGATAATTTTAATTTAATTTAATTTATTTTATTTTATTATATTTTATTTTATTTTATTTTATTTTATTTTATTTTATTTTATTTTATTTTATTTTATTTTATTTTATTTTATTTTATTTTATTTTATTTTATTTTATTTTATTCCATCTGTACTTTATATTTAACATTCTACTATTTTATTTTATTTTATTTTATTCCATCTGTACTTTATATTTAACATTCTACTATTTTATTTTATTTTATTTTATTCCATCTGTACTTTATATTTAACATTCTACTATTTTATTTTATTTTATTTTATTCCATCTGTACTTTATATTTAACATTCTACTATTTATTTTATTTTATTTTATTTTATTCCATCTGTACTTTATATTTAACATTCTACTATTTATTTTATTTTATTTTATTCCATCTGTACTTTATATTTAACATTCTACTATTTATTTTATTTTATTTTATTCAATCTGTATTTTATATTTAACATTCTACTATTTATTTTATTTTATTTTATCTTATTCAATCTGTACTTTAAATTTAATATTCTACTATTTATTTTATTTTATTTTATTCAATCTGTATTTTATATTTAATATTCTACTATTTATTTTATTTTATCTTATTCAATCTGTACTTTAAATTTAATATTCTACTATTTATTTTATTTTATTTTATTCAATCTGTACTTTATATTTAATATTCTACTATTTATTTTATTTTATTTTATTCCATCTGTACTTTATATTTAACGTTCTTCTATTTATCATATTTTATTTTATTTTATTAAGTCTGTACTTATATTAATATTTCTACTATTTATTTTATTTTATATTATTTTTATTTATTTTATTTTATTTTTATTTATTTATTATTTATTTTTTTTTTTTTTTTTTTTTTGTGTGTGTGTAGAACAAACTAATGAAATATTATATTAATAAACATATTTCTTTTTCAATTGAAGAAAAGTTCATTGATAATTGTACTGAGTTTATAGATTTTTTTTTTTTTTTTTTTTTTTTTGATTAAATAATAATGAAATGTATATGTATATTTTAATTGTTTTATTATTATATTGTTTTTCCTTTTTAAAAATAGTATATTCGTAGTGTAGTATAGGATATTTAATAATAATAATAATAATAATAATAATAATAATAATAATAATAATAATAATAATAATATTAATAATAATAAAAGATTATTTTAATAATAATGAATCGTATTAATAACACTAATGATAAAAAAAGTAAAATAGAGTGTACTTATTATAATATATAATATGTATTTTTATTAATTATTTAAATAGATAAATTATTTTTTAAAGTCTTTATATTTATTATATATTTAAAAATTAATTATAGGCTTATAATTTATTTTATTTTTTTTTTTTTTTTAATTTTTTTTTAAATTTTTTTTTTTTTTTTTTATTTTTTATTATACTTGTTTAATTTTATTTCATTTATTTATTTTTATTTTATTTTTATTTTTATTTTTATTTTTATTTTTATTTTTATTTTTATTTTTATTTTTATTTTTATTTTCATTTTTATTTTTTTTTTTTTTATTACATATGATATTCTATCGATAGTACTTACAATTAATTTAAAAAAAAAAAAAAAAAAAAAAAAAAATTTTAATACAATTTTATTAATAGCAGTAATTTTTTTTTTTTTTTTTTTTTTTTTTTTTTATTATTATTTTTATATATATATATATATATAAATAAAAAATTAAAAAATAAATATAAATATAAATTTATATATAACAAGAAAATACAATTTATAAAAATAATATTGGAGAAAATAAAAATAATAAATAAAAATTAGAGAGAAAAATATATATATATATACATGTCATTTAACTTAAATAGAGGATTATATAAAGTAAATCTAATAGAGATTATAATAGTAAATAAATAAATAAATAAATAACTAAATAAATAAATAAATAAATAAATAAATAAATAAATAAATAAATAAATATAATTACATATTAAAAAAAAAAAATAGTTTATATATTATTTTTAATCAATTATATAACAACTCTATTATCTTTCATTTTAATTACTGCAATTATTATTATATATTTTTCATTATTGTTATTATCACTATTTTTTTTTTTTTTTTTTTTTTTTATTATTATTTATTTTTTATTTATCATTTTTTTTTTTAATCAATAAATAAATTAGTTAATGATAGTAATAATAATAGTAATAATAATAATTACTTTAGTTATCATTATAATTTTTTTTTTATTATATTATTATATTATTATATTTTATTATTTATTTATTTATTTATTAAATTGTAACATGAAATGGATTTTAATGGTGAAGTCATTCTTTTTTTTTTTTTTTTTCTTTTTTTCAAAAGAATTTTTTTTTTTTTTTAAAAAAAAGAAAGGAGGGATTGTGTGGGATCAAATTTATTATTGGTATTTTTTTTATTTTTTTATTTTTTTTTTTTTTTATCTTATTCTTACTCTTATTCTTATTTTTTTTTTTTTTTTTTTTTATGATGATGATAAATGATGATTTAATGTCAAGAGATTCTCTGAACTTTCTTCTCTTTCATTATCCTCATTATTATTATTATTATTATTATTATTATTACTGAAAAGATAGTCTTGAGAGGAACGAGAAGACGATGGAGAGGGTAAAAGTTTTTCAAGAGGTTGATGTTGCAGATACGTTAATTCATTATTATGATTGATAATATAATTTGGATTTATTCGTTTATTCGGTGGTTGATAATTATCTATTGATTCAATATCATTAAAGAAATGAGGATAATCCCTTTCTGATCTTCTATCTTCCTGAGGACATTTAGGAGTAGTTATTGTTATTGTGGAGGAGGTGGAAGAAGTGATGAAAGAAAATTTTCTTTTCCCTTTACCTTCATTATTTTCATCATTATTACGATCATTATAGCTTTTTTTAAGATCTTTTTTATAGTGATATTCGCCATTAGAATCATTTACTAAGCCATCTATGAAATATTTATTATTGGTAGAGCGTAGGCATTCATCTTTATTGTTATTATTAATCATTTTGGTAAGGCAACCATGACTTGTTTTATCATTTTTATTATTTGAATCTTGATTAATTAAATTATTAACTTTAGTGGACGAAAAAGATGTTAAATTTTCATTATTGAAATCATAATTACAATTATTATTATTTCGACGATTTATGAGACTATCACTATTATTACTATTTTTAATATCACTATTTTTAATATTATCATTATTTATATTATATTTATTATTATTATTATGAGTATTATTAATGATGTTTTTACTAACATTGTTTCTACTGCCATTTTCATCATCATTATTATTATTATTATTATTATTATTATTATTAGTAGTATTAGTATTATAATTGGTAGTAGTAGTAGCAGTAGTAGTAGTAGTAGTATTATAATTGGTAGTAGTAGCAGTAGTAGTATTAATTATGGAATTAGATTCATATGAAGAAAAATTATCGAAATAAGAATCAGATAAGTCAAGATTATCTTTTGGTATATTGAAAGGTGAAGAATTATAATTGGAAAGGGTAGTACTTTGAGAAGTATTGGATTGTAAGGAATATTGAGATAAAGAATTTTGATGATGGAAATATAGGGAATAGGTATCTTGATTGTTATCTTGATTATTACCATCATTTATTCTTGGGGGCGTTAAGGTGTAGGATGATATATCAGAATAAGTTTTATGTGATGAATTCGAGAGATCCGAATTGAAATGTTTTAAAGGTGGGAGAGACAATGAATGATTAGTATCGGTATTAGTGTTAGCATCAGTATTAGTATTAGTGTTAGCATTAGTATTAGTATGAGTACTAGTGTTAGTATTTGCATTAGTATTAGTAGTAGTATTAATGTTAGTGTTAGTGTAAGCATTAGTTATAGTATCACTGTTAGTATTACTATTACTATTACTTTTATTGTTACTATAACTATAGGAATTAAAATTAAAATTAGAATTAGTACTTGAGTTGTATAAGTTCTTACTGATGTCGAAATTTTTGTTAAATATTGATTGGGAATATATAGTACTATTATTATTGTTATACTTGTTATACATAGTATTAGTATTGGTAACATTGTTATAATCGTTATAATTTAAATTATTATTATTAATACTATGCACATTATTATTAGTATTAATATTGGTATCATTATTATAATTATTACTATAATTATAATAATTGTTATGGCTGTTGTTGATGCTGCTTTGAGTATTTTTCAAATTATTATTATTATTATTATTATTATTATTATTATTATTATTATTATTATTATTATTGGTATCATCATCTTTATACTTGTAATAATTGATATTATTATTATTAATATTACAAACAGGCTTATTGGTATCATCTTCTTCGTCTTTATAATTATAATAAAAGCTATTGTTATTGATGTTACTGCTATTGTTATTGTTATAGTTCAATTTAATATTTAAATTATTCTTTACCTTTTTAATTTTAATATTGTTGCGTTTAGATATTACTCTTTTTCTACGGTTTGTTTTTGCTTTATTATTATTATTTAATGTAGTATTATTATTATATGTATCTTTGGATTTATAATATACACTAAATTTAGTATCTTTATCATCATCTTTATATTTATAATAAAAATCATCATCAAAGCTATTATTATTATTATTATTATTATTATTATTATTATGATTATTATTATTATGATTATTATTATTATTATTATTATCATTATTATTATCATTATTATTATTATTAATACAATTATTATTGTTGTTGTTATTACTAATGTTGTTGATGCTGTTGTTAAAATTATTGAATGAAATAGTATAATTATTATTAATATTATATAACATTTTTCTATTAAAGTTGTAGTTATTATTATTTATACTCATAATATTATCCGAATTAATTATATTCATATCAGGATTAATTATAATATTATTATTATTATTGTTATTCGTTTCTAATTTATTCTTATTTGGAGCTATTTGAAGGTTTATTTTATGTGAATTTTTATTAATATTTTCATTCATTTCCTGGTTATTATTTATATCAATTTTTTCCTCGCTTGAATTAGGATTAGAAGAATATGAATCCTCAAATATATTGTGATCATTAACACCATTAATAGTTTGATTATTAATACCATTTGGATTTTGATTATTCATATCATTCAGATTTTTATCATTAATATTTTCTGTTATACTATTGTAATGTTTATTGGATATATTCTCTGCTAACTGAGGTAAAACAGAATTCAATATAGAAGAGGTAGGTTTAAGTGTTATTGGAGGTTTATTAGATGACTTAGGTTGAATATTTATAAGTTTACTTGTTGAAGAAGAATTTCGGGGTTTTCTAGTTTTGGATTTTTCATGATCTTTTTTCGATAAGCTATTTTTATCTATTGTTATTGTAATTTTTTCATTAGTTGGGGTATTACTTAGAATCACTGAAACGGTTTCAACATCAAAATATTTTTCATTTTTTTCCCAAAATTCTTTCGCTATTCTTCTATTTTCCATTAAATTATGTTCTAAACCTTGTAATCTTAAATGATAAGAATCAATATCTTCTTTAGTTGCCTTCCCTGTTTCACAATATTTTGCCCAGGATTCTTTATAATCACTCTCACGTCGTTGATGATAATATATTTTTGCTTCAAATAATAATTTTAACTCTTCTTTTTTTTCTTTTAATTCAGAAACCCATGTTTTATATTTCTTACATGAAGACTCTTTTACTGCTTTTAAAATAATATTTTGATTTTGATTACTAATAAATTTCATAATATCTTGAACATATTTAGGCCATTTAATCCCTGAATTATAATATTTTTCATTTAAATCAATTGTTTGAGGATCTTCATATGGAGAAATATGATAATATATATCCAAATCATGACAAGGTTGACGCCTAGGTAAATCATCTAATATTGGAACTGTATTAATATCTATAAATTTATATTTATTTTTAACATGACGTTTTACTCTTTCTCTTGAAGCTTCAAATACAGCTATTAATATATAAAAATAATATTAGTAATTTATAATATATATATATATATATATTTTTTTTTTATTTAGTTATATATTCATGATAAAATTCCTTTTTATTATAACTTATGCAATAAGATTTTAAGAATTTATTATTAAATATATTTAATTATCTTTAAAAATTTTATTTTTAAAAAAAATACCATTTGCTGGATTTGAACGACTTTTTGCCTTTCTTAGTCTATCAGCTTCTCTACGTGAGGCGGTTTTGGATGAATATAGCATACTATAACATAATATTATATATAAAATATATAATAATAATAATAATAACTTTAGAATGTATTTTATATATATATATATATATATATATACTATAGATATATTTTATCTTTAATATTTTATCTTTAAAAATATTATATTCATATATTTAATTTAATGTATATGTAAAAATTTTTAAATGTTAACGCTTTATAATAATTATTACTTTGGTTCTTTTTTTTGAGCCTTTTTGATATTTTTCTTTTCATTTTTTTGAATTGGATTTAAAAGATTCTCTTTTTTAAAATATATAAAAATTTTTTAAATGATTTAAATTATATTTAGTATTCATATATCATATTTGAATTATTAATATCAATATTATTTTTACTATTATTATCTAGTAAATCGGATGAACCATCTGATAAATTTAATGTGCTTTTGTTAAATGAATTAGGATTTGGTAGAAGAATAGGGAGAGTATTATTTTTATTTATTTCATTTTTATTATCAGTTGTTGGCTCATTGGGGCTTGTCATTTTTTATTCTCTTTCTTTAATATTTATTTAAAAGGATTAAAAAACATTAAAAAAGATATATATATATATATCTTTATAATATTTGGCTTTTATTTTTAATTTTATTGTTTTTGTTTGTTTTGCTAATATTAATAATAATTTTTACATTTAACTTTTTTTATCAAATAATGAAAATTACTGTTTTAAAAAAAAGGAAATTAAAATAATAAAATATTATATTTTGAAAGTTTATAATATTTTATTATTTTAATTGAATTTCTGAATGGAATAAGAGTTCGTTATTAATAGTTCTTTAATACTTAAATATTGAAAATTTACTTTTATTTTCACTTTTACTTTTATATATTTTATGTTAATTTTATGTCTGAAAAGAAAACTACTATTTAATTTAATAAAATTTATTGCTCATTTATTTAGAAATTTAAAAATTTCGTTCATATTTAATATTTCTTTTTAATAAAGAAAATAAATAATTAAAAAAAAAAAAAAAGGGAAAAAGACAAACTTTAAAAAAATATATATATATATATTTTATATTTACTATTAAATTTATATATATATTTTTTTTATTTTAAATATAATTTAATTATCTTTATTTAAATATATATATATTATATACATAAAATAAAATATAATTTTAAGAGTATATATATTTTTTTTTTAATTTGTTTTTTAAACTTTTTTTTATTAAGACAATGAAATTAATAAAAAAAATTTTAAATATAATAACATAAATATAAAAAGTTATGTATTGTCCCTATATTATCACATGATATCATTTATTTGTAATAAAAAATTAAAAAAAATGGACTTTATTAATAAAATAAAATTTTATTTTTATTTTTATTTAATTTTTTTTTAAACTTTTTTTAAATTTTTGATTAAATTAATTAAATTAAATAATATATCTATTCAATTTTTTAAAATATATTAGATTATATTACAATATAAAGATACTCTTATACAGAAATCTTTTTAAAAAAAAAAGTTGTATTGTCACATTAAAAAAAAAAAAAAAAAAGCTCTTTTGTAATTTTTATTTATATTTTTAATTTTGACATATTTAAAATAGTATTTCACAATAATTTAATCTACAATTAAAATTATTATATATATATATGTCCATTTAGTTATTGAATTTTCTATTCAATAATTATATTTATATAAATACAAAAATATATATATATAATAATACAAAATTTCTTAAAAATTAATATCTAAAGAATACTTTTAATATTTTTTTTTAAAAAAAAAATTATTAATCACCATAAAGTAAAATGATATAATTATAATATTAAGATAATATGCTAAAATAATGAATAAATGTTAAATTTTATTAATTATTAAAAAAAAAAAAAAAATTAATTTCTTCTAATTGTAAAATTAGTTTTCAAATTATTATTCTATATAATAAAAGTTAATAGATTTATATTTAAATATAATTTCAAATTCTAAGTAATTCCCTAACAAAAAAAAAACACAATATAAATATTGATATAATATCCCTTATTTAATTTATATTCATATTTATTATTATATTAAAAAAAAAACTATTTATAATTAAAAGTTTTTTTTTATGTCAATTAATAAAAATATTTCAATTTAAATAACTAAATATTTAAGAAGTCTTATTTACATAAATTTTTTATATTATAAAAAAAAAATAAATAATAAATATATATATATAAATAAGCAAATAATTTTTTATTTTTATTATTATTTTATTATTATTTAACTAATTTTTTTAATTTTTATTTATATTTATATATTCATTAATAAAGAAATATCTTTTTAATATATTAAATGTTTAATTTCATATATAACAAGAAATTAATTTTAAATATATAGTTTTAAATATATATATATATTAAAATATTATTATTATTATTAAGTTTAAATAAAAAAAAAATCTTTAATATCTTATATAAACTACTAACTATAATATTAATTATTAATGGAATAAATATATAACATTATTTATAGTAGTAAATAGAACAAATTTATTTTCATATAACAACACAAAATTGATTTATATATTTAATGAAATTTATAATAGATTTTTTTTTTATTCATTAATTATAATTGCTTTATTAATATATTAATAATATTAAATAAATTTTTTAATAGTCACTATATTTAAAGAAAAGAATAAAAAAAAAATTATAATTTTTTATTAATATCTTTAAATATCTTTAATAGTAAACCAAACGTCTATAAATTGAAATAAATTAAAAACATATATAAAATGAAAAATAATGAAGGAATTTTTTTTTTTTTATTTAGAATTTTAAAACGATTTTATCACCAGATTTTATAAAGTTGATCTATAGTATATGAATCAATAATTTATATATAATAATATATAATTAATTTACAATTATAAGTAATTTTATTAATTTTTTTTATTAGTTAATTAAACTTACAGTATCTTTAACTTGTTTCTTAACATCCTTTTCTTTAGTGTCCTTAGTTTTCTTTGAAACATCTTTAGAAACTGTCTTTATTAATTTCTTTAATGAAATCTCCTTCTTTTCCTATTTTTTTTTTTTTTTTTTAATATAAAAATAATAATTAATATTTTTGAAAAAATATATATATTAGTGATAAAAAAAAAAAAATAATAAAAAATAAGAAATATTATATATATTTAAAATATTTTAATACGAATAATTATTAATAAAATATTATCTTACAAAAAAAATTATTAAATTCTTGATTTTTAATATAATAATTATAATTAATTATTATGATATTAATTTTAGTTCATATTAATATATATCATTTTAAATTATAATTATTATATTAAAAATCAAGTATTAATAATCTTTTTAATAATTATATTTAAACATACAAAAACATTCTTTTCAATTGATTCCTTAATTAAATCCTTAATATTATTTTCTTTCTTTTGCTTTTTATTTTCTGTTTCTTTCTTTTCTTCTTCTTCATGAGCACGCTTTTTATTGTCCATTAATTTTTTTAATTGAGATATGGTATTTTCTGGCTCTCCTTCAGTTTTCTTATTTTTGGTAGCATTCTTATTACTAAATAAATCAAGTTTTTTTGTTTGAACATTATTATTGTTATTATTTTTGTTATTATTATTATTATTGTTGTTGTTGTTGCTATTATTATTTCTGTTATTTTTTCCCTTTATTATTAAAATAAGTTTTTCGTATTAATTAATTAATTATTTATTTATATATTTTTAAATTAAGCAAAATAATTTATACATTTATTTATAATAAAATTATTTAAAATAAAATTAAGGAATATAAAAAACATTATAAAATAATAAATATTATATATAATAAAAATATTTAAACTAATTTAATAGTATTACCTTCTTTCCTCTATATAAATTTTTTTGGTATTTTTCATCTTCGGAAATACAAGAAGTATGAGCTCGGTATGAAGTACCTTGGAAAGTAGTACCACAATCTATACAAGTAAATTGAGCATACTATATGTATTTATTTTAATTTTTTATAAATATTTTAAAATTAATACTTATATATTATATAATATTTTATATATTCATTTATAATTGTTGATTTTATTTAATATATTAAATCATATATTTAGTTTAAAATATTTACACGACAACGATTGGTATGTTGATCCAACTTGTTCTTTTTTAAAGTCTTTTTTATATATATATTTTTTTAAAATGTTAAACAGTTAATTAAAGAGATTGAATTTATTAAATTAACATCCACATAATTAATTTTTTTTTTTTTTTTTTTTTTTTTTTTTTTTTTTTTTTTTTTTTTTTTACTTTTAAATGTTATATTAATTAAAGTACTTGTATTTTTATTTAAAAAATATAAGAAACTTATTATATATTTAAAAAAAAAATAATAAATTACTTCTTGACAGTATTCACAAACTGTATTATTAAAAAGAAAAAAAAATATTAGTAATTTTAAATTTTAAATTTTAAAATTGTAGATTTCATAAAATATTTTTTTTAATTTATAAAAAAATAAATAAATAAAAACATACCAAAGGAAACCATTTTTTATTATTTTTCTTTTAATAAATTGAAATTTTCAAAGTAAATTTTGTAAATAAATGTTTGAATTTGAATTTCTATTTTATTCAAAACTAGTTAAAATATTTATTTTTTGTCAGAATTCTAAAATTTTTAATTTTTTTTTTTTTTTTTTTTTTTTGAAATTTTTATTTTATACCAATCATATTCGAAAATCATAAAATTTTAAATTTAATAATTAATTAAAATTATATAAAGAATCTACATACATAAAAAATTATAACAATTGAAAAAGATTATTTTTCTATTGCCATTTATATTTTTAGAGGGGAGGACAGTAGGGTCTCCAGTCTCTCCCTTAAACGTATCAGACTTTCTTTGGATTTTTTGTCATACTGTTTCGGCGTCTACGAGAATCTCTCTTTTAAGCAAGGCTAATATGGAAGATATTCTCTATATGACACTTTATACGAGGGGTTTCTTTTCAACGTTAATCCTCTCATAGATCAAGTGATCTCAACTCTATAAATTATATCGTCTAGTCATAGGAATATTTACCAAAGTGAGCGAACAACCAATTTCATTTATAAGGAAAAACACCCTTGGAGGTATATATAAAAAACTATTAAACTAACAAATATATATATATATATAAAAGAAAATCATTCCATATAAATTAAGGAGGTTGATCCAGAAACCTTATATGTATTAGTTCCGAGTACCGTTGTTATAAGTTTTATTTTATGATTAAAAATTACTTTTCTAAATCAAAAAAAAAAGATATACATACTAAAACAATATAATATTAAATATTTTATAAATAATATAAATAATAATGAATATATTTATTGAAAATAATTTTTATTCTTTGTTATATATATATATTTATATTATTATCAAAAATAATATTTATTAAATTTATTTATTAAATTTTTTATCCAAAAAAAAAAATTTTTTTTTCTCCTTAAACTTTCTTTACTTTATTTATAAAATACATGAAAAAAAATTTTTACATTTAGTTCATAGAAAATGTATACATAAAATTTTTAATGTAATTATATTTTAATATTTATATATTTTTTATATATTTATTTATTTATTTAATATATAATATTTAAAAAAAAAAATTTTTTATTATAAATTTTAAACAAAGTTTTTTTAAAATTTAAATTATAATTTTTAAAAATTTTTATATATAACAATGTTATTATTATTTTAATTTCAATTAGTTTTAAATTTTAAAAATATTTTATATTAAATATTTTAATTAAAAAAATTTTTTTTTTTGAAAAAGAAATAAAAAAAAAAAAAAAAAAGGAACTATTATATATTATTTATATTGTAATTATTATATATAATTATTACAAATAATAATTTAAAAATTTTTTGTGTTATTTTTTTATTTAAAAAATTAATAATAATAATAATAGTAATAAAAGAATATTATTTATTTTTAAAAAAATTTTTTTTGTTGAATATCCATTTCCCATTTTTTTTATTTTTTTTTTAATACAAAAATTAAATAAATAATTTAGAGTTTTCTTTTTTCTTTTATTTTTAGATATGAGTAATGAATTTAATGATGATCCATTATTTAGTGGAGATAAATATGAGAGTATAGAAGAAATAATAAATAATGAACAAATAAATAATAATGAAGATGATCAACTTAATAGCCAAGATAATGATAATGATTCAATAACTGAAATAATGGAAAAAAATGAAAATAATACGAATAAATTAAATAATGATGATTGTGATAGTCAATCACAAAAAGAAGAATCTCATGAATCAATAGAAAATTATAATAATGAAGATGTGGAACAATTAAATGAAAATGACTTAGAAATTAAAAGTGAGGAAAGTTTTATAGAAAATTCAGAAGGTATATAAGAATTAACTATAAATTTATTACATTATATTAATAAATGGAATTAAAATAAAATATATATATATATATATAATAACAATAAAAAAAAATAACATGAAATAAAATAATAAAAAAAATTTTCAATATTTATTTTATGAAATATATTTATTATTATTTATGTTTACAAACAATACATGAATTTAATCATGGATTATAATATTAAATAATATAAAGAGAGTTATAATGATTTATCCGAACCTGAAATAACGTCGTCATACGAAAATATGGATAAAGATGAAATAAATTCACTTTCAAATTTTTCAAAAAGTCATAATTCTTCAGTTGTTAGTAATGGAGAAAAAAATGAAAATCGAAGTCAAATTAATGAAACTAATAATATAGTAGAAGATAATAAAGATAATGAAGTAGATAATAAAAATAATAATGATGAAAATGTTAAAAATGATGAAGACGTTAAAAATAATGAAGATGTTAAAAATAATGAAAATGTTAAAAATAATGAAGATGTTAAAAATGATGAAGATGTTAAAAATGATGAAAGTAAAATCTGTAGTAATGAAGATATTGAAAATAGTAATGATGAATTAGATGAAGAAAAAAGTAAAGTTAAATTATTAAAATTTCCTGATACAGGAACAGATGATATAGATGAAAATTTATATGAATTAAGGCATCAAATTGGTTATCTTAAAAAGCAACTAAAAATTGATAATATATTATATGAAGAATTATTAAATATGAAATCTTTGTAAGAAATGAATTTTTACTTTTTTAAAAAAAGAGCTTTTTAATAATAAAAAAATGTTTTTTTTTTTTTTTTTTTTTTTTTTTTTTAAATATTTATATACCAATAATTTTAATATATTTTATAATCAAAATAAATTATTAGGAATCTATCAAATACTGGAGTTATGTATATTCCTTCTCAGATTGAATATATAAAACAAATTACTGAAATGTATGGAAAAAAAAAAAATTAAAACAATTACAATAATTGAATATTTAATATTGGCATTATGTATAATAATTTTATAATTGATATATATGAAACTGACAAATATAACATTACTATAATTTTTATATATAATAGGGACTTTTCTAAAAATTATATTGAAAACTTACCAAAAGAAATTGGAAAATTAATAAATTTAACGTCATTGTAATTATTACATATATTGATTTTTAATTAAAAACAATAGAAATAACATATATGATTTTAAAAGTATTCATATAATAATTATTTTAAAATAATATCTTTTTTTTCCATATTATATTAATATAAAAAGATATCTTTCTGATAATGATATAAGTGATTTAATAGAAGATATATGGAATTTAGTTAATCTTGAAGAACTGTAAAAATATATAGAATATTAAAATTTTTAACACATATCATTGATAATTGAACAATAAATAATTATATTAAAATATAATTATTATCATTTTTTACTATAAAATTAAAAAAAAATTCAGTGATTTATCTCATAATATAATATCTACTATATCACCAAATATTAGTAATTTGAAGAAATTGGTTGGATTGTAATAGTCATATTATTATATATAAATATTAGTACACATAATAATTACTTATATTATAATATTGATTATTATTATCATCATTATTTATATATTGATTTCATATTAATTTCATTTACTCTTTTATTTAATTTTAATAATGGATTTTATTTTACTAGAAATCTTTCATATAATTGTATTAGTGATTTACCAAAAGAAATTGAAAATTTAAAGAATATTACAATTTTGTAAGAATAAATTTTATAGTAAAAAAAAAAAAAAAAATAAGAGAATTAAAAAATAGTTGATTAAATTAAGTATATTAATTAAATAATATTTTAAAAATAATAATATAGGGATTTATCATACAATAATTTAAAAACAATCCCTGAAGGATTATATCAATTAACAAATATGAATATATTGTAAATATATATTTTCTATTTAAATAATTATAATATATTAACAATTAACAATTTATAATACAAAGATTATTAACTAAAGCTTCTTTTTGTTTATGTTATCCATTTAATATATATTATTATTTGGTCATATATTTATATTATTATGTTTATAGATTAATATCAAATAATAATATTGAGGATATACCTAAAGAATTTGGATATTTAAAAAGTTTAATAAAAATGTAAATTATAGAATTAAAAATAAAAAAACCTTCTATATAATTATGTCATTTATATATATATATAATTAATTATTTAATATTTTTCTATGATAAAGTGATTTTTCATCAAATAGAATAAAAACCATGAATTTCAATTTTAAATTGTTTGATCATTTGGAAGACTTGTATGTATATTAGAGTTCATTCAATATTAATAAATTAAAACAGATAATATATATTAACAATACTTTATTAATTTTAAAATATTATTTTTCATTTAATAATAATTCATCATTATATGAATATTCCAATAAAAAAAATTTTATTAATAAAGAAATTTATCAAATAATAAAATCTTATTAATTCCAAAAGTTTTATGCAGAGCAACTAATTTAAAAAAATTGTTTGTATAAGAGCAACAGAAAAAAAAATATACATAGAAACCATTTATCATTAAGTATTAATATTAATTTTTTTATATAATTATATTACGATATCTAGGAATCTTTCAAAAAATAAAATTTCAAAAATTTCAGATAATATTGGATCATTAACACGTTTGAAATATTTGTATATATTAACAATGAATAAAATGACTTTAATTAAATAAATATTAGGAAAAAGATAAATTTATATATATATTATATTAAATTAAAAATATTAATTTTTTTTTTAATATTTCATTCATAAAATAAAAGAAATTTAAGTAGAAATAAGATTGAAGTTATTCCAGATGGAATTAAATATTTAGAAAATTTAAATCAATTGTAAATAAAAATTTTGATTTATTATAAACGATATTTATTTAACATAATTATTAACTATTCCCAATAACTTAAAAAAATTTTTAAATAATAAATATTCTATATTAGATATTTGGATTATAATAATATCAGTGAAATTCCCGAAGTATTTGAAAAACTCTCATTACTACAAAAATTGTATGAATGAAAATTTATTATATTATTAAATTATTAATTGTATTATTATTATTATTATTATTATTATAAAATTGAAACTTAATATGAAATGTATTCTAACACTTATATATAATTATTATTTTGTATTAAATATTATTATTCAAAAAGCTCTATAAGTCATAATGAATTAAAAGAAATTTCAAATGCAATAATAAAAATATTTAATATTGAAGAATTGTAAGATATATATATAAATTATTATAAATAAAAATTACAATCTATTAAATTATTCTATTTTTAAAAAAAAAAAAATACAATATATATATTATATATAAATATATAAAGAAATATGGAATTTAACAAAATTAAAACAATACCAAAGGATATAATTTTGATGAGAAATCTAAAATTTTTGTAATTATTATATATATATATATACTGTGGTAAACATAATTATTAATTTTCAATTTGATTTTTATAAAAACAATGTTAATTTAGGTCGTTAAATTCAAATATAATATCAACTATTCCTGAAGAATTATATGAACTTAAGGAAAAAGCAGTAATGTAAGCATAATTTCTATTAATTATTAGTATGGATTAAATTTTTATTCTTGTTTAAATATTTAAACTAATTAAATATTTTTATATAAAATGATTTTATGAATTTTTATAGAAATTTATTTAATAATTCACTAAATAATACATTCTTACCATTTAAACTTCTAAGAATTTTTGATAATATTTCTGAAGATAAATTTGAAAAATTAAAATCAATGTAATTTATCTAATAATTATATATATATATATATATATATATATATATATTTTTTTAAAAAAAAAAAAAAAATTAAAAAAAAAAAAAAAAGAACTAATATTAAAAATTTTAAATTATTAATATGATAGTAAATTAACTAATATGAATTTGACTTCAATACCAACTGAAATTATGTCATTAAAAGAATTAGAGGAAATGTAAGCATATTATAAACAAATATATAATTATAAACAAATTTAATAATGAAAATTGTTATTAAAAATTAATATAAAATTAAAATCTTAAAAATAAAAATTAATATAAAACTATAAAAGGAATTTTTGTAACAATAATATTGAAGAATTTAATGATTCATTAACAGACCTGAAATATATGAAATATATGTAATTTGATATATTACATTTATTTATTAATAATACTAATAATTATTAAAATAAATAAAAAAAAAAATATAAAGTGCATTTTTTTTCTAACATATATATTTATATATCTATAAAAGTACATTTTCATATAATAACTTTAAAACCTTTCCATTACGTATTTGTTATTTCAGTAAGCTCATTTCATTGTAAGGATATATATATATATATTATATTATATTATATATTATATTAAATAAATATAAAAATTAATAAACAATTTTAATTTACTTTATTGATGAACCAAAAATCAATAAACACATAACAGAGAATTAAACGGTAATTCTATCAGTGAAATTCCAATTGAAATTGGAAATTTACTTTTACTAAAAAGATTGTAATTAGTTTAAAATATAAATTAAAATATATTATTATTATAATTAAATATTATTTTAATTTTATATATTAACATGCTTTTTATTAAAATATAATAATTATTACTAATTAATTTCTCAGATCATTAAGTTATAATAAAATCCAAAGTATTCCTGAAACAATTTGTGAATTATACTACTTACAAGAAATGTAAAATATCTATTATTATATTAATTTATACCATATATAATGCTGTTATATTCAATATTAATATAATATATATAATATATATATAATATTGCTATTATAAAATAGATTATTAAATAATAATTTATTAAGTAGTATTCCTGATAAAATAACTGAATTGGAACAATTAAAATTAATGTAATATACATATCTATTTATAATTAACTATTTAATATCTAATTTATATATATTCTCCACCTTGAATTATTATACATCAATAATAAAATTTATATTTATTATATCTATTAGTAATTTAAGTAGTAATGTATTTAATAAAATTCCAGAAGTATTCTATAAATGGAATTCTCCAAAAATGTAATTAAGATCTTAATTTTATATATATATATATAAATATATAATATATATTTAATTATTATTTATAAATAATAAATGTTAATAATAATTTATATATTAATAATGATATTATATAGTATATTTGATCATAATCCACTTTTTATTACTGATACTGAATTTGAAAAAGCTACAAGTGAATTAAATATGTAAGAATTTACTTTTATTGGTTATAATATATATTTAGAGATTTTGATTATATATTTACTAATTGATAATTTAAAAAAAAAAAATTTTTTTCTTTTATATCATAAAAATATAGAAAATTGTAAATTTTACTACCATAACTCTTTTTTTTTTTTTTTTATAATTTTTAATTCAATAATAGTTTTTGTACTTCATTTAAATAAAATAAAGTAGAAATAATTTTTTTTCTTTTGAAAGCAAAATAAGTAATAATAATAATAATAATAATATAATAATAATAATAATAATTATAAGTATTTTAAATAAGCAATTGTTTATTACATTATCATAGTAAATAGTAATATAAATATAAATATAAAATATAATAACTAATCTTCATAATAGAATATATATAAAATTCAAAAATAAATTATTAAATTTGAAGAAAAGAAGAAAAAGTTTATATTTCAATATTTTAAATTTTACAATTAAAAAAAATTATAAATAATTAATTCTATTATTATTCAATAATAAAATTAAATTACATTTAATAAAATGACTATATAAAAGAAAAAAAAATTCAAATATAAAGTATTCGTTCATTATTATGAATAATACATAATCCCCATGTATATTTTGGTGTATTTACTCTTCATAAAATGTCAAAAAATATTCAAAAAATATTTTATAAAGTAAAATAAATTTTTTTCCAAATAAGATGTAATTTGAGAATTTCATATTTCTTTTTTTACTAGTTTCTTCAAAATATACAAATTAAATAAATTCTATAAATAAAAAATTATAAAAGATCTTATCATTCATTATTTTTTTTTAAATTCAATAATAAAGTTAAATTACATTTAATAAAATGACTATATAAAAGAAAAAAAATTCAAATTTGAAGTATATGTTCATTATTATGAATAATACACAATCCCAATGTAAAAAAAAAAAAAAAAAAAAAAAAAAAAAAAAAAAAAAAAAAAAGAATACTATTTTTTAAAAAAAAAAAAATGTTTACAAATTTGGTGATGTCGTTGAATCTTAATTATCAAATATTTTGTACTCTGTTTTTAGTAAAAAAGGAATTTTATTTTAATATATTTTGTGAAAATTTAATTAAAAATTTTATTTATTTACTCTTTCATAGTGAAATTTTATCCTTAGATAAATCATACTTCAATACTAGAATGCAAAGTTCTTTTAAAAGAACTTCCTTTTTTAATTAATTCAAAGTTATATATATTAATATAACTAAATCCTTATCAGTAAAAAAACTATTATTATTATTATTATTATTATTATTATTATTATTATTACGTTTTTCTTAAAATTTTAATATCTATCAATTAGTTGTAAAAATATATAATAAATAGTTTTGTATGAAATATCAACTATAAAATGTTATTTATATTATTTTATAAACTAAATATTAAGGTACTATTAGAAAACAATAATATTTTATTATTAAATAATGAGACAAAACCTATTAAAATGATTGATTATACAAATATCATAATAAATATTGAATTAAAATGATATATTAATTATAACAATAAAATTAATATAATAAATATTTCATATTTTTTTTTTTTATTTATTTTAAAGGAAAATTCATTAATTCATTATATCTATTAATAATATATTGTATTCTTGGAGAATACTTTTTTTTTTTATTCTATAATAATTAAAAAATTAAACTTCTTAATAATATTATTTTTTAATATTTTAATTATAATATTTACACAAATTATATTATTATTATTACTTTTTCAATATATATTTATTATATATATAATTTTCTTAAATTAATATTTTAAACACCTTTCATTTTTTTGTGTAAATAATTTATATATATATATATATATATATATATATATATTTACTATTTATATATCAATATTAAGAATAATATTTAAATTTTGAATTTTTTATTTATTTATTATTTATTACTTTATTAATTTCTAATGATATTTCAAAATTTTATATATTAAAATTAATAAACATTAATTTTATTAATACCAAAGATGATAGTGAATTTTTTTTTTTTTTTTTTTTTTTTTTTTTTTTTTTTTTTTTTTTTTATTTTTTACCTATTTTAACTAGTAATTTAACTAAAAAGAAAAAATAAGTTATTTATTTCTATTTTCTATTTATAATTTAATAATTATTTTACCTGATTTTATATAAACTACTAGATTAATATTTCTTATTTGTAAATTATAATATATATATTTTTTATAAACAAAAATTTATTTACATTAAATAAATATAAAATTAAAAAGAAGTATAAATGAAGAATAAATAAAGAGAGAAAGAAAAAAAAAGATATTTGTTAAAATACGAATTTCGTTTCAATTGATTCAATAAATTTGATATTTTTGATTATTATTTTTTGATATGTAATTACAACTACTTCAAAAAAAAAAAAAAAAATTCAATAAATTTGATATTTTTGATTATTATTTTTTGACATGTAATTACAACTACTTCAAAAAAAAAAAAAAAAATTTTTTTTTTTTTGTTACTTATACATATGAATAGTTATATAAACTGGAATTTTCATCATTTACGTCTTTTCTCTTACGTTGAGAAAAGAATCTTGAAGTATTTGATGCTACTACCTTCGTAATTCTTGATTGGTAAGGTGATTCACGATTCACTTCCGAGTTATATGAATGTGAATATTGATAACTACTATTATTTAATAAATACGAATTTCCTTCATAATATGGATATGACAGATCCTCATATGATTTTTTACTATATTTTTCAGATTCTTTGAAATAGATATTTACTTTCTTTTTATTAAAGATAGTATTCTTTAATACTCTTCTTATATACCATATTACAAAAATACCTACTAATAAATAAATACACAACTTTTTCTTATTGCAATTATCTATTGCTTTTTCAGTATTAATTCTAAATTTTTCTCCTCTTTTAGCAATATAATTTAAAGCATATATAACTTTTCCTCTAAATGTACTACATCTTCTTCGTAAGGTAAATTTTTTATTCTTTAATTCCTTGAATGAATATGTAAATTTTTCCTTCTTCATTTTATCAATAATAGAAGGTTTAACATCGACATCACCTCCTAATGAATGATCTATTGAATAAACATTTCCAATGCATAATAATAAAATAATTAAAATTGTAATAGTACTGAACTTGTTCATCTTCTTTTTTTATTTAATTATTTTTTTTAAATATGTATTTTATGTTTTATTTTTATTATATATATATAGTTTTATTTTATTTTACTTTTATTTTATTGTTACTTTTCTCTATTATTTGCTTTTTTTTTTTTTTTTTTTTTTGAAAGTAATGTATTTATTTTTTTTTCCAGATCTCTTTTTTATTTTTCAAAGAAAATAATGACAAAAATGAATAAGTATAAATTAAAATAAAAAAATAAAAATAAAAAAAAAAAAAAAAAAAAAAAGAAAATAAAAATATAAATAAAATAATAATAATATTATTATTAATATGTAGAAATATATATATATATATATATATATATATATTTTTTTTTTTTTTTTTTTTTAGAAAAAAAATTATTATGCTTTATGTCTTACTTCATAAAAAATAAATAAAATAGAGAAAAGATTAATGACA
Organism: Neocallimastix lanati (nom. inval.); assembly: GCA_016946835.1. Classification (NCBI taxonomy): domain Eukaryota; kingdom Fungi; phylum Neocallimastigomycota; class Neocallimastigomycetes; order Neocallimastigales; family Neocallimastigaceae; genus Neocallimastix; species Neocallimastix lanati (nom. inval.). The sequence goes on along the minus strand of JACVTC010000002.1, from coordinate 2,768,973 downwards.
AAAAATTATTAATATTTATTTAAATTTGATTAAAATAAATATAAACTTTTTGTATGACGATATTTTTCATTCTAAATAATACCTTTTAAAGTAAAATATTTAAAATAAAATAAAACTAGCTATAAATAAAAATAAAATACAGATAAAAATAACATTAAAAATAAAAATAAAAATAAAAAATAAAAATAAAATAAAATATAAATAAAATAAAAAATAAAATAAATATAATAAAAAATAAAAATAAAATAAAAACAAAATAAAAATAAAAATAAAATAAAAATAAAATAAAAATAAAATAAAAATAAAATAAAATAAAATATAATTAAAATAAAATTAAATCTAATGTAAAAATATATAATATAAAAAAGATTAAATAAAAAAATTTTTGTATCTTTTATCATTACATATAAAGCAAAAAGTATATAATTTTAAAATATTAGGATAATTATAATAAAATCTATATTTTCTTTACTCGTTTACACTTTAATAATTTTAATTGGTACTTTTTAAATTGAATAAAATTTATATGTTTTTTTAAATGTCGAAAATATTTATTAAATAAAATTATAGAGATTTAAAAAATAGTGTGTTTTTAATTTTTTTAAAAATTAAAACTATAATAAAAAAAAAATGATAAAAATATATTAATAAAAATAATAATAACAATACTAATTACAATAATAATAATAATAATTAATAATTAATATTCATAATAAAAATAATATAAAAATTTACGAATGACTGGAAAACTTTATAATGATATAGAAAAAAAATAATAATTACCAATACAAATAATAATAATAAAAAAAGTTAATAAAAACAGGAAGAAATTTAAATTTGAAAAGTTATTATTTATTTATTTTTATAGGATTAAAATTTTAAATAAAACTATAAAATATTATAAAATATTATTTATGATAGAATATGGATTAATAATGTAAAAATAAAAAAAAAAAAAAAAAAAAAATTCATATTTCAATGATAATAATAACTTTATATATTGTATATATTGAAATCATGTTATTTTTGGGGAAAAAAATGAAGATCTATTTTATTTCAATTACATTTATTAATATTATTATAAAATAAACTTTTATATATTATTTTTTTTTTTTTTTTTATTTTATTTTATTTTTATTTTTATTTTATTTTTTACTTTTATTTTATTTTATTCTATTTTTTTTTTTTTTTTTTTTTTTTTTTTAAATTAATTGCATATTTATAAAGAAGAGGTATATTTTATTTTATTTTAAATATTCATTGGAAAAAAAAAAAAAAAAAAAAAAAAAAAAAAAATATATATATATATATATATATATATCAATAAAAATAAATAATATTTTGTGGATACAAATTTTTAAATTTTGAGATAAATGTATATAAATATTCATTTATTCAAAAATAGATAATCTATTTCTTAATATTCGTAAAAACGTTTAAATTTATTAAGAAAACTTTAAAATTTTAATTTGATTTTATGATAAAAACATTAATATGATTTTTAGAAGATTATTATTAGTGAAATCAAAAATTTAATATATATTATTATCTTTAATATATTTTTATTACCAGTAGGAAAAAAAAAATCAATTATACATTAGTTTAAAATTCTATATATATATATATATATATATATAAATAATAATCATAATAAAAAATAAAAAACCATTTATATACCATTTATATATATATATATAATAAAGTCAAAATAAAAATATATAAAATTAAGGAGGGATTATTGACTATTTAAATAATTGAAATAAATAAATGTATGTAAATAAAACAGTATCTATAATTTAAATACAATAAATAAAGAAATAATAAAAATGTGGTATATCAATAATTATAATATTAATAATGTAACATTTATAATATTGAATTTTTTATAATCAAAATATTTAATATTCATGTGAATATATAATAATTATATTTTAAATTTTATTATAATTTAAAATAATTTAAATTTTAAAATAATAATAATTTAATAAATTCTTTTAAATCCATTTATTCATTAATTATTATTATTTAATAGATATTATTTTTTTTTTTTAATGTTTATTTTTTTTTTAATAAATAATATATAAATATATTATATTAAATATAATATTGTTATATTCAAAATATTATAAAAACAAAATTTATTTTCAATATATAGTTAAACTTATATCCATTATTTCATATGTTATAATATAATGTATATAAAAATATTTTATACTGGAGATAATTTTTTATAAAGTGCTTAATTATTATATATTTTATTAGTATTATGATTTTATTTCGTTAAATTTCTTATTTCTTATGGATGGATTCTTGTTCTTGATCCCTTTCTATTTCTTTTATCTGGTTGATTATTAGGTAAAATCCATCCAAGATTTTGAAACCAATCATATAATTTACATGTTTTATTCACATCAATAGGTATCCATTTTTGAGCATCTTTTTTAGAAAAAAAACCCATCTCTTCTCTTGCCGATATTAAGATATATTTAATATTTAAATATTGTAATGGGAATAACCTTAAAGTTGAACATGCTTTTATTTCTCCTTTTGATAATAAATTATAGCCGACTTCGGAACTTGATATGTTTAATGAATTACCTATTTAGTAATATATATATGAAATAATATAAAAATATATAAAAATAATTAGTTTTTATGTTCAATATTAAAATTCTTAATAATATCAGTAACACTATATTTATATTAAATTTGAATAAATATAGATAAATATTAATATAATTAATAATTTATAATTAAATATATAGTGAAATTAATGAATTATTATCATTATTATTATTATTAATTATTGTTATTATTATTATTATTAACTATTATTATTATTATTAATTATTATTATTATTATTATTAACTATTATTATTATTATTATTATTATTATTATTATTATTATTATTATTATTATTATTTATTAATTACAATTTTTTTTTTAATTATATTAAAAAAAAAAAAAAAAACTTTATTATATAATAAAAAAAATTTAATCTATAATTGTTTTATTTTTAAATAAAATAAATTCAGATTAAAAACTATTAAAGTTAAAATTAAATATAAATAATATAGTACAAATTTAAATAAAAATATATTCATAATATCAATCATAATATCAATAATATATATAATACCTTTCCAAACAATCGGGGGTATATATGCGTCATCTTTAATTTTATAACGTTCTAAATTATATAATTCATTCATTCGATTTTCAATAACGTAATTATAAATATCATTATTAATTTTATTTTTCAATTTAAATTGTTGGGATAATGAACTTGTTTTCTTTGATATTTTGGATGAGGTTTTAATAGAAGTTATTGATGATCTTTCACTTCTTGATGGGGTAATTGATCCTGATTTTATTTTATTTTTTGTTTATTTTTTATTTTTTTTTTTTTTTAAATATGTTATTTTAATGAAATAAATTATTTAAAAAAAAAATTATTATATGTTTCTACTTTAATAATTCATGGATTATAATTTTATACTGAACTATAAATGAATTTATATTATCAAATATAATTAAAAATAATCTATATTATAACTTTTTTTTTTTAATACATTATTTATATTGATATTTTTAGTTACTTACTACTTCTTCCTCTACTATTGATATTTTTTAGTTTTTTACTAATTGATAAAGGATAATATGAGTTAATATCACTTGTAAAATATAATAATTTTTCGGGTTCTTTAATATATGCCTCATATACATCTCTAATAACAACATATTTTTAGATCATATTTTCATATATAAATAATTTATAATGTTAAATAATTTATGAAAATTATTTTATCAGTATCTTATTTTAAGAATAAATTTATTATATTAAAATATATGAATTTACAATGTTTGTATTTTTTGAATTTTTTTTTCAATTTGAGTTAAATTTGAAGATATAGATTTTTGCGGAGTATTGCATTTTCTTTTATGATGCCTATTAGGTTTATCCAACTTATTTTCTAATGCATTTATTTCCATATTTATAATACTATATATATATATATATTTAATAAAAAAATATTCCCTCCTTCATCTATTACTGATTTCAAATCAAAATTTTATATTAATATTGTAGATATGTATTTTTTATATTATAAAGTATTATATTAAATATAATTATGAATAATAATACAATATTAAATTCATATTATTATATTATACTATATAAAATAAAAAATTTAAGCAAAAGAAAGAGAAGTAATTTATAAATTTTTTTTTAAAAAAAAAAATAAAAAAATATATATATATATATTTATATTATAATACAATTATATATACGTAATTATATAATATATAATATAAATAATTAAAAAAAAAATTTAATCTTATTTTTCCCCCACTATAAGAAACTGTAATTTGATATTTAACATTAAAATATTAAAATTATATAATTTATATTATTTTTTTTTTTTTTTTTTATTTTATTTTGGTTCTATTACTTTAAATTTTCTTTTTTAAATCTATTGTCTTTAATTATTAATACTTTTTTATATTTTGGCTTATTTATTTATTCGATTTCTTCAATTTTTTTGTTTTAAAAATCTGATAATAATTTAATATCATAAATATCATAAATATCTGAAAAAAAAAAAAAAAAAAAAAAAAAATTAAATAGAAGTTTAATCCTGATTAATAATACATATGGAAAATCCTTTATATATATATTTAATTAATACTACATAATAATTATAGTAATACGAAATGTAAAAAAAAAAAAAGTTCAAATCGATAATTGTTCATAATTTTTTATATTAAAATTAGTATTTTCAATAAAAAAAAAAAAAATACTCTTTAAAAATACTGTAAAATCTTTCTCAAATTTTTTAGTACTTTTTTTATTTTATTTTATTTTATTTTATTTTATTTTATTTTATTTTATTTTATTTTATTTTATTTTATTTTATTTTATTTTATTTTATTTTATTTTATTTTATTTTATTTTATTTTATTTTATTTTATTTTATTTTATTTTATTTTATTTTATTTTATTTTATTTTATTTTATTTTATTTTATTTTATTTTATTTTATTTTATTTTATTTTATTTTATTTTATTCAATCTGTACTTATATTTATATTCTACTATTTATTTTATTTTATTTTATTTTATTCAATCTGTACTTTATATTCATATTTTACTATTTATTTTATTTTATTTTATTTTATTCAATCTGTGCTTTATATTCATATTCTACTATTTATTTAATTTTATTTTATTCAATCTGTGCTTTATATTCATATTCTACTATTTATTTAATTTTATTTTATTCAATCTGTACTTTATATTCATATTTCTACTATATTTTATTTTATTTTTATTTTCATTTTAAACTATCCAATAGAATAATTTAATCAATAGTCAAAACATAAATTTATAAATTTATTTTTTTCATATAATTAATTTTACAGTAACAGTAATAATAAATAATAGAAAATAATATATAATTAAATAATTATATTTTAATAATAATAATAATGTTGAATAATAAATAATAATCGTAATAGTTACTCCTACTAACATATATTTTTTTTATAAATTAAAAATACAAAATTTATTATTATTTATTATAATTATAAAAGTATTTTATTTATTATTAGTATATTTATTGTTTTAAATATATATTCATAAAAAAATATATATTTATTATATTTTAAATACAAAATTTATTATTTATAAATACATATTATAATTTATAATTATCAAAATAATTAATATTATTATTTAATTAAATTTTATATATATATATATATTTTTTTACTATTAATATAATTATTTATTTATTATTTATTTATTTATTTATTTATTAATTTATCAATTTATCTATTGATTTATTTATTTATTGATGTATTCCTTCATTATTCACTATTAATATCATCTATCAGTATTTGTTATTTTTTTTTAAATAATATCTTTTTATTATTATTACTATCGATATTTAAATATCATCTTATTGTTATTAGGTAAATTTCAATTTTTAAAATATAATTAATTTTTTATTAATAAAAACACATTTTTTTAAAAAGTAATTTCATTTATCAAAATAATTTTTAAAAAATTTTTTCTATACATTTTGAAAGTCATTGAAATAATACATCAATAAAAATTTTTTTATTAATATATATATTAAATTAAAAAAGTATTATATAAATAATTGATGATTTATTCAAAACTTGCTTTTTATTTTACTCTTTTTTAAGTTAAATTTGTAAACTTTATAAACTTTTTTTTTCTCTTTTCTTTTCATTTTCTTTATTTATTCTCAATAATTAAAATTATATCATTATAAGCTAATCCAAAAGTAAAATATATTTATTTATTTAATTAATATAATTTTATATTACAAAATATTAATAAATAAAGTTATATATATATATATATATTTTTTTTTTAAAAAATTTGTTTATTAAATGTTAAATGTAATTATAACAATTTTATAATCAAATTAATATGATATTATATTTATTTAATAAAAAAATTTATTTTATTATTAATTTATTAACACAAGTATTTTCACTTTTTTTATATATTATTTTTTTTTTCTTTTTTTTTCCTCTTATTTTTTTTTTTTTTTATTTTTTAAATTTATAAATATATATATTTTAAAAAATATATATATAAATTGAATTAAATTTAAATTAGAAGTATTAATCTTTATAAAGATTAGTTGAAAAGCATTTATTAAAATTACATCAGCGAAATGGATACTCTGGTAAATAAATAATAATAATAATAAAATAATAATTTTTAAAAAATATATATATATAAAGAATTTTAAATAAAAAGTTAAAATATAAAAATCAAAATACATAAATTTTCAGTTTAAGCAATAATTAAAAATAATAAGAAAATCCTTTCCTTTTTTTTTTTTTTTTTTTTTTTTTTTTTTTTTTTTTTTTTTTTTTTTTTTTTTTTTTTTTTTTTTTTTTGTTTAAGGTTGTATATATAAATTGTTATTATAAAAAGAATAAATTTTATTTTATTTTTAATAATTTATTTATTTGTTAATCTTTATAAATTAAATGAATAAGGATTAATTTTATATATTTTCACATTTTTGCTATTTATTATGTTAAGAATGAACTTTTATATAAATAAATATATATTAAATTGTAAAAAATATAAACGAACTTCAAATTTATTAAATATAAAATTAAAAATTTTTAATTTAATCAAAATAGAATAATTATTAGAAAATAGGATTTTTTTTTTTTTTTTTTTTTTTTTTTAAAAAAAAAAAAAAAATATTAGTAATTGTTTGGTTTGGAAAGGGAATGAAATAAAACAAGTAATAATTAAATTAAAAATGGAATTGTATATTATATAAATAATATAAAATTCATTTAAAGAATTTATTGTGATATTTTATTTTTTATTGTTAAACGGAATAAATTACTATAAGCAATTCAAATAAGCAATTAATGTATTTTTGCTAAATATTTACATCAATAATTAGAATAAATAAATTTAGTATTTTAATAGGAGGAACGCGAACTATTATTATGTTTTTTGTAAGACAAGATCGAAAAAAGAAGTTATAATTTGCAAGAAATCTTTTTTTATAGTTTTTTTTTTAAAAAGAAAAAAAAAGAAAAAAAAAGAAAAAAAAGAAAAAAAGGCTTCAAAAATTAGTGAAAAAATATTAAGAAGATTTGATACAAACTGTAGTTGTTGCTTATAAAAGTGAAAAATTAAAGAAAAAAAATAGATTTAAAGAAAGAAAGAAAGAAAAAAAAAAAAAAAAAAAAAAAAAAAAAAAAAAAGTGAAAGAAAAAGAAAGGAAAGGAAAGGAAAAGAAAGGAAAATATAAGGAAATAAAAGGAAAGGAAAGGAAGTAAAATAAAATAGAAAAAATAAAAAAAAATAATAAAAATAATAAATAAAAGAAAAAAAGAACTGAACTGAAAAAAAAAAAAAAAAAAAAAAAAAGTCAAGATAAAGTGAATCAATCAAGAATAATAAGAATAATATGACATTTAATCTTTATCTCAAAGTTTAAATAAAATTTAAAGAAAAAAGAAATAATGAAAAGAAAAAGATAAAGTATGTTTAATATATGTAAAAGTTATGATAAAAGTTATTCAAGAAAAAATCATAACTTAAATAATACAAAGAAGGCAATTATACTAATATTTAAATATTATTAGATATAATTAAATTAATAATTTTTATAATTATAACTTATATATAGTATTTAATATTTTAATAATTTTTTAAATTTACTTTTTATTTTTATTTTTTTTTTCATTATTTAATAATAATAATAATGAAAAGGTAAAATAAAATAATTTTAACAACTTATATATTTATATTTTTAATAAAATTATTTAGACTGATCAAGATCAAAAAATGATAGATGCTGAAACAGCAGAGCCTGTTCCAGAAACAGTACCAGAATCAGAAAAAGAAAAGGAAAAAGATAAAGTAGAAGAAAAAGAAAAGGAATCAAAATTATCAGTTTCTCCTAGATCTCCAAGTTCTGTAAGTTCTTATCAAAAGAATTCATTAACTGATTATTATCCAAAAAATTCCTTATCTCCGTTATCTCCTGCACCATTACCAAAAGATTCATTATCTCCAAGATCTCCAAGATCTCCAAGATCTCCATTAGCTGATGTAGTTCGTTCTAAATCTAGATCACCCTCTCTATCAAAGAGTAGAAGTAGAGATAAAGAGAGAGAAAAAGTTAGAGAAAGTTCAAGGCGTTCTGATCGTCATAGATCTTATTCAAGAAGTAAAAGTAGAAGCAGAAGTAGGAACAAAAGTAGAAGTAGAAGCCATGATAGATATCGTAAAGAAAGAAGATATAGAAGTAGAGATAGAAGTAGAGAAAGTAGTAGAGAAAGAAGATATAGAAGTAGAGACAGAAGTAGAGACAGAAGAAGGTAAATTAATATTAAAAAATTCTTTAAATAATATTAAAAAATTTTATTAATTAATAAAAGTTTTAATAATTTATAATTTGTATATTTGCCCTTTTTTAAATAATAATTTAATTAATTTTTTTAAAATTAATAATAATAATAAAAATAATAAATATTAATTAACATTAATAAATACTAAACATTATAAACTCTTAAATGAATAATAAAAGATCACCACCACGTGCTTGGAGTCCACCAGAAGGTGTTACTAGAGATGCACCAGAACCATCTAAAGTATTAGGTGTATTTGGATTAAGTAGTAGGACTAAAGAAGAAGATTTAAAAGAAAAATTTGGAAAGTATGGTAAAACTGAAAAAGTTATCATTATCTATAATCAAAAGGTATAAATAATATTTATTTATACGTTTGTTAAATACATTTATAATAATAATAATAAAAATATATAATCATAATTATATTTAATTGTTATTAATAGTATAATTATTATTTTCTATTTACTTCTTATTCTTATGTATTAATTATATAATTTGCTATTTATATTATATATTTAAAGACAAATAAATCTCGTTGTTACGGTTTTGTCTATTTCGAAAATATTGATGATGCCACAGATGCTAGAAAGGAACTTAATGGAATTGTAAATATATATTAAAATATTAATATAATAATTGATAAATACAAAATAATACAAAGCAAAAAAAAAAAAAAAAAAAAAAAGAAATCATTATTTTGTGATTATACTTTTTTTTTTTTTTTCACCTAAATATTTATTAATATTCTAATTCTTTTACTGAATCATTATTATTATTATTATTATTATAAGAACTTAGATGGAAGGAAGATTCGTGTTGATTATTCAATCACTCAAAGAGCTCATGATCCAACTCCAGGAAGGTATATGGGAAATGTTAATCGTCGTGATTATCGCGATTATCGTTCTTCACATGGAAGATCTTACAGGAGAAGTAGATCAATATCCAGAAGTCGAAGTAGAAGTAGAAGTAGAAGTAGATCTTCTCGTCATAGAAGAAGAAGTCGCAGTGGAAGTATAAGAAGAAGAAGAAGAAGTTAAAAAATAAAAAAAAAAAAGTATTCCAACACTATATTTATATAAAATCGTATTTTTTATTTTTTTTTTTAAAAAAAAAAAAAGATAATTAAGCATGTTTATCTTTTTATTTATAAATAAGTATTAAATAAAATATATATGTATCTTTTAAATTTCATTTTTTTTTAAAAAATATATATATATATATTATTCATTTCATATAATAATATAACAATATAATTTGTTTTATTTTATATAAAGTATTTGTACAATCCTTAACTATTTTATTATTTTATTGTTGTATTTTTTTTTTTTTTTTATTTTATTATTTTATTTTATTTTTAAAAAAAAAAAAATAACATTAATATCATTTCATAATATTTTTATATTATTATTACTATTTTTTTTTTTTTATTTTTTTTCTTTACAAAAAAAAAAAAAAAAAAAAAAAAACTTATCATGAGTAATTATAGTGAATATTTTTTGAACATGCAAACAAACTCAAAAAAAAAAAAAAAAATAAAAAAAATTAAAAAAAAAAATAAAAAAAAATTAAAAAAAAAAAATTAAAAAAAAAAAATTAAAAGATAATAATAATAAAAATAAATAAATAAATAATATAATGAATTGATGTGTAATAAAATGTAATTCATTATTATTAAAAAATTTTTTTTTTTTTTTTGTTTTTGTTTTTGTTTTGTTTTGCTTTGTATTATTTTGTTTAGATATAAAATATATATATATATTATTATATTTTTTTAATATAATAATAAATTATTGATTTTTTTTATTTTATTTATTTTTTTATTTTTATTTTTTTTTTTTATTTTTTGCCACTAACGGATGAACAAATGAATAATAATAATAATAATAATAATAAGGAGAAATCATTGAACAGGAATAATAATAAAATCCTTTAATTTTTTTTTTTTAATAATAATAATGAATTTAACAAAAATAAAACAAACAAAAAAAAAAAAAAATTAATAAAAAATATATATAAAAAAAAAATATATATATATATATATATTAAAAATGAAAGATAAATAATAATAATCATTTATTATTTAATCATTATTTTTTTTTTTTTTATTTATTATTTTATATTATTATTTTATATTATTATTTTATATTATTTAATATTTATTATTCAATTATTTATTATATATTATTTATTATTATTTATTATTTATTATTTATTATTTAATTTTAATAAAAAAAAAAGAAATTAAAATTAAAAAATTTTTGATGAATACGATGAAAATTAATTTTAATTATTTATAAAATTAATTAATTATTTACTTTTTTATAAAAGTTTAAAAAAATAAAAAAAATAAAAAAAAAAAAATTTTATTATTTATTATTATTATTTATTTTTTAATTATTTATTTCATAGATGTTTTTTTTTTTTTTTTACAAATTATTATAAAAAAATAAAAATTTTCATTTTAAAAATTTGTTTTTTCTTTCTTTTCTTTTCTTTTCTCCTTTCTTTTTATTTATTTATTTATTTATTATTTTTGATTTTTTTAATTTTTGATTGTTTTGATTTTTATTAATATGATCTTAAAAAAAAAAATTTTTTTTTTTTTTTTGATCTTGGAAATTTATTTATATAAAGAAATTAAATTAAAAATTATATAAATTATATATTAATATTTATTTAATATTATATATATTATATTTATTATATATATTATTATTAAGTATGTTTTTTTTTTATATCAAATTTTTCCTTTTGGTAACAAAAAAAATAATTTTTTACTTATTTTTCACGTGTAAATAATAAATAATAAATAATTAAATAATACAAATAATACATAATAAATAATTATAAATTATAAATAATAAATAATAAATAATTAAATAATTAAATAATCAAATAATTGAATAATAATAATAAATAATTGAATAATAAATAATTAATAATAAATAAATAATATAAATAATAAATAAATAAATAAATAATAAATATTAAATAATAATAAATAGTAAATAAATAATAAATAATTAAATAATAAATAAATAATAATAATTAATAATACAATAATAAATGTTAGAAAAATAAAAATAAAGATAGTAAAGTAATACAATAATATAAAACAGTAAAGTATTACTGAAGATAAATAAATAAATAAAGGAAAATAGTAATAAAGAATGAACGATATAAAAGTAAAGAATTAAAAAAAAAAAAAAAAAAAAAAATTCAATAACATAAATATAAATTAAAATTAAAATAAAAAAATAAATGATAATAATGATAATAATAATAATAATAATAATAATAATGTAATAAATGTAATAAATTTTATTAATTTACAATTTAACAACAAAAAATAAAAAAAAAAAAATAAAAAAAAATAAAATAAAATTCTTTTTAAATATATATAAAAATATATATATATTAATTTATATTTAGTAAAAATTATATTTATTTTTATTTTATTTTATTTTTTTAAATATATATATATATATATTTTCTTTATATTTATTTATTTTATTTTATTTTTATAAAACTATTTTATTTTTTATTTATTTAATTATGTTTTTTATTTTATTTTATTTTAATTTTTTTTTTTTTTTTAATAAAAAAAAAATAAAAAATAAAAAAAATGATTTGTTGAACGTTTCCAGTTACTCCTACATTTCAAAAAAAAAAAAAAAAAAAAAAAAAAAATGAAATGAAATGACTTATGTTTTATATAAAATATTCCAAATATAATTAATAACAGTTTTTTTTTATTATTATTTTTAAAATATATATATATATATATTTACATATTTTATACAATATTGTTTTTGCTATTTAAAAATTAAACTAAAAATAAATATTAATTTATTGCTTTTTAAATAAAGGTATATTTTTTAGTTTAATATATATATGCTATGAAATAAAATAATACATATAAAATAAAAAAAAATTTTTTTAAAAAAAAAAAGAAACTATAAAAAAAAAAAAAATATTAAATTTTTAAAAAAAAAAAAAAAAATATACATATATATATATATAATAAAATATAAAAAATAATAATAATACAAATTTAATAATAATAAAAAAAAAAAATAATAAAAATAAAAATAAAAATAAATAAATAAAATAAAATAAAAATAAAAATAAAAATTTAAAAAGTATGAAATAATATATATATTATATATTTATATATAGTTCAAAATATATATATATATTTTTATGTATATTAATATAAATAATTATTGTAATCTTTTTTAAAATATATATATAAAAAAAAAAAAATTCCCATTTTTTCTCCTTTTTTTCTTTTCTTTTTTTTTTTTTTTTTTTTTTTTAATAAAATAAACAAATATATAGAAATATATATTTACTTTTTTTTTTTTTTTTTTTTAAAAAAAAAAAAAAAAAAAGATTAAAATTAAAATTTAAATTTAATAATTAAAAATTATTTTTAATTTAAATGTGGAAATACTTGAGACCAAAACCTATTTTTTGAATTTTCCTTTTTACACACAGCATTCGTTATAATTCCATTAACATTAGACCTCGTAATACTATTTATATTATTGTTATTACTATTAGGATTTAGATATAAATTTGAATTTGTAGTATTATTTAAATGAGTTGCTGTATTATTTATATTGAATTTAGGATTGGAACTTGAATTCTTAAAAAATGTAGGATTAATGTTATTATCAAGATTAGAATTGATATTTAAAGATTTGGTATTAATATCAGGGGATGCATTGGTATTGATAGTAGTAGTATTTTTATCTATATTATTATTTGTTTCTATATTATTATTTGTTTCTGTATTATTATTTGTATCTGTAATATTATTTGTTTCGGTATTTATATTATTAGTTGTACCTATATTTGTATTAGAAGAATTATTGGTGGAATAAGAATTTATGTTGACATAACCATAATCATGATCACTTGGACCTGAAGAATTACTAGATGAAGTTGTTGTTGCCGTCGTCGTTGTAGTAAAATTTGAATTTGGGGAATTTGTTACATTTGAATATATTACTTTACCACTGGTACCATTTGTATGATTATGATGAATTCTTTTATTACTTATACCTTCACCATCATCATGATTCTCTAAAGAAGAAATGGCCTGTTTCTTTTTACTATAACAATTATTATCATAATCATTACCCATACAACAATTTCCATTACCATCACAATTACAATTACAATTACAATTACAACTACAATTTCCATTACCATTACCATTATCATTATCATTACTTTGACTATTAATATTATTACTATTACTATTAAAGGCTTTATTATTAGAGCATTGACAAGGGAAATGATGGTGGTGATGATGATGATGATGATTTTGTTGTTGAATTAAACTTAATTTTCTTTTCTTTTCATGACTATCTCTTTCTCTTTTATTATTATTTTTTTTTCCCATTTCTATTTTTTTCATTTCTTTTTCTCTTTCCATCCTTTGCCTCTTAGCCTTCTGTTCCTGATGTAAACGAATGGGAGCGATCCAATCAAAATCACCATCATCCACCTGTCCCATTCCATTTAAAATATCATCAAAAAGGGAACGTAAGAAATCATAATTAGGTTTATCATAAAATTCTAAGAAACGAACATACCTAAAATACAAGATAAATTGATTTGGAAGATTTTTGCAAAGTTGTTCAAGAGGAATGGACGCCTTCGTTCTTCCAATAGACATAATCATGGCTTCAGGCGTCTTAGCCGTAATACCCATCCAAGGTAAATGACCCCCAAAACATAAATATAATAAACAGTAACCAAGTGCCTCTAAATCATCCCTTGGCGTCTGTTGATCACAACGATGTGTATTTAAACTCATATACCTCGGGGTACCACAGGGGGGTTTCTTTTTATTTGGAACATAACGATGTGTGACCTGATTCCTATAAAATTCAGAAAGTCCAAAATCTGCTAAATAAATAGTAGAAACAGGGGGTCTTCCTACGCTACCATCCTGTAAATAGACTTCTTCTCCTTTCGGGTATTCCCTCCTTATCGGTTTAGAGTAATCAATATAACCTACTAAAAAATTCTCTGGTTTAATATCACGATATACAATTCCTCGTTCATGAACTTTTTCTAATCGTGTAATTAACTGTTTAGCTATCATACAAATGGTTTTCATTGAAAAATGACGATGACATAGTCTAAATAAATTTTCAATACTTGGACCCAACAATTCCATAATCATAATATTATCTTTTTCCAATTGACCATAGTAAAGAACTCGTGGCATGCCTTCTACTCCAAATAGCCGTTGATAAATGGCATATTCTTCTTCTAAATGTTTATTTTTTTCTGATATCTTCTCGGTTTTAACTGCTATTGGTTGTCCCGTTTTTTCATTAATACCTTTATATATAATACCGTAATAGCCTTTACCAATTGCTTGTTTAATATTATATCCTTTTAGAATCTCTTCAATAGACTTTAAGGAATCAACTTTCCATGCACTTATTGAATCTGAAACATTGGTATCAAAATCAAAGGTAGTACGATGTTGATTACTAACAACTTCAGAATTAATTTTATTATTATCTACAGTATCTTTAGGTTTATCATTAGCATTACCAACACTACTATCATTATTACCATTCCTACCATCATCATCATTACCATTACTATCTTTGATTTTATCTGTTTCATTTATGTTTGTTGATGTTGATATTGATGTCAATGTTGACTTTGATATCGGCATTGACATTGACGTTGACATTGACATTGGTATTGATGTTGCCATTGCCGTTACCGAAGAAGAAGGAGAAGAAGAAAGTTTATTTTTCTTTGTTTCTTTAATAGGACCACTACTACGCCATGCACTAATATCACTTTCTAAAAATGATCTTTGAATATGAGAATGAGAACGATTATCTGAATTTAATAATTCCATAGAAGATTTAGCTAATTCCTTAATTTTCCAAGCAGATATTTCATTTTTATGATCCATAAAAAAAGCATAATCATCCACAGTATTAATAGTATTTCTATTACGACTTCCTGTAGAAGTTAAAGAATTTGTTGAATTCATTGAATTTATTGAATTAACTGATAATCTTTCCAATATATCTAAATTTTCTAAATTTTCTTCATCAATCATAAAATTTTTATATGCCTATTATAAAAAAAAAAAAAAAAAAAAAAAAATAAAAAATAAAAAATATTTTAATGAATATATTAAATAGTGTTTAATTGAGTTTTATTATTAATAATAAATTAAAAAATTATTGATATAAAATATTTATAGATTTTTAAAATTAAATTGAATATTTTAAAATCATAAAATAATAATAATAATAATAATAATAATAATAATAAAATTAATTAAATATAAAAAAATAATAATAATAATAATAATAATTAAGATAATAAATAAAATATATAATATATATATTATCTTTTCCACTTACATTCATATATGGCATAGTTAAATCATTATCTTTATTCTTGTTCTTATTTGCCTTTGGATTTTCCTTAATATATAATAATAATTTAATATATTTTTATAAAATAATCATTTAATGATATATATATTATTTATTATTATTAATTATTATTATTATTTTTTTTTTTTCTATTTTTTTTCTTTTTTTTTTTTTTATTATTGACATTTTTTTTTTTTATTATTATTATTTTTTTTCCAACTTTATATATATATATATATATATAAAGTTAATTACCTTAATGAATTTTGTCCATGCACTTTCCATGCCTCTTTTTTTATCCTTTTTATTATGAATTGCTACCGCCACCCTATGTTTTAAAAGGATATTATCTTTATTGGATAGATTCTTATTGATTGTTTTACTATTTTCATTAATATTATTTAGTAAGGTTGTTAGGGTTTTCTTTTCTTTATCCGAATTTGAATCCTCCGGAGAAGATAAACTTGAATCTACGGATGATTTTGGTGGTGTAATAAAATTGGTGGTATCAATAGGTTCGGGCTGCTCATCATAATTTTTGTTATTAAAACCATAATCTTCACTATCAGAAGAAAAAGTATCGGTATCATAGACATGAATATTACTTAAATGATTAAGATTATCATTAAAATAATAATTTTCATTTTTAAACTTTAATATTTCATCTTCTTTCTTTTTAATCTATTAATAGCATTTTAGACATAAAATATATATATATATAAAAATAATAAAAACGAAAATAATATATAAGGAAAAATATTTTAATATTTATTTTTTTACTATTATATTATTTTATATATTAGATAAAATTAATAATAATATTAATACAATAGATAAAATATTTATATGAATATAAAAATATATTTACTGAAGAAAACGTTTGCCATGCACTTTCCTCAGTCATTTTTTTGATATTATTGAAATTTTTTATAATAATAATTATAATAATTCAAGTATTTAAATACTTTTTAAAATATATATTATATATTATATTGATATATTGATATATTTCAATATAATTTTATGTTAAAATATTTAAATAAAAAAAAAAAAAAAAAAAAAAGATTCCTTTCAATAAAGAAATTTAACAAGTTTATTTAATAATTGAAGAAATTGTCATTATATATATTATTGTGTTAAAAAAATATCTATAAAAATATATACATATATATAAAATATATATATAAAATAATTAAAAATATTAGAAAAAAATATAAAAAAAAAAAAAAAAAAAAAAAAAAAGATTAATTAATTATATTGATATTTATCACATTAATAAAAAAATTAAAAATATATATATGAACTTTAAACTTTTTTTATTTAATATATACATATATTATTATTTAGTTTTTTTTTTTTTTTTAATTTTTTCTTTCATAAGTGATTTTCTACTTTCTTTTTTTTTAATACTTCTAAGGTGTTAATAGTTTCTTATTTTTTCTTTTTTCTTTTTTTTTTTTTTTTTTTTTTATTATAATTTTGTGGATTCGATGTTATTCATCTTTCATTATTGTTATGTACTTTAATTAACATATTTCATAATATTATAATAATTCTTTATATAATTCTTATATATATATATATATAACTTTTTTTCTTCTTAGCAATATAATTTTTTTTTTTTTTTTTATTTTATTTTCGTTTGTGTATGCGATGAGTATGACAAGTGTGTGTATTAACAGTTGAGTATATATTATTTTTAAATTTCATTTAAAAGCATTGATTTTTGTTATATATAATAACATTATATTATAACATAAAAATAATAATTTTACCTTTTTTTTAAAATAAAATAATAATAATAATAATTAATTTATTTCATACATAAAGTATACCAGTCTTATATTATTTAATATATACTTTTTAGATATATAGATAAATGGATATATATAAATAATTTTTTTAAAATATATATATATTAAAGTGAAAAAAAAAAAAAAAAAAAAAAAAAAAAAAAGAGGTATATTATTTTATTATATAAAACAAATCTTTTTTTTTTTTTCTTATTTAATAAATAAAGCCTTTTATATATATAAAAATAATAATAATAATTAAAATGAAAAAAAAAAAAAAGTTTTACTGGTTTACTTTTTTCTTAATTTCTTTAAATAAAATGAAAATAAATTGATTTAAAATCATAAAATATTACATAACAAAGAAGGAAAAAGAAAAGAAAGAAAAGAAAAGATAAATTATGTTAATTATAAAAACTTAATATGTCTTTATATAAAGTTGACTATTTTTTAAATAACAATATTAATGTTTTTTTCTTTATTATTTTATTTTATTTTATTGCAATTAATTATTATATATATCTAAAATTCGAATTTAAATATAGATAATTGAAAAAAAAAAAAATAATAATAACAATAATAAATATGTTCAAATATAAAATAAAAAAAAAAAAAAATACTATATATGAAAATATTTTATTCTGATTAAATATAAATATAAAAATGAAAATATACTTTTTTTTCTTTTCCTTTTTTTTTTTTTTTTTAATTCTTTCATTAATAAATTATTTTCTTGTAGTAAATTAATATATAGAAATGTCTTAATATTTTTAACTTTTTTTTTAAATAATATATTTAATAAGTAAAACTTTATTAAGCTTATAACAATTGAATAAAAAAAAATTTTTTTTTCTTCTTTTCTCCACTAAATAAATATTTTTAAAACTTCATATTTTCGTTTTTTATTCTTTTAAAAAATATATATAATTATATAGTTAAATTTTAAATTTATTTAAAACTTTTGTTAATCATTTTATATATATAATAAAAAAAGGGTGTAAAATAAAAAAAAAGATAAAAACATGAAAAAAAAAAAAAAAAAAAGAGAGAGAGAAAAATTTATAAGATAAAAAGAAAAACTATTATATAAAAATAAAACAAAATAAAATAAAATTAAATAGAAAATTATATAAATATTAATTAATTATAATTTATCATTTAGTAGTATTTTACTTATTTATTTATTTATTTATTATTTAAATAAAAAGAATTAAATTATATATTAAAAAAAATAAATAAATATATATAAATAAATAGAATAAATTCCAAAAAATAAATAAAATAAAATAAAAAAGGCCAATATATAATAGTATATATTATATATATAATTAAAATATATAGTCTGAATAGATATAAATATATTGAAAATAAATGACAAATTCAATTGGTTTTGGAAAGTCATTTCATTTTTAAAAAAAATAGAAAAAAAATAAAAAAAATATTTTAAAAAAACTTTATAATATTTAAATATAATATATATTATTACCATATATTATAATATAATGGTGTATATTGAATAAATAAAAAGTTTAAGTTAATGTAAAATAAACTTTAAAATTGTTATTCTAATTAAATTATATTATTTATATATTAATAATATACTATAATATATTATTTTAATCGTAATATATATATATTATTAATAGCCAATGGTTTTATAGTAAATATATATATTTAATCATATAGTCAACTTAATTTAAGAATTCTTTCTAAATACCCCATTAAATTTTCATATATTGCATTACATTCTACCATATATATTAATGATAATAATGTTATTTAGTTTATCCAACTATATAAATTTAATAAATATTTATAAATTATAATATATTATATATTTTATTCTACCTATATTAATAATATATTATAATCTACCTAATATTTAATTTAGCACAATTAGTAAAATAAAAATATTTAATTGATAATATTTATGATTAAAATCAAACTATATATATAAGTAGTTCTATGGTATTTAATTATTTATTATTTATTTATTTATTTATTTATTATTATTTATTATTTATTATTTATTATTTATTATTTATTATTTATTATTTATTATTTATTATTTATTATTTATTATTTATTATTTATTATTTATTATTTATTATTTATTATTTATTATTCAATTATTTAATTATTTAATTATTTATTATTCAATTATAAAATAAAAATGTCAATTTTTATTTTAAAATTAAGTATTTATACATATATGATTATATAATAAAATATACAATTAAATATATAATTATATATTATTAAATATTAATAATATTAAATATTAATAGATAATTATATAAATAAAATAGAAGAAAGAAAAACATCTTATATGATTTAAAATTATAAAAAATTAAAATGATATTTTTTTATGATTATCTTGATTATTTTGATTATTTGTCTTTTTTAATTTATTTATTTATTATTTATTTATTTAATAAATTAAATAGAAATAAAAAATTTAGAAGTTTAAATTTTAAAATTTCAATATATACATAATATATTCTATTATACTGTTTAATAGATAAAATCTATTCAATTTAATTAAATAGATATGTTATCTTGAATGTCTCCAATCTAAAAGTGTAACAATTAGTAATAATAAATAATTGAATAATAAATAATAAATAGATAATAAATAATTAAATAATAAATAATTAAATAATAAGAACGGAAATGAAAAAAAAATTTTTTTGAATATGAACAATTTAAATAATAGTTATTACCTAATAAATAAAATGTATATAATTAATAAAAAAAAAAAAAGATGGTAAATAATAATAAATACCTACATATAAAAGGTTAAATCCATAGTTTATTTAGTAGTAACAAATACTATATAATAAATATATTATTTATTATTCTCATAATATAATAATGAAAAGGTATGACTTCAGCTACCTATATTTCTTATAGATTTAATCAAAATAAAAAAAATATTCTTTTATTATAAAATTTTTTTAATATTCTTAATAGTCCATCAAAACTCTAATTTATATATAATTTATATATATAACCTATGATAAATATGAAAAAATTAAATAAATAAATATATATATAAATAATTTTAAATAAATGTATAAATAAATAAATAAATAGTTCAATGATTTTTTATTAATTGAATTATTGTCAAAATAAAAATTTAAAATAGAATATATTCTATACAATATACTACATTACATATTATAATATATTATAATATATTATAATTTGAATATAATTAAATAGAAACATATAAACCAATAGACAAAATAAAGTTATTGTTAAGACTATTAATAATTAATAAATATAAATAATAGATAGATAGATATGTAAATAAATAAATAGCTATATAAATGTGAATAAATAAATAATTTAATTGTTAAATAAATCTTAGTAATTAGTGATATGATATATCTATTTAACTATTAATTCATTATTGTACAAAAATCATCAAAGTAGACCGATTTATCTTTTTTGAACACTTTCCTTAACCCTAGTTTTAAAAGTGATTATAAATAGAATATAATAAAGGAAAAAAAAATAAAAGAATAGAAGATAATAATTAATTTAACAAAAAAAAAAAAAAAAAAAAAAAAGAGAGAAATAGTAACAATTATAAATAGATAAATAAATAGTTATAATTTATTATGTATCATTCAATTATTTACTATTCAATTATTTATTATTTATTATTTATAATTTATTATTTATTATTTATTATTAAATACTCTTAGTATTTGTTATTTATTTATATATTTATTTATTATAATGATTTTCTAATCTTATTTCTATTATATATATTATTTCTAATCTTATGGTTTATACAATCCAATCACGATTTTTAAGTATAAAAGTATCAATGGATACCTATAATGATTCAAATATTCAAATTAATAATAAATAATTGAATAATAAATAAATAAATGTATAAATAATAAATAATAAATAATTGAATAATAAATAAATAAATGTATAAATAATTGAATAATAAATAAATAAATGTATAAATAATAAATAATAAATAAATAATTATAAAATAATTTATAGTTGTCTTATATATATATAATTATGATTATTATATAGAATTATATAGAATTATATATAGAATTATATAGAATTAAATATTATAATATATATAATATATAATTTTAAAATTTAAAAAAAAAAATTTTTTTAAAAAAATTAATTTAAAATTTTTAATTCATTTTCATTTTCATTATATATAAAAAAATATTATACATATTTAATTATTTATATATAAAGAATTTTAAATGATTATTATTATCTATCATACCATAGCCATCCATTACAATAAAAATAAAAATAAAAATAAAAATAAAATAAAATAAAATAAATAGTAGAATGTTAAATATAAAATACAGATTGAATAAAATAAAATAAAATAAAATAAAATAAAATAAAAAAAAAAACATGGTAATTGAACATAATAAAAAATAAAAAAGCAGAATTAAAATGTTATCCTTGTTTACTTATAAATTCATTTTTCTACTTTTAGTTTTTAATTTCCTTAAATTTTATTTTTTTTTTCTTTCTTTCATTCTCTTTTTTTTTTGGTTTTATTATATAGAAATAAAATTAAATAAAAAATAAAGTAAAAAAAAAAGTAGTTTCGTGATTAATATGAATAGAAATGAAATTATTAATGAATTCATGTAAATATATAATAATAAAAAAAATTCATTTTATTGATAATAATTTATTTATTCATTTAATTATTATCTTTTTCTTAATATACTTTATTATCATTTATTTATTTATTTTATTTATATGTAGTTACTGTTAAGATTGTCGTTTGGTAGAAATGATGATAAATATACTTAGTAAAGCATTTTTTTTATGGAGTTGGAATACTTTAATATATATAATACTAATGCTAATATTAATACAATTAATACATTATAAATATCTTTTAAATAAATATATATATATATAAAATTAGAATTACAAATAAAATAATATAAAATAAAATAACAAATATAAATATTTTAACAAACATTCAAAGAAAAGAAAAAAAAAAAAAAAAAAAAAAAAAGACAGTAAATTTTATTTCCTCAATTTAATTAAGAAAAGAATAAAAAAGAAGTTTTTTTTAATTTTATTATTTAAATTTTGATAAGAAATTAGAAATAAAATTAAAAAAAAAATTAATAACAATATATATACACTATGTAATATATATCTATAGGACTTTTTTTTATTTATATATAGGTTCATTTAGTTAAAAACTTTTTAGGAATATCTATTATATATAAAATTTTTATATTACATATTACATATAACTATATATATTTATGTTAATATCATTGTTTTGATAGTTTTCTATTTATTTATTTATTATTTTATATATATTATTTTATTTTTAATTAACGTTTTTATCAAAATTTATTATTAACCAATGAAATTGATTGATTATATTTTTATAATTGTTTTTTCCTCTTATCTTTTTTTTTTAACTTTTTTTTTTTATTTTTAAAAGTATTATTTTAAAAATCTTCAGATAAAAAAAAGGATGGTGAGTGGAAGGAATCTTACAATCTATTCAAAATATGTTAAATAATAATAATAAAATGTTTTTTTATATATATATAAATAAATTAAAAATTATTTTTTGCAATTTATTTAAATTTATTTTAATTTATTTATATATATTTTTATATAATTAAATATAATTTTTATGATTTTTTTTATATATTTATTTTATTAGTATTTAAAATTTAATTTAAAATTTACAAATTTATAATACTTAATAATAAAGTGTTAATAATAATTTTAATTTATAATATTTTTGATAGATCATATAAAATGACAGCTTTTTTTATTAATATATATATAAATATATTAATAGATCTAAAATTAATTTATAAAAAAAAAGATTTTTAAGGTTATCATTTCATTTAAATTTTTTTAACTTAACATTTTTTTATTATATTATAAACATATTATATAATATATATTTAATTGATTCAATAGATTGGTTCTGTATATTATTTTTTTTTGGAACTGTTTTAACATTAATAAGATAGACTTAAATTCATAATTGTTTTATTGATTTATGACTTGAAATAATTTGGAAAAAAAAAAAAAAAGAAAATAAAAGGATATTCCATTTTAATAGGAATTAAAGTTTTTGACTAGTTTATTAAATTTTAATTATAAAAAATAATATAAATATTTATATTATCATTTATATGATATTAATATTAAATGATTTATTAATTAATTAATAGATTTATATAATGATTTATATTAAAATATATAAATTATCTATAGTAAAAATACAGTAATATAATATATATAATAAACTATTACAGAATACAATTAATAAAAATAAATTAAAAAATATAAAAAAGGTTAATAGAAATAATCGATCATAAAAAAAAAATATATATTTATTAAAATAAAAAAAATATAAATAAAAATAAGAATAAAAAAAAAAAATAATAATTAAAATATTGAAAATAAAAAAATAAAAAAATAAAAAATAAAAAATAAACCAAAAAAGTTTTATCAATTTTTTTATCTATCAATATATATGCTATGAATTTTATTTTTTTTATATAAATAGAAAAGAAATTGTCCTTTTTATTTTATTTTTTTTTTTTTTTTAATGATTATCTTTTTTTTTTTATGATTTATTAATGTCGCTTTTTTATTTTTATTTTTATTTTTATTTTATTTTTTTTTTTTTTTTTTTGTAAATAAAAGAGTGTAATAAAATTTTAAGAAAAAAATTTATATAGTGATTATTTTAACTTTTTTTTTTTTTTTTCCTTTTCTTTGTCCAACAAATGAATGATAATTATTTAATATCTTATGAGAAAGGTAGGTAGGTAGGTAATTAAAAATTATTTTCATTATAAGAAATAGTATATATCTTTATTAATATTAAAGAGGGTAAGTATTGATAATGTTATTAATTCCAAATATTATTTACAAATATTTTATCTATTAATTAAAAAAAGTTAGTTTTAAAGTTAAAGAAAAAAAAATTAATAACCTATTAAAAACAATTGAATATACTAATATATAATAAATTCATATTAAAGTACAAATAAATGATACAATACACACAATAAAATATTGAATAAATAAAAATAAAAATAAAAATAAAAAAAATAAAAATAAAATAAAAAAAAAAGAAATTTTTATAAAAATAATAACTTAAAAAAACATAAATATAAAAATAATAAAATAATAAAATAAAGGTCATATTAATAATAAAGAAAAAAAAAATTGACAAAATAAAATAAAATAAAATAAAATTTCAAATTCATAAAAAAATAATTGTAGTTTATTAAAAAAAAAAAAGCAAACTATGTAAATAAATAAAATAGGGTAAGTTTTCTTTTTTTCTTATTTTATTTTATTTTTTTTTTTATTTTTACTTCTTCTTTTTAGATATTATTTTCTTTAAAAAAATTTTATTATTAAGTTCCTTTTGAAGGTAAAACAATATTTAATTAATAAGAAAGTACATAATTAAATTTTTGTGCATATACATATATATATATCAAGTTTACAATAAATTTTTTATAGTTTATAAAATAAAATTGAAAAAATTTAAAATGCATTGATAAAGATAAAGAAATAATAATAATAATAATAAAAGATAAGTTTATTAATACAAAATGATAAAAAAAAAGTTTCAATAAATAAAAATTTAATCTGTTATCAGTTATCTATTATTTAAAAATTAATTATTTAATTTATTTAATTATTGATATTCGTGTTAACTCATTATTATAATTATAATTATATGATTTATCCATTAAAAAAAAAATTATTAAATTAAAATTATCGTTATCAAAAACTTTAAATATTTTAACTTAATTTAATTTATAAAATTAATATATTTAGTTTTAATTTTAATTTTATTTATTTTTAATTTTAAAATTTTTTTTAATATATTAAATTTCAACCTAATTTTTTTATTCTAAAAATATATTAGTATATATTATATATTAATATAACAAATAATTATATTCATTAATAAATAATACATTATGTAATACGTATTTAATACGTACAATATTATAAGATAAGTAATTAGTTGGATAAAAGAAAATTAAAAATTTTTTAGTATTTTTATTTTAAACATAGAAATTATTTCTTATTAAATAAAAATTAATAATAATTAATAATCAATACTAATAATTAAAATAATAATTAATAATAACTAATAATACTAATAATAATTAATAATTATAAATATAATTAATAAATATAATTAATAATTATTTAATAATACTAATAATTAATAACAATAATATATTATCTATATTCATAACATATAATAATTAAAACGATAATTTTTTTAATCAATACATAAAAATATTGATAACTTTAAAATATTTCTAATCAAAAGAAAAAAAAATTTTTTTTGATTAGAAAAAACAATCAAAATAATCAAAAATAATTAAATAAATGAAATAAATAAATAATTAAAAATAAATAAATAAAATTAATAAATAAATATTTTATTCAATAATCATCATCAATAATCAATTTCTCATATTTCATATAAAGTTTAAATTATTTATTTAAAATCAAAATTCATTTATTAGATTATTCTTCTTCAAAAAAATAAAACTTTAAAAAATTAAAAATAAAATAAAATAAAAATAAATAAAATAAAATATACTTTTATAGATATAAAATAAATAAATAAAGATAAGAGATAATCAATAATTCTTTTTAATTTATTATTATTATTAATATTATTAATTTTTTATATATTATAAACCATTTATATATTAAAATTGTTATTCAAAAAAAAATTTTTTTTTTTTAATTTATTATTATTATTTTTTTTTTTTTGATACTATTAAAAAAAAAAAAAAAAAAAATTAAAAATATATACATATATCTTCGTAATTATTAGTAAAAATTATGTAATTATAAAATTTATCAATATTTAAATTTAATTATTGATAATAAATAATAATATATATAATAATAAATAATAATATATATAATAATAAATAATAATATATATAGAATAAAATAAATTTTTTATTTTATAAATATATATATAAAGAAAAGAAAAGAAAAAAAAATAATTAAAAAAAGTTTTTTTTCATATGTAGAAATAAAGAAAATAAAGAAATATTTAACCTTTATATCAACCATGAATAATAATAATAAAAATAAAAATAATAATAGAAAAACAAAGTGAATACTTTCAGTGAACAATTTCAACAAAATATTAAAACTAAAGTAAAGAAAAGTAATAATAAAGAAAAAAAAAGTTTATCAACTATGAAAGTAGGAAAATAATTTTAAACTTTAAATATATAACACTAAATATATATATGTTTATATATAAAATCAAATCAAGTTATAAATAAATAAATAATAATGAAATGTTTGGAAATAGATATATTATTTTAAAATATTATATATTATATTTTCTTCTTCTTATCTTAAAACCATATAATATTAATATAGTAAATTTTTTTCTTATTCTTTAAACAAGAAATTTGGAATAATAATTTATAATCTAGTATTCAACAATAACAAAACAGAAAAAAAAATTTTTTTTGATGAAAATATTAAATATGCATTTTACAATTTTAATAATAATAATAAAATAATAATAATTTTAATAAAAATTTTTAATAATTGCTATAATTGCCAATAACCATTAATAAGAAATAACTTTTTTATTGTATTTTAAAAGTTAATTAGTTTAGATTTCAAGCAAACAAACAAACAAACAAAAAAAAAGAAGAAATCTAATATTTTAATTTTATTTAAATTATAATTTCAAAATAAATAAATAATCAATTTTTTTTATTTTAAAAATAAATATATAATTTATAATTGTTTTTATAAAGATTAATTTTAAAAGTGGCATGATTTTAATAATTAAAATATTAAATAAAAAAAAATAATAGTAATATAAATCTTTAGTTATTAAATAATTAAATAAAGGTATGTTGTACATTTATTTTATTACATCATGTAAATAAAATTTATTTATTTATATTTATATTTATATTTATTGATTCATTTTAATATATGAATTGGAGATATTATTTAATAATAAAAAAATAAAATTTAAAAATATAAATATTTATTTATTAAATAATAATAATAATAATATATTTTATAGTTTTATATAAAATATAGTTATTAAAATTAATAAATGGAATAATCTATTTATTTAATATATTAAAAATATATTAATATATTTCAATAAAGTTAAGTATAATCTATTATAAAATTATTTTAAATTATATTTAAAATATAGAATTTATTATTATTAATAATGAATCATTAATTAGGAGTAAATTGAAAAAATATATATATATTTATTAATAAAAAATTAAAAAAATATTAATTCTATAAAAAATAACATGATTATTTTTGTTATAAACAAAGTATAACTTTAAAAAACAAGTGTTTATTATTTCTTTAACATTTTTTATGAAATAATAAACTCTTGTTTTTTAAAGAATTAATTAATAAAAAAAAT
The DNA here is from genome assembly GCA_016946835.1 of Neocallimastix lanati (nom. inval.). NCBI lineage: Eukaryota > Fungi > Neocallimastigomycota > Neocallimastigomycetes > Neocallimastigales > Neocallimastigaceae > Neocallimastix > Neocallimastix lanati (nom. inval.). The sequence continues at coordinate 2,740,335 of JACVTC010000002.1, read as the reverse complement.
AATAAAATTCTAACCTCCAAAATACTGTAATAATAATAAATTTTAAAGATACAATTAAAAAATAATATATACATAACCTAACCTTTGTCATGGGTAGTTTCTTATCAAAAATTTTTTATTTGTGAATGATATAATTAAATAAATAAAATATATTAATCTATAAATATACAAATTATAATTAAATATATATATTAATATATAAATTTATATAAACTTTAAATCAATATTTATATATTTTATATAATACATTACAATATATATAAATATGAAGATATAATCAAAAAAAATTTTTTTATTTTATTTTTAATTTTTTTTTAATTAATTTATATATATATATATTTTTTTTTTATTAATTATTTATAATCAATAATTTGAATAAAAATTAAATATAATAGATTTAATATATAACATAATAACGATAACGAAATTCAATTATAAAATAAAATAAACAATAAACTGAACATATATAAATAATATATTTTATAAAAAAAATAATTATTTTTTATAATAAAAGGAAATTTAATTTGATATTTAATTTTTAAAAGCTAAAAAAAAAAAAAAAAAAAAAAAAAAACTAAAAAAAAAATATAGAAAATTAAAAATAAAATATAAGTAAAATAACTGAAAAAAAATTAAACTGAAAGCAATTAAAAAAAATATCTTTATTGAAATTAAAAAGAAACATAAAAAAGAAATTATAAAATTACATATAAATAATTTAATATATATATATATAAAATTTTAAATAGAAGTAATATTATTACATAAATAATAGTAAAAAAGAACAAAAAATAATACAAATGTTTAGTAAGTAAATATTATTAAAAAAAAAAAAGGTAAGTAAAAAAATGTAATTCATACTATTAAAACTATTAAAATTGTTAAAAAAAAAAAAAAAAAAAAAAAAAAACTATTCAATTTAAATAAAATTTTGATAAATGTTATTAAAAAAAAATAAATGATAATAGTAATATAATAATATTAAAATTCTAATTTTTTTTTTTTTTTTTTTTTTGAATTTAAATTTAAAATTGAAATAAATCCATGTTATTGTATATATATATTTATTTATATATTAAGATAATTTTTTTTTTTTTTTTTTTTTTTTTTTTTTTTTTTTTTTTTTTTTTTTTTTAGAATTATTACTGATGTAGATGATAAAAAAAAAAATTTTGAACATATTAAACTTATAATATTAATTTAATAATTAAATATTCATAATAATAATAATAATAATAATATTGATAAAAATTGTAGATAAATTATTTATAATCTTTTTATTTTTATTTTTTTTTTTTTTGTACAATTAACATTCCATTGTTATTTAACACTTAAAATCAGAAATGATATTTATATTTTATTATGTGTTTGTTTATTTATTTTATTGCTTTTACTTTAAGAAAGATCTTCTAAATTTAAGAATATTTCATTACACGTTATTTATAATTATTTTCTATAGTAGTCTAACATTATTGATAATATTTAACTTTACACTGCATTATATTATTGAATAATAATATGTTACACTTAATAATAATACTGTTTAATTGAATAGTGTAATTAAAACACATAACTATGATATATAACATTCCCTTCTACATAGGCAATTTCTTCATTTCCACGATGAAATCGGCAAAGTATTAAAGCTTCAATTCAGAAATATTTTTAGTTTAATGGATCTGCCATCATTGAATTAGAACCAATGAGTATTAATTTAATTTCATTATTTTATAATTTCATTTTGAACATATTTGTATTTTATGCCCATACATCTTTTGTCTATTGGATATTTGAATGCTCCTCCTTTTCTTAAAGTCAATGTAAATCTTAAAAAAGTTCATAGGGGTCTACTGTTCCATATATTGTGGGACTAATATCTTGCAAATACAATACCAATCATCAGTAGCTCTCTTGAGTTACTTTTTGAGAGGTTTAGCAAAAACACTTTCATTACCAAGAGTGCTGACGTCGTACCGATTATGGCAAAGGAATAGTGCAGTTGGTAGTCCTGTTAATTCTCCTCAATACACATGTACTAACAGTCAGAACCTATAGTAAGTAATTCAATTTTTGATGATCTTCATATCCATATAGCTTGTTTGGTACATTCTATAAAGCTTGGGTATTCGGCTTCTATCTGTGATTGATAAGGTTATATTTTTTTACTGAGAGTCATTGATTTCCATGATATTGGACTATTTCCTAATATAAAAATCTATCCTGATGTGGATCTTCTTTTAATCTCATCACCATCACCAGCGAAATCTGTATCATAATAAGCTCTTAAAATTTTCTTCTCCGATATAATGAATTAAATCGTCCTTTATTACTTTTTTAAGGTATTTTAATATTTGAATACCTCCATTCAATTCAGCCTTTTGTTGGATTCTCAGTAAATCTTGCAGCTTGATTTTACTGTAAAAGCTATATATATCTGGTCTTTGTTTTTTGTTGATATATATAATAGAGAATCCAATTAATCTTTTTTATAATCAGCTTTTGTTAATTTTTTTTTTTCTCAGAATTTTCTCTCTCTTCTAATTTTGCATGAATTCTATGATGTTCTAGTTATTTTAGTATTGTTTATATTATACTTTGCATTTTTTTTTTTTTTTTTTCAATATAATCCTTTTTATTTAATTTTGTTACCTTTATTTGTTTTAATTATATTAATTCCCGATGAATTTTGTTTGCCATTTTATCTGTGTTGAAATTATATGGAAGTTTCCCATTTCGGACTCTGTTAATTTGATTCTTCATGTTGATATACTTCTTCCTTGATTTCTACTCTTTTAATACTTCCTTTTATTTTTAATACTTCCTTTTTCTTGATTATGGTACTTGGTTTTTGTTATGTCTTCTTTTAAGTCTTTAATCTTTAAAAGTCTTTTCAACCTATAGAAATGTGAATGAATATGCAATACCGACTTTTAATTAATTCATCTAAAGAATATAAAACTTTTGTTTCTTCCTTTACTTAGTTCTGGTTTATTTTTTTTTTTTTTTTTTTTAATTTTGCCTCGTTATTGTATTCTGTAAATAATGAGTTAAGATTATCTAAATACAAGCTTAAAGTCATCATTTTCAATTTTCCAATTTATTTACTTTCATTTCAATTTCAAATAGTCTGAATGGACATGTTTCTGAAAATCTTTCTTTTAATTCATGTATCATTAAGTATACACTTGTGAATTTACTTAATAGACTTTTTTGAATATTAGTTGAGGCTGCTCAATATTATAATCCTGTACTATCATATTTTAAATTTTTTTTTTTTTTTTTTTTAATTTTAATTGATGTTTATATTTTTAATATTCTTTGATATATATAATCTTCTAATTCTTCAGAATCAATGAATAATTTTAAGTCTGAATAGCCATTTGTGAAAATTTTCATTTGTTAATTATAAAGTTTTGAACATTGAAATTTATTAATTGTATTTATTTGAATATTTGGGAGGTTCTACTTCAACAGGAGCATCATTTATTGTTGGGCTTGATGTATTTGTAGTCTTTACTGTCTTTGATGAAGTTTTTGAAGATCTTCCCATAGTTGTTGAATTTTCTGATTTAGTTATTTTAATGTGACTGTTAATCTTTCTTTATTTTTAATTTTTATTGAGTGGTTAATATTTAATATATTGAATTTATATATTAACAATTAATGAATTATTGAGTCATGGAGACATTTAATCTGTTAAATATAGCACTTAAAAAAACAAGATACTTTCAAAAAAAAAAAAAAAAAAAAAAAACGATTTTAATAAAAGGTATCATTTAATTTTAATTATAAAATATTTCCAAATATAATGTAAAATCTTCTTTCTTTACATTTTTTTGTATTATTATTATTATTATTATTATTATAGTTATTATTGTTATTGAATTTGTAGTGATAATAATAATAATAATAATAATAATAATTATTATTATTATTATTACAAATTTAAAATATCCTGTTCTACTCTACTTTTTTTATTATAACATATATATATATGGATATAAGTTTTTTTTTTTTTTATAATATATATATATGTTTTAATTTTTTTTGAAGTAATGTGAAATCACTGTTATCACAGATATGAATAATATAGAATCAAGTACTGATTCTGATAGTAGTAGCAAAGAATATAATATTAATAAAAATAACAATAGGAATAGTGCTGTTAATCATAGTAATAGTATTGATAGTGAAAATAGGAATATTAATATTAGTGATAGTGAAAATAATAGTATCACTAATAATAATGTAGGGAATAAGATCAAATTGATAATAATCGTGTTAATAATTAGAAATTTTCTGGATAAAGAGTGTTTAAATAGATATGTGACGTGGTACCGATGATAAAAACCTCCTTCCATGGTGGATGTGATGCACACACATCATTATTGAAAGAAATGGGATGTTTTTTGTTGGTTAATAACCAAACCATTTCTGGTTTCTAGTGATTATTCTAAAAAACGCCATTCTTGGTGTGTTCTACGGATCTCTTTTACAGAAATTGTTAGGGCTAGTATTTGACAAGGATTGCTATTATTATGTCGGTGATATTAGCGCAAACTAACAAGGTGATTCAAATGCTAAAAAAAAATACAGTTAGGACAGGCTGGAGAGGCCTATGCCTCTGAAGGAGAAGACCATAAATTATTATTTTTATTATTTTTAATTTTTTTATTTATTTATTTTTTTTTTTTTTTTCAGATTGTCAATTTAAAAACCTAATCGGGAATAAGAATTTTCCTTTAAACCTGTAATCTTATAATTTGGAGGTGAGGTTCGTTATAGATGAGAACAGAGATATTTTAAGTAAACTATTCTTAAACAGTTCACAGGGGTCTACAGTTCCTGTATATTGAAGGACTTCCGCATTATCATGCTAAAACAATACCTATCATTAATAGCTCTCTTGAGTTACTTTTTTTTTTTTTGATCGATTAAGTATGAAATTTTTTAGTACCAAGAGTGACCATTGTCGTACGGATATGACTTAGGAACAATAATTATTAGTAATCCTATTATAATATAATATATTTCAAACAATAATATTAACAGTCTATTTCCTCTTACGGGAATCTATATAAAGAGCAATTGTCTTAATGTGAATTTTTCTGTATTTTCAAGGGATGGCTTAGTGGACATCACTACGATCTATATTATGTACACTGGATACTTTTATGTCCCTAAATATTAAATTTAAATTTGAAGAAGAATTATAGGTAACAATTCAATTTTTTTTAATGAAATTTTTATTAATTTTTCTCTAATTTGTTCATAAAAAATAATTTGAACCTTCCTGATAATAAAGAGAAAAGATTTTAATGAATAATATTTAAATAATAATATTTTTTATTTTTTTTTTTTTTTTTTTTTTTTTTTTATATGCTGTGACTCCTTCCTGGAGAAAATATATATATATGAAATTTTTTAAAGATCAGTTAAAGTGGGAAGGGGAAAATTTTTTTTTTTCTTTACATTTAATGGTATATTCCTGACCTTAACTAGGATGGAACTTATATATGAGTCTAAGTACAGTTAACAGTTTAGTATAGTTCCATTTGATGTAGGAGGGAAGGTGTATCGTTGACTAAACCTAAAGATTATACAAAGAGCAAGGTGATTCATGAACAAAAGACACCTACTTGAACACTCCTTTAAAGTGTCAAGTCATGTTATATTAGCCCTGCTTAGGGATTAGATACAATTTAATACAACATATAATACAACATATAATAAAATAATTATTATAATTATCTACTTTTTTTTTTTTTTTTTTTTTTTTTTTTTTTTTAAAAAAAATATATATATATATTTATTCTATTAATAAAAAAAAAAAAAGATAAATTTTTATATATGTATTGTATTTTTATTTTTTTTTTTCTAGATATATATATCCTATTAAAGTTTAATGGGAGAGTTGCATTTCCCCAAATTGCATTTCCCCAAATTGCATTTCGCCAGGTTGCATTTCGCCAAGTGGCGTAGTATTAAAATGTTGCATTTCCCCAAGTTGCTTTTCGCCAGGTTGCATTTCGACAAGTAAAGTATTGATATAAATAAATGAATAAATAAATAAATATTAATTCACAATATATTTTTTTTAAAATTGTTTTTATGCGATATTAATAATATTTAATTTTATTTATTGATTTATTTATTTATTTAATAATTTTCAATCTGGCGAAATGCAACTTGGCGAATTGCAATTTGGCGAAATGCCACATTTTTTTAACACGCCACATGCTTTCAAAAAAATTGGCGAAATGCAATCTGGCGAAATGCAATTTGGCGAAATGCCCCACACCCAAGTTTAATGTAACTAAATCTCAAAATGGGTTAGATCATTTATTCTGTTATGTAATATTATGGAATTTAGATTGATGAATAGTTATATCTTTAAACTCCTATTTAAAAAGATTTGGTTAGGAAACTTAGTTAGATGAAGGAAATCTCAAGGATCACAAAGATATCAAGAGGTTTCTTTACATATTTATATCTTTTTAATAAATTGAATTGATAAAAATTAAAAATTTAAAAAAATTAAATTTTTTTTTTTTTTTTTTTTTTTTTTTTGATTACTTAACCTATCCTATTTCTTAAAATATACATATATATATATATATATTTTTAAAAAAGAAAAATTTTTATATATTATTCTTAAATTTACTTATTCATTCATTATTTTTTTTTTTAATCTATGTTATAACGACTTCCAGTTAAAAAAAAAAAAAAAAAAAAGGAAGAATTATGATTCTTATTTTTTTTATTATAGCATTTAATCATTTTCATAAATAATTCAATTAATTTTTTTTTTTTTTTTATTATTATTATTAATAAAAGTAGGTTTAGGATTTTTAATTTTTTTTTTTTGTTTTTGTTTTTAAATTTATATAACAATAATAATAATAATAATAATAATAATAATAATAATAATAATAATAATAATAATAATAATAATAATAATAATAATAATAATAATAATAATAATAATAATAATAATAATAATAATAATAATAATAATAATAATAATAATAATAATAATAATTAAGAAATATGATTTCCAAATAATTGGCTTCTTATACGCTTCTTCACTATTTCTTCTCATAACGAAATAGAATGAAATACAACTTCTGTTCTCTACAATGAACTTTTATAATAATTCACTATAGAAAACATTAACACATAATCATCCTAATTTAGAACCCTAAGATAGAAACCTCGGTTGAATGGTAGATGTCGTATTTAAGAGAATCGAACTTTGATCTCTTTATAGTATACTGTATTATTATTATTATTATTATTCTTATTATCATTATTTTATTATTATTATTATTATTATTATTATTATTGTTATTATAAATATTATTTTATAATAATTTAATTATAAATATTATTATTACAATAATTATTATTTTAAATTTATTAATGGTAAATTATTATTATGTGTAATGACTGTCTAAACTCAAATTGGTATATTAAAAAAATTTATAATTGTAAAAAAATATAAATATTTTATTCATTGAGAGATGATTATTCTTCTTTGGAAGAATTTTTCTTTTCTATATAAATTTATTATTAATTTAATGAAACATATAAAATATTTTAAATATATATATATATATATAAATTAAAAAATATCATGATTCTTAATATTCAAGATTCAAAAAAAAAACAATTCCAATAAAAATTTATATATTATTAATTAATAAAAATTAAAGAAAATATTTATAAAAAAATAATAATAATAATAATAATTTAAAGTTATTACTGAATTATTTTAATATTATTCCAGATAAATTCTAATTATATTCATATATATATAAAAAGGAATAAATTATAAAAAATACTTAATCTTAATATTTTTTATAATAATGAATTATTAAAAAAAAATGTTTCATTAAAATTATACTTTTTAAAGTGTCATTGTATATGTAGATAATCTTTTATTAATTATTTAAATTTATTATTATTATTTTTTTTTTTACAATTTGTTTAATTAATTATAATATGTCCAGATTTTAAATAAACAATAAAACAGCTATGAATTAATATAAATGATAGTGTTTTTAGCATATTGCAAACCTAGCTAGTTTAATGATATTTAAGCATATATTTAGCATATGAATGATTAAGAGCATAAGTTGTTCAACTAGCTAGGTTTTGCATAACTAACATATATTATTTATTTAATATATATAAACGATGATTGTTCATATAGATATCAACATATACATAATATGCGATAAAACTATATATTATTGATATATATGCGATAATGGTGCTGTTTATATATAAATAATATAGCTGCATAGTTTGATGCATATGTTGATATTTTGCGATTATTATTGTTCATATATTAAATAAACGATATATTGCTATTATTATTATATAAACTATTGTGGTGATATGCTGATTTTGAATGCCTTTTGATTCTAAACTACCACAATGTTCATCAACAAACAATAATGCTAAAAATATATATGATTAACATACAATCATAGCATATAAAAAATATTAAATACGGTTTTATATAAAATACATAAATAATGATTATTCGTTACATTATTATTGGATAACTATTTTATTTTAAATTATTTTATTTTTTTTTTTCTTGGAAACTTTTTTTTATATCTTTTATTTCTTTTATTTTATTTTATTTTATTTTATTTTATTTATTTATTTATTTATTTATTTATTTTTATTTTTATTTTTATATATTTTTTTTTAAATTTTTATAGGCATTTGATTGTATATTTGTTTTAATTTGTCTCTCATGAAATTTTTATTTTATTTTTATGATAAAATTATTATGAATTAATTATATAAAAAGAAGTTTTCAAATCCAAAAAAAAAAAAAAAAAAAAAAAAAAAAAAAAAAAAAATTAATAACAAGTATATGTTACAAATACAAGAACTAACGAGATAATATTTAGTATATAGTACTTTTTTTTTTTTTAAAAAAAAAAAAAGGTATTAATCTAAATTTAAGTAGTGAATACTTCATAATATATTAAAATAAAAGTTAATAAAAAATGTAAAATAATTATATTTTTTTTTTCATATTTTATTTAAAAATCAAAAAAAAAAAAAAATATATATATATATATACTGAATATATTTACTGAAATACTGAAATATTAAAAAATATTTAAAGTTTGAAATAAACAATAAAAATTTTATATTTATTAAAAAAATCATAAAAATTATAATTATATAAATATATAATATAAAATTAAATTAAATTCAATAGATTGATAATTAGATTTATATATAAATATAAATAAATAAATGGTTTAAATTCGTTTTTTGCTTTTTTTTTTTTTTTTTTTTTTTTTTTTTTTTTGATACATGATTTTATTGAAAAAAAAATAAATAAATGAAAATATTAGAAAAACAAAATGAATGAAAATAACGAATTTAATGCAAGTAAAACAAAACTAAACAGTTTCGAAGTAACAAAAAAAAAAAAAAAAATTATACTATACATTATTAATTTTATTAATTTAGATATATTATAATAATAGTTAAAATATTATATATATATATATATTTATATATATGGGTGTATATATGTATATGAATGATATATATGTATATATATAGAGAAGAATTTTTCCATTTTTTAATGCTCTTCCTCACGATGTTCCTGTAGATTGGATGATACCATTTTTGTATATCATTGAAGGTTACTTTTCTTATTACTATTTTATCATAGTTTAAATATATTAAAAATATAATACACTTTTCAACAGTTTCATGAAATATATAACTGTTATGATATACCTTTTTTTTTTTTTTTTTTTATTGATATTTATTAATATATATTCATATTTCGGTATGAAACGTCTTATGTGTTTTTTTTTTTATACTGAAATATTTATATAATATATATATATATATATATATATATATATTTTTTTTTTTTTTTTAATTTATGATTAATATTTAGATATTCAATACATACCATATATATTATCTAATTTAACATATATACGGTTAAGAGAATGGGCATCTAAGATTTTTTCAATTTTTAATCCAGAAATTACAAATATCTTTTTTTTTTGTAAGAAAGAAAGAAAGAAATATAAAATAAAATTTATTAAATATCATTCAAAAATCTTTATTCATTATATATTAATGGTAAACTATCTTTTATATATATATACATACATATATTAAGATTCAATACTGGGAGTTTATGTCATTTTAACATTATATATTTATACAGTTTTTTGTAAGTTTACTATAAAATATTTTTTATAAATTTGTATAAAAAATTTATTAATAATATATATATAATATCACTATCAGTTTATCATTTACAAGCCAATGGAAGGTAATAATAATTAATAATTAATAATTAATAAAATATCTTATATAACAAAAAAAAATTAATACATTTATTAAATGATTTAATTATAATTATAATATAATTAAATATAAAATAAAAAAAAAAAAAGAAAAACTATGTCAAAGAAAAGTCTTCGGGTAAATTAAGAAAGAAATATAAAAAAAATAAAAAATAAAAATAAAATAAAATAAAAATTTGGAAAAATATAATAATTTAAAAAATAAATAAATATATATATATATAAATATATATATTAAATTTATGATATATATATATAAATATTAAATCTAGATATTTAGTTCAGTATATATCATATTCTTTAGGTAATTAATGTATATTAATAATTTGTATTTCATAATGACCTATTTCTAAAATATATATAAAATAATTATATTAAATATATATATTGTCTATTATAAATTATATATATATATATATATATATATTTAGACATCTTTTAACATTTGGTAGAATAAAAATAATACATTTAATTCAAAAGACATCAGCAATAAATTATTAATATATTTTAATTTTTTTAGTTTATAATTATTTAACACTGTGCACATATATATGTCATAGAGCAGATTTTATATCTGGAATTTCAAATTGTGGAACAGTTTCAAATAATATACTGTAATAAATACATAAATATTAATATATTTATTTAAAAATTCCTTTTTTTAAAATAAAAAAAAAAAATTATTATCTTTTTATTACAATATAATCAAGAGTAGGAATAACAATCGGCTGCATAGTTTTAATAACTTTTTTTAATTATATGGTATTATAATACAATAACAGTAAAATAAAAAATGGATATAATTAAAATAAAATGAAATGAAAAGAAATGAAATAAAATAAAAATTAATATGTATTAAAAATTATTTATATAATTTTAATATATAAAAGTTTAATAACTATTTTTTTAACTTAAACTGCTTATCTCATGGAAAGCATTTTGGATCAATTCATAAAGCTTTTGGAAATGAATTAATACTTGCAAAATTGTTTATGGTAAGTTATTATTATTATCATTTTAATTATTATTATTATTATTATTATTATTATTATTATTATTATTATTATTATTATTATTATTATTATTATTATTATTATTATTATTATTATTATTATTATTATTATTATTATTATTATTATTATTATTATTATTATTATTATTATTATTATTATTATTATTATTATTCATTTAATTTTAAAAATTCTACCTTTCTCTAAATAATTATATATTGAAATTTTATTTTTCTTTATATATAATAAAAAATATAATAAGGCAGCATTAAGAAATATAATTCCTTTTTTCATTTTGGAAAAAATAATGGATGTCAAGAATATTCAATTTGTCATTTATAATTTATTAGGATTCATTTTCCTATTTTTAGCTTATTCTCAATTAAAATATCAACCATTTTACTCAATACAAGTAAATAATTATAGATTTGGAGTTTATTTATCATTGGGTAGTCTTTCTTTATATACATTAGTGATATACATATTAAAAAAAAATTCTTCACAAATAGTAGCGGATGTTTCTATATTTTTCCTTTTTATAATATTTTTTATTGGTTATTACTACAATAATTATTATTTTAAAAAATCGGTAAATAGAGTTTATAAGAGGTATACTGAAAAAGTAATAATTAACAATTTAAGAAAAAATTCATCAGATGAAGAGCTCGATTATAATCCAGAAAAAATGAAAAAATTGAATGCATATCAATCCATTGAAAGAATTAGTACATATTATATATATACTTATATATATTTTTTATTTAATTTAATCTATTTATTTTTTTTTTTTTTTTTTTTTTTTTTATTTTTTTTTTTTTTAAAAAAAAAAAAAAAAAAAATTAGAATAAAAATAAAAATAAAAATATTATACAATGAACTAATCATTCAATAATTTAAATTTATAAAATGTATAAAAATAAGCCGAGGAAAAATTTGTTAGAAATGAAATTAAAGTATTTAAGAATTATTATGAATGTGAATTTGCCTGTCGATTTATAAGGTATACATATATATATATATATATATTATTTTAAAATAAAAAAGAAAAAAATTATTAATACTTTAAAATATTAAATATGAAAATGGTAACAGAAATAATAGAGATATTGATGCTTTTAACTTAATGAAAAAATTATTCGAAGAAGGGTAGGCATGATAATATATATATATAGAAAAAAAAAATTTTTTTTTTTTTTTTTTTTTTTTTTTTTTTTTTTTTTTTTTTTGAAATAATTCTTTTGTATAAATTATTTTAATTTTTTTTACTTTATTTTATTTTATTATTTACAGAATAAACCAATTTAAACATGAATCAGATGTAAGTTAATAAATTAGTAAAATATGGAAGAAAAATTAATATAATAATTAATAAATAATATATAAATATAAATAAATAAATATATATATATATATATGCTTTTTTTTTGGTATCACTTTAAATAATAACTCAAAAAAATGAATATATATTTATATATATAAGTTATACATTATCGCTTGGTTTTATATTAATTCAATGAGAACATTCTATAAAGAAAATAACTTATTACAAAAATATGATAAAGAATTATTTAATGCAGATTATTTAATAAGTATTGCTTTAGAATTAAAGTTAGGTATGAGGAAAAAGTATTTGATAAATTTAGCAGAAAATTATATGGAAATGATGAAAAGAGAAAATCTACAAATTGATAATTCTTCCAATAATAATATGTAAGCAGTTTTATAATTGATATAAAATCTTCATTTTTATTTTTTTATTATTTATTTTTTTATTTTTAATTTTTATTTTTTAATTTTTTATTTTATTTTATTTTATTTTTTTATTTTTATTAACAAATATATATAAAACATTTTTAATATAGAGAAGATACTATTAAATTTGAAGATTTAAAACATCATGCAATTACTTTACATATTATGGGGTTAAAAGAAATTATGAAACTATTTGATAAACTAAAAAGTAGTACAAATCCAAAAGATGTAGTGAAATATGGTTCATGTATAAGTAAAATTTGTAAATTTCAAAATTCTGCGTATTCTCAATATAGAGCAATTTTAAGACAATTTCCTGAAACAAAAGTATATTATAATTAAGAATAAATTATTATTATTATTATTATTATTATTATTATTATTATTATAATTATTATATATATATATTTTTTTTTTTTTTTTTTTTTTTTTAATATTTTAGTTCTCAAAAATTTAATTAATTTGTAATATAAATTAATAAATTTATATCTATTATAAATATAAAAGGATATATTATATAATTATATACCATTTTTAATTGATGTCATGGTAAATGTTTAAAAAATAAGAAAAGAAAATATTAATTAATGACAAACTAATATTTATAAATTTATATTAATACTAAATTAATACTAATTATTATTTCAGAGTAAAGAAGATGAAGCGGTATATATTTATGTTTTGTTTATTTATTTGTTTATTTTTTATTTTATTAAAAAGAAATATATTAATTTATAATTTTTAAATATATGAATTTATAAAAAATAGTGTAGATACTCAAGCAGTATTCCTGTACGTTAAAGTAGTCCAAATATTAAATTAATAAAAATTCATAAAAAAATAATATATATATATATATATATATAAATATTATTATTATTATTATTATTATTATTATTATTATTATTATTATTATTATTATTATTATTATTATTATTATTATTATTATTATTATTATTATTATTATTATTATTATTATTATTATTATTAATTATGAAATTTAAAATTATATAGAATAGAAAAAATTCAGAAAGAAGTTCTTCAAAAGTATCATCAAATGATATTGTAACATTTAATGTGAAAAAAGTAAATAGTATGTCATCTAATTCAATATCATCTGTTCCATTTTCTGAAGATTATTCAATAATGTCAGGATTAGGAAAAGAGATAAGAAAAAAATTAAACTATAAGTAATTAAATATTATAATAAATTAAAAAAAAAAAAAGAAAAAAAAATTATTTCCTTTTCATTTAATAATAGGTTTTATTTTAAGATATTAATATTAAAAAAATTTTTTTTTAAACCTTTTTTTTCTATATATTAAATTATATCAAATTTACTATTTTAATAATAATATATATATATTCAGGAATACCATGATTAAAAAGTTTATTTCCCCAATTAAAGATTGTAAATTCAGAATGAATATAAGTGGTTTGTTATTCATTATTATTTTTGCTATTCAGTTAGTATTAAAACAATATACAAAATAATTTTATCATAAAAAATTATTTTTTTTTCAATTGATTTTTTTTTTTAAGGATTATAATATTATACTAATTATTGAATATTTAATAAATATATATCCATCTATCTATATATAGAACTTTCGTTAATATAACAATGTTTAATTTTGCAGAAAAAAAAGTAACAGATTTAAATTATAGTATCATTATTACCGGTAGTATTATGGAAACAGCATTTCATGCTAGAATGATTTCAAGTAGTATTATGACTAATGATGACGAAAATTATAAAAAATATAAGAGTTTATTACAAAGAGATTCAGAAATTCATAATGATATATATATTAATTCTGTAAGTAAAACCATGGATAATTATATACCACAAAGTTTTTTAATTGTACCAGTTGGTGAATATTCCTATGATACTGTTGAACTTAATCCAATCACCGATTCATATAGAAAATTAATTGCTAATTTACAGTTTACATTTAATAGAGGTATATTATTATTATTATTATTATTATTATTATTATTATTATTATTATTATTATTATTATTATTATTATTATTATTATTATTATTATTATTATTATTATTATTATTATTATTATTATTATTATTATTATTATTATTATTATTATTATTATTATTATTATAATTATTATTATTATTATTATTATTATTATTATTATTATTATTATTATTATTGTTGTTGTTGTTGTTGTTGTTGTTATTGTTGTTGTTAAAAACATTTTTTTAAGTTTTCAAAAGGCTAATAATATATTTTAATAATATAATTTACAAAAAAAAAATATTAGAAATGTTAAATGAAAAAGAAAATATAACAGATATTTTATATGAGCCTCATTTTAGGTAAATATATTTATATATATAATTAAACTAATGAAAAAAATAAAAAATAAAAAATACAAATTCTTATATATATATATATATATATATTAAACCAAATGTAAAATAAAGATATTTTATAGGTAAAAAGAAAATATTTTTTTAAAAATTATGTAATTAAATATTTTTAAAAAATATATATTTAAAATTTTAAACTAATAATTAATTTATTTTAAATAAAAAAGTAAACTCAAAATCTTATTTTGATAATTACTTTGGCGAATGTTTAACAGCTTCAAGGGAGGATATAGAGGCTAACTTTACATTTTTATATTTTTTAACAATTATATTTGATATTATACTATCGCTATTGGCAGTAGCAATAGCATATACAAGTAATTAAAATATTTTTTAATATTTAATTTCATTAATTATAAATTATGATAAATAATACTGCTATTTCTAAAAAAAAAAAAAAAAAAAAAAAAACATAAATTAATTTTTTATTCTTTATTATTATTAGCTTTTGTTGATTTTAAGAAATTAACAAATAAAACCTTTTTCAATGTTCTTAGAACTTTTAGATTCATTTCTAAAGGTAGTAATTTCAATTAATAAAATTTTGATATTAGTATAATAATTTTTTGATATTAATAATAAATTTTAATATTTATAATAAATTTTAATATTAATAATAAATTTTGATATTAATAATAAAATATTTAATAAAATTTATATTTAAATTCTCACAACAGATCATATGGAAGAAATTATAAATAATTATAATAAAAAAATTGAAATTTTAACCAAAGATAATGAAATTGATAAAAATGCTAAAGAAGAAACTATGAGTTTTAACAAATTTAAAAATATCGCACTTATATTATCCTTCATTATTATATTTATATTTATAGTATTAATTGGAGTTCCGGTTTTAGTATGTATTGTATATATTTATTATTATATTAATTTCTGCTTTATTAATATATATATATATATATTTTAAAGGATGTTTCAAGTAAAATCCAAAAAACATTGGCACTTTTAAATCAATCGGTTAATATTATATATATAATATATACAAATATATATTAAATAATTCATATATTCAAAATATTAAGCATTTATTTATATATAATGTTTTATTAATTGTATACTTTATGTAATTAACAATAGTCTGATAGACATTCAATATTAAAAGGAATTCAAATGTACACTTATGAAGTTTTAAATAATGACAGATCAATTTTTGTATTAAATGAACCAATAAGAATTATAAATAATTTAATTTATAAATTAGAAGTAATAATAATTATATATTATATATTGATTTTTAAATATCGAAGATCCAATAATTGTATTAATTTTTTTTTTTTTTTTTAAAAAAAATAATAATAATAAAATTTAATGATAAATATTTGATTATATATATGTATGTATATCTTTTTTTTTTTTTTTTTTTTTTTTAATAAGAAAAATCAAAAAGAATTAAAAAATGGTTTGTATGGTGGTCCAACGTTTGAGGATTATCCATCTATATCAAAAATATTAAAAGAAAACGGATGTTATAGAATATACTCATCAGATTCTTGTGATTCAATCATTTATAATAGTGATTATGGTAAATTGAATATTAAAATAATAATAATAATAATAATAATAATAATAATAATAATAATAATAATAATAATAATAATAATAATAATAATAATAAAATAATTAAATAAAAAAAAATTTATTTTTATTATTATTATATAAAATGTATAAAATGTATGAATATATTTATAAAAATAAACAATTAAAGGTTTTTCAAAAGAACTTGGAACTCTACCAATAAATGAATTAATAATGGAATATCTGTATTATGTAAAGAATTTTATAAGTGATGTTGAAGATGAAAGATATGTCAAATTACCATTTACAAATAAAGAAAATATCAAAATATTATTTGATCAAGAACTTAATGATAACTTCTTCAAATTACAGGATAGTTTAATGGATAATATGATTGGTGCTATACAATATATTGATCAAGAGTTAATTAATTATTGTTCTGATCTTATTGAAAATAAAAAAACCGAAACATTAGAGTTAATGATTATTGGTATTGTTACTTTAATTTTTATAGATCTTTTAGTTTTAAATAAAATATTTGAAGGAAAAGTTAAAGAAATGAAAGCTTTGGTATCTTTTGTATTTTTAATTCCATCATCTATAGTTAATAAAAATGATAAATATAAAAGGTATATAGATTAATTAAATATTGATAAAAAAAAATAACATATGATTTTAAATATTTTAATAATTATATTTTATATTAATTAATAATATATAAAAAAATAGATTCCTTGAAACCTCTCAATTTGAAGATTATTAATTTTTTTAAAAATAATTTTTATACAATATCTAAAAATAAAAAAAAATAAAAATAAAAATAAAAAAATAATAAATAAAAAAATAATAAAAAAAAAATAAAATAATAATAAATAAAAAAATAAAAAAAAAATAAAAAAAAATAAATAAAAAAATTAAAAAAAAATAAAAAAAAATAAAAAAAAAATAAAAAAAAAAAATAAAATAAAAAAATAAAAAAATATAAAAAAATATATAAAAATAAAAAATAAAATAAAAATAATAAAGCCGTTAATATTAAATAAACTATTACATAAAACTATTAAAATTGATAGATTACTAATTAGTGATAATTTAAATTTTATTATTTTTTTTAAGAAAAAAAAAAAAAAATAAAAAATAAAATAAAAAATAAAAAAAAAATTAATTAGTAATTCCTTTTAAAATTTTTATATTTTAAATTTTTGTTAAAATATATAACAGATAATATATTAAATTTTGCTAAAATTAAGGGTTATATAATTATAATTATCATAATTTATATATATATATATATATATATATATATATATATATTTTTTTTTTTTTTTTTTTTGTTTGTTTTTTTAATAATTAGATATTAATAAAAATATCATTTTTAGTATTTTGAAAAAATTTAATATTAAATTTAATAATTTCATCTATAGTATATTATTTATTATTTTAAAAAAAAAATGTCTTTTTTTAGTTAAAAAGTAAAAAAAAAAGTAAATAAATAAAAATAAAGAATTAATCTGAATCAAGAATAAGAATTTATATTTATAATATCTAATAATGATGCATTTAAAAGTTATTTATTTCTATTCTATATAATATATTATAATGAAATAAATTCATTAATCTACTTCATCTAAAGCTCGTGCTCGATTTGCTTCAATGTTATCAAATGAATTTCCTATCAAAAGAGGTGTTCATCAAGGTTGTCCATTATCTCCGATCTTATTCAATTTATTCATCAATGATATATTAAATGACTGTGAAAAGTATGGTGTTAATATTGGAAGAAAAAAGTGTTGTGGTGGACTCTTTGCTGATGATGTTGTTCTCATTGCTCCAAGTGCAAAAAATTTAGAAAAATTACTAAAAAAGGTACATAGATGGGCTAATTTAAATGAAATGACTTTTGGTATTGAAAAATGTGCAACTATGGTTATAAAACCAATGAACTTCCAATCTTCTCCAAACTATAGTGACCCAACCTTCTATTTAGGAATGAATGCTATTCCTAAAGTTTCTAGTTATATTTATCTTGGTATTCCTTTTTCTGATGATCTCTTACTAGAACACATTATATCTCACATGCATTTTAAAGTTAGAAAATCCCTTCTTTCATTTACACATTTCTTCTCAAATAAGCTTATCCCTATTGCATACAAGAAAAAAGTTCTTCAATCCTTTGTTATTAGTAAAGTAATTTATTATTCTCCTTTACTTGGTTCAAACAAATCTAGAACGGCCAGAATTCAAACATTAATTAATACTGGTCTATTTTGGTGTATCGATTCCTTCTCTAAAAATGGTAAAACAAGTTCAGAAGACAATGACTATATTAGACATAATTCTACTATGAGTACTTATGCTTTATCTCGAGATCTAAGCATTCCTCCTATTGCTGGTGTCTGCACAGCCTTACAGATTAAATCTTTTGCTAAATGGAGTAAATCAAACTGTATTATAAAGGATCTTATTAAATCTATTCCCAAAATGCATCATTATTCCTGGGCTAAAGAATCAAGAACACTGTATAAAAAAATCAAAAAATATAAATGTGAAAAATATGACAATATTTTAGAACGTTACTGGAAATCAGTTTCCAAATTTCAAGGTATTAAAGGTCAAAATTACGATTGTAATAAGTTCTCAAACAATAAAACTATAATTATGCTTAGTTTAAATATCCCCAATTCAACTTAGGGTTTTCGTGGATTATACGTTTACGATGTGGTTATAAATACAATACTACTATTGCTATTAGAATGGGTAGAGTTTCAGAAGATTGTCCCAAGTCTTGCCCCTGTTGTGGAGAAGATAAACAATCTTTTGAACATTGGATTTTTAAATGCGATGTTCTTGCATCTTTTAGATGGAATTCTTTAAATTTCATCGATGATCTCTATGTTTTATTCCTTAGGAAGATTAGAGCGTTTAATCCTCTTTCTTCTTATGACTCTATTTCTAATTTTGAAGATTATATCAATCATTATATATATTTGTTCCTTCTTGGTGGGACTTTAGTTTTAAATGAGCTACATTTCGATAGTGGGGAACAGAGACAATTAAATGAACTACTTTTCAAAGGTTCATCTGAGTCACCTGTTCCAAAAATTGTGGGCTTGGCGGAATTCTTAACAAGTGCAATACCTATCATAAGTAGTTCGTTTGAGCTATTATTTGATAGGTATTGCAAAATACCAAACTTATCCAAGAGGGTCGACGTCGTACTGATAAGACATAATGATAATACAGGATCAGCATCTATTTCTACGAAGGATGAATCTTGCCCTAGTAGTTCAATAAATGATGAATCCGGGGAGAGTTTAGTGGACACCACACTATCTATTTTAAAGATGTTACTTCTAGGTTTTATTTCTTTTTTATTTGTTAGGAAGGGAAAAATTCCCGCATAGTACAACTTGCCGAAATACATAGTATTTTCGAGCTTTTTATTTTTTTATTTTTTAAATTTTTTATTTTTAATTTCAAATGTACTTTTCACCTACATGTAGTTTTTAAAATAAAATTTAATAAAGTTTTGGAAGTGTATTCTCTTTCCTGCCTATAAAAAAAAAAAAAAAAAAAAAAAAAAAAAAAAAAAAAAAAAAAAAAACTTCATTACAATTTATTATACTGGAAAGAATAAAGTCTTAATAGCGATTTATTATTATAATATTAATAGTTCAGTATATCACTTATAAATTAATAGTGATATTATAAAAAGTTAATATTAGAATTTCAATGATGAACATTCAGTAAGGCCATCCAGCATGGACAATATCCCCATATGTGAAAGTATATGAAAGTATTGTAACTACCTTAATATTTCCATGCCTTGAGGGGGTGTTGAAAATAAGGGCGGTATACATTAGAAGTAAATATATTTATATATTTATATATAATTTATTTTATATTTTTAATACATATTCTAAATGTAATTATTTATATATATATATAAATAATATCATATAGAATAATTTTTATTTATTTATTTATTTATTTATTTATTTATTTATTTTATTTATTATTATTTTTAACAATTTTATTTAGCAATTAATATAATAAAAAAAAATTACTGTTATAATGGTTATTTCAGGTTTTAATTAAAAGAAGATTCAATTTATTACTAAAGCATTCAATATAAATTGTCCAAAATTATTAGTCTAGAGAATAGTATCACTATTCATAAATCTTAAACTACTATATCAATATCTTTATATATGTTTTTATTTTTATTTTTAATATATTTAAGTAAAATAAAAACATATATTATATATATATATATAATATATAACTGTGTTTATAATTTAATATTTATTTAAATTAAATAATATATTTTATAATATATTATAATAAATATTTTGAATCAAATTAAAAATAAAAATTATCCTTTATGTTTATTTAAAACATTTATATATTTTTTCATTTCATATTTGTTTTATTATTTAAATAATATAAATGAAATTTCGGTTATAAGAGAATATAATATATAATAAAACAAAAAAAAATAATTATTATTACAATAGAATAAAAATTAAAATTGTGATATATTTCTATTATTTACTTTTATAATAATATAAGGTAAGCAAAAAATATAAAAAATAATAGTAATAATTTAAAAAAAAAGATATAATATATTATAAAAAACAAAAAAATAAATAATTGAATATTATATTTTATTAATTAATAAATGAAATTTCATTAAAAAAAATATTAAAATTTTAAATTCTAAATTAATTAAAAGTAATATAAAATAGGAATAATAATAATATCAATAATAATAAAAAAAGGAAAAGATAAGAAAGAAAGAATTTCAAATTTTTAAACTATAATCCTGATAAAATTTTAAAATTAATTCTTCAATATTATAGAAATGACAACAACTTCACCTGCAAAAACAGGATTAAAAATTCTTGAGGAATGGAATAAGATAAATTTAGGTCAAGACACTAAAAGCACATGTGCATTATTGAAAAAACATTATAAAGAATTTAAATATCCAATAAAAGTAATATATAAATAAATTTCAATTCTTATTATTATTATTATTATTATTATTATTATTATTTTCGTTATTTATAATTTAATAATTTAATAATAATTATTGATGGAAAATTAATTTTTACAATAAATAAAGTATTATTCATTAAAATTAATAATTACATTTAAATCGTTGCTAATTAGTTTAAATTTTTAATACCATTTTATATACTTAAATATAAATTTAAAAATTAAAAAAAAAAAAAAAATTAATTTATAAACCTGAAATTTAAAATTAAAAATAAACAAAATCAATAATTCGAAATTTCATTTTTAAAAAATAATAAAACTATAACAACAACAACAATAATAATGATTTTTTTTTTTTTTTTTTTTTTTTTTTTTTTTTTTTTTTTTTTTTTTTTTTTTTTTTTTTTTTTTTTTTTTACATCATATAAATAAAAATAAAATATTAATGAATGATTAATTTATTATTTCATGACTGGAATTAAAAATAAAATTATATATTTTTATAATATATAAAGTATCAAGAATATGAAGAAAAAACATACAGTACTGTAAAATCACCATTAGATTCAAAATTTAGTGAATCATTCATAAATTTATTTCCTAATGACCAAAAAACTGAAACCAATGATAATAACCAAGATTTATCTTTACAACTCTCTATGGAACAACCCATTGAAAGTACACAACAATTTTTTTCTTGGTTTTCAAAAATAGAAGAAGATATGGAAAAAGGACAGGAAGATATTTATCGGTAAAGCAAAGAAAAAAAATAAATGAAATAAAAATAAAATAAGATAAAATAAAATAAGATAAAATAAAATAAAATGTTAAAATATAATAATGAATAAAAGTTTATTTAGCATTTAAATCTAAATATATAATTTAATAAAATTTTAAAACTAAAATTAAATTCAACATTACTTTATTAATTCAAATTTCAATAGTCAATTCCTTAATACTTTAAAAATATATCAAGAAACTTGTGATTTAATATTAGCAGAAATTGATAATACCACAAATTTATTAGATAAACTTGATTCAAATTATCAATTTGTAGAAAATAAAACCAAAACATTAAAACAAGCTTGTGAATCTCTTGTTGAAGAGCAGGTTATTATATGATAAAATTAAATTTAATGACAAATTTTAAAATTTATTCGAGTACTAATTTATAAACATTAAATATAAATTAAAATTTAATATCATATACGAATTTCAATATATATATATATATTTTTTAATTATATTAATTCTTAAATATATATTAAATAAACAACAATTACAATTACAATAATAATAATAAAAATACTAATAAAAATAAAAGAATCATCTTTCTGATGTAGCTAATGCATTAAATAAAAAATTATCTTACTTTACTGAAGTTGATTCCATTTCGCAATTATTTAATCAAAATGATGAGAATTTATGTTTAAAACAACAATTTATACCAGCTTTAAAGAAATTAGATAAATGTCTTGACTTTTTGAAAAATAATGTAAAACAGACTTTTCTTTTCTTTTCTTTGTTTATTTCTATATTTTTATTCTAATAATAATAATAATAACTTATATGGATTTTTATTATAATTGGAATCATAATAGCTTTTTTTTTATAATATATTAAAAATCATTAACATTATTTTAATATTCTATATTTAATTACATAGTCTGATTTTAAGGATGTAGATATGCATATTATGAGATATCGTCATTGTTTGTCAAAAGGAATGTCAATTATTAAAACATACTTTGTTAACGAAATGATGAATGTTTTAATTGATGTCAGAAAAGAAATTTTGGTAAATATATATATCTGTAATATTATTATTGAAATAAAATGTTATTATTATTGTAAATTGATAAAAAAAAAATTTCAACAGTATTAGAAACAACAAAAACAACAACAACAATAATAATAACAGATTTTAAATTAATAATGATATTAATGTTTCAATGCTTTTTATTATTATTATTATTATTATTATTATTATTATTATTATTATTATTATTATTATTAATGTTTATATACTTTTTTTTTTTTTTTTTTTTTTTTATTTTATTTTATGTTTGTTATTAACAATAAAATAATATTAATAACTTTATGATTATTAATGAATTAGCCAACAGATGAACCCGATCCAAATAAATTAAAACTTTATGTATATGATAAATTCCATCAGGAAGCACCACAATTACAAGTATTAATAAGAGAAATAGAAGACAGATGTACAGTTTATCAAGAGTATGAATCATAATTTCTAATTAATAATAATAATAATAATAATAAACAAAAAAAAAAAAAAAGGAAAAAAAAATTTTTTTGAAATTATAATTGAATAAATATATAGTAATTAAATATATATATATAATAATTAAATAGAAGAATATTATTGTTATTATAAAATTTTTAATAAATAATCGTAATTTTTATTTTAATTATAATTTTTTTTTTTTATAATAATAATAGATTTGTTGAACATATTAATTCATGTTATGATGCCTATTTCTCAGTTAGAAAACAATTATTAACTCCAATTATTTTAAATCATATTCAGTCATTAAGTTCTCCCCCAAATCTTATAATTATTGTAAGTTATAAAAATAAAAATAAAAATAAAAAATGAAAAATAAGAAGAAAAAAAAAAAAAAAAGATAAAAATAAAAATAAAAATAAAATAAAAATAATTATTTAATATTCAAAAGAGATAATAATGGTACATTATTTTAAACAATAATTTTTTATATAAATATATAATTTTAATATATCATTCAAAAATAAGGCAAGGAAAGGTTCTTACTATATGATAAAATTATTTATTGACGAATATAAATTATTCTTTGAAATATTTGACTCAGGAGAAGAAGCATTCAAGTAAGTCTTCGTTTAATAATAATATTTTACATAAAATAATAAATTAATAATTCCAAAAAATTAAAAATAAAAAAATAAAAAAAAAAAAAAAAATAAAATAAAATAAAAAATGAAATGAAATAAAATAAATTAAATTAAAATAAAAATAAAAATAAATAAATAATATATATATATATATATATAATTTATAAATACTTTATAAATACTATATACAATATTTATTTTGAATATTATATTTATTTATTTATTTATTTATTATATAATTATTAACAGAAACTATTTAGAATCATTATCCTCCAATTTATATGATTATTTAAGACCAATGATTATTCATGAAAATAGAATTGATACCTTATCAGAATTATGTAGAATATTATTAAGTAATCTTACTGAAATTAATACTATATCTCATAGAAAGAAGGAAGATTATGAATTGAAATTATCTTTCCTCGTTATTAACAATGTGAGTGCCACACTTTTAATAAATCAAAATTAATAAATTAATTCCAATAATATATATATATATATGAATAAAGATAATTAAATAATATTTCTAAAATGAATAATTAAATAATATTTTAAAAAATAAAATAAATAAATTATTATATATGAAATAAAAATTTATTATTTTAATGTCAATAGATTCTTAAAGATGCACAACAAAGATTAGCTTTTAGAGCTCAAAGCTTTATTAAACAAGATATCGAAGGATTTAAAATTTCTGATAAAGATTTAATTGGTTTCTTAAGAATAAGTGGTATATAATTTATTTTAATATATAAATAAAATATACATATATTATTATATGACTATTTTTCACAATAATAATATTTTATTTAATGAAATATATATATATATATATATATTAAGTATATTATTAAATAAAATTATTATTATTATTATTATTATTTATAAACATACCCATATATATATTTATATATATTAAAATTTATATTATATTTATATATATTAAAATTTATATTATATTTATATATATATGTTTATATAGAATCTGTAAGAAAAGCCCGTTTACAACAACAAGATTCTAATTTAAAAAAGATGACTTCAGAAGTTCATGTTAATAACATGCAACATCATGGTAATGATGATTATGATTTAGGTAAAGTAGTTTATGGAGGAGGTGAATGGTATCCAACATTACAACGTACATTATATATCTTAACCAAACTTTATCATGTTATTAATGTAAATTTTTATTATTATTATTATTATTATTATTATTATTATTATTATTATTATTATTATTCATGGATTTAATTCATTTAAATTTTTTATTTATTTATTTATTTATTTATTAATTTATTTAATTTATTAATTTATTAATTTATTAATTTCTTTTTATTTATTTCTTTTTTTTTTTTTTTAAAAAAAAAAAAAAAAAGCAAAGCGTTTTTGAAGATATTGCTGAAGAAGCTATTGAACAATGTAGGCTTTCCTTGATAGAAGTTGCTAATCAAATCTTTAGATTAAAAGTAATTTTTTTTTTTGAAAATAAAAATATATATATAAAATGTATAAATATGATATTATGTAAATTATATAATATATAATTAATTCAAATTATTATTATTTTGATTATTACTACTACTACTACTACTATTATTATTATTATTATTATTATTATTGTTATTATTATTATTATTATTATTATTATTATTATTATTATTATTATTATTATTATTATTATTATTATTATTATTATTATTTCAATAACAAGTCTAAAACCGATAGTCAACTTTTCTTAATTAAAAATCTATTATTATTTAGAGAAAAAATTGCACCATTTGATGCAAACTTTGTTCATAAAGAAGCTTTAGATGTCGATATTAATACAATTAAAGGTAAAATAAAATTGAAATAGAATAAATAAATAAATAAATAAAATAAAAAAAAATAAAATAAAATTCAATATAATAAATAATAAATAATAAATGAATAATATAATAATAATAATAATAATAATAATAAATAAATAAATAAATAATTTTTTTTTATTTAAATTTTATATAGATGTCGCTATAGGTATTTTGA
The DNA here is from genome assembly GCA_016946835.1 of Neocallimastix lanati (nom. inval.). Classification (NCBI taxonomy): domain Eukaryota; kingdom Fungi; phylum Neocallimastigomycota; class Neocallimastigomycetes; order Neocallimastigales; family Neocallimastigaceae; genus Neocallimastix; species Neocallimastix lanati (nom. inval.). The sequence continues at coordinate 2,713,352 of JACVTC010000002.1, read as the reverse complement.
ATAATCCAGAATCTATATTATCAGTACTTTTTGGAAAAACTGTTCCAACAATTTCATCACCGTCAAATAATAATATGGATGCTAGAAAAGTAATATAATAATAATAATAATAAATAAATATTATAATCAATTGAAATTAAAATAATAATAATAATAATATAATAACTTATTAATTAAATCAATTATTATTATTAATATTTATTATTATGTTTTTTTTTTTAAAAAAAAAAAAAAAAATAGAGAATTGATAATGAATTAAAAATAATATGTGAAACTTTAATTAATGATGTGGCTACTGGTTGTCTTGAACAAATAAATTCTTTCTTAGTTAAGGTATACTATAATATATATAATTATATATATATAAACTAATAATTTATATAAAAATTAAATAAAAATATATATATATTTATTAAAAATAATAATAATAATAATAATAATAATAAATATATTTAAAAGGTTTCTGCTTATCAAATGATTGAAACTAATAAATCCATTAAATCTCAACCTTTTGGTGCAATTGGTAAATATTTTTTAAAATATATATATATATATATATATATTAATTAATTAATAATTAACATTATTTTTTTTTTTTTTTTTTTTTTTTTATTTTATTTTATTTTCATCTTATCTTAAATTATTTTTATTTTATTATATTTTATTTATCAATAGATTATATTAAAGAAGTTACCAATGATTTCAATAGAAAAACAGATGATGTTCTTATAGAAGCTAAAACTAAATTTTCAGAAGTTTTAATGGAAGAATCTACTGAAAATATTTTATTAAGTCTTATTGTGGTAAGTAAAAGATAGGGGAAAATAATAATAATAATAATAATAATAATAATAATAATAATAATAATAATAAAAGATAAAGAAAAAATTATATATATAATAAAAGGGATAAAATAAAAATTAAATTAAAATAATTAAAAAATAAATAATTAAATAATAATAATAATATTAATATTTAATTATTTTTTATTTATTTTATATAATAATAATTATGATAATTAAAAAAAAAAAAAAAAAAAAAAAAAAAAAAAAAAAAAAAAATCTAATTTTTTTTTACATATTTTTATATTTATTTTATTATTCTTAACATAAAAATAAATAATATTATCCATTATTTTATTAATAAATAAGGCAAAAATTATGGAATCCTATAATCAATTTTATACCATTGTATCCAATGAATATCCGGAAAAAGAAATACCAGAACTTTATCGTATTTTATTAACACCAGAATTAGCAGAAATTAAATTGAATTCTATTTTAAAATTAAATCAACAAAATATGAAATAAAATAAAATAAATAAATAAAAAAAATAAAAAAATAAAAAAAACAAATAAATAAAAAAAAAAATAAAAATAAAAATTAAATTAATATAAATAATAAAAATAATAAAATAAAATAAAATAAAATTTTATTTAAAAAAACATTAAAAAAAAAAAGAAATAATAAAATAAAATAATATATATATAATAATAATAATTTTCAAATAAAAATATAAGATATTAAATAATATTACAGATAAAATAATAATAAAATAATAAATAAATTATTAATAAAAATAAATAATCTTTTTTTTTTTTAAAAAAAAAAAATAAAATAAAATAAAAATAAAAAAATAGAATAATAAAGAAAATGATAATAATAGAAAAAAAAAATTGATGACAACAATAAAATATAAAATATTATAAAATATTATAAAATAATATAAAAAAAAATAAAAAAATAAAAAAATAAAAAAATAAAAAAATAAAAAAATAAAAAAATAAAAAAATAAAAATAACAAAAATTAAAATAAAAATAAAAATAAAAATAAAAATAAAAATAAAAAATCAATACAAATCATTCATTTAATTAATCTTATAAATAAATAAATATAATTAATATAAAATAAGATAAGATAAAATAAAATAAAATAAAATAAAAAAAGCTTAGTGATAATTTATTTATTCTTTATTTTTTTATTTATTTATTTATCATTATTAATTTATATTATTAAATATATTGATAATTCATTTTATATATATATATATTATCTACTTTTTTCGTTTTCTTACTATAATTTTTTTTTTCTTTTTTTTTTTTTATATTATCTAGCACTCTAATATACTTATATACTTATATATTAATAAATATAAAAATCATACTTGTAAATTTATGAAATAAACTTTTTAAGAAAATGATTAAATAAATTAGATTTCATAGATTTATATTAATATTTAAACAAATAATAATAATAATAATAATAATAATAATAATAATAACAAAGAATAAAGCAATTATTCTATAATTCTATATTTTTTAATGAAAACAGAAATTTAATGGAATTAAATTAAAATAAAAGGGAATAAAAAAAAAAAACTTTATATTTTTAAATTCATTAAAATATACAATAATACTAATATTATTATTTTTATTAATAATACTTTTTTTTTTATTTATTTATATTGTTATTATTAATTTTATTATTATTATTATTATTATTATTATTATTATTATTATTATAAATAGATTACAGTATATCATTCATTAATAATCAAATATAATAAAAAAAAATTTATTATTTTATTTATTTTTTATTTATTCTTTTTTATAGCTATTAATTTGATACTGAAATATTAAAATATTAATTATAAGATTATTTTATGTCATTTACAATGAGAAAGTTATATAATAAAAATAAAAATAAAAATAGTATTGATACAATTATAAAATGGTAAAAAATATAGTCATTGCAAATGACTGTTATTTAGAATTTTTATTTTTATAAATGTAATTTTTGAATGGTAAAAAAAAAAATATTGTTATTACAAGTAACTGTTTATTAAAATTTTTATTGAAGTATAAACTTTACCATATTTAAAAAAAAAAAAAAAAAAAAAAAAAAAAAAAAAATAGTATAAAATAAAAAACTATATAAAAAAATTTAATAATAATTGAAAAGAGTTGGCATTTAAAATAATTATTTTATATTAAATCTAAATTTTATAAGTTGAAAAGGAAAAAGATAAATAAAAAAAAAAATTACCAAAATAATTATAAATAAATATATAAAAATAAATACATAAAAATAAATAAAACAAAATGAAAAAAAATATATATATATATATATATAGGTATTATTATAAAACAGTAATAAGAAAAGTTTTTTATTGAATTCTTTCAAAGAAAATAAAAGGGAAATTAAAAAAAAAAAATTATTTAAATCTTTTTAATTAAAGAGAAAAAAATATAATGTAAATTTTTATATTTATTTATATATATGTTTACTTAAAAATTTATATATTATATATAAGAGATTTATTTTTTATTATATCTTCAATATTATTAATTAAATATTAAATTAACTCGTATTTGAAGGAAAATTTTTTATTTTAATTAAATAGTAAATTAACTTATATTTAAAGATATATATTCCTTATTTTAATTAAATAGCAAATTAGATTATATTTAAAGAAAAACAATTTCCTTTTTTAATTAAATATTAAATTATATATATATTTTTAAGTCTATAAAAAATATATTATTTTTGTATATCATCCGGTTTTATTAATTATAAAAATATCAAAGAAATTATTTAATTTATTATTATGCTTAAAAATTTACAGATTTTATCTAAAAACATTTGTTTTTAAAATTTTTTACTTTTTAATCTTTTTTTAATTTATTTTGAAAAAAGATTAAAAAATAATAATAATAATTTTAATTTAATAGAAAATTATAAAGAGTAAATTAACTTTATTATAAAATTTCAAAATAAAAAAAAAAAAGAAAAAATTGAAAATGCCACCATTAATAAAATAATATTATTAATAATTCAATGTAAATCAAAAATATATATATTTAACTTTAAGCTAATACTTGATAACTATAAATATAAAATAATAATATATTTTAAAAAAATAATAATAAATAAAAGGTTAAAAAAGTATAGTTAATTAATTTTAAAAAGTTGGCAATAATTATAAAAAATAATATTTATAAGGAAATTATTCTTTTTTTTTTTTTTTTAAATATTTTTTAAAATATATAATTATTATGGATTATTTATATCCTTTTTAATATTTTAATTTAGCTTACCAATTTATTCAAAAACAATATATATATATTTCTGTTTTTTTTTTTTTTTTTTTTTTTTTTTTTTATAATATCAATTAATATGATTTCTTAAAAGATATAATATGAACTTATTTTTTTATAATAATTTTGTTAAATCTAATAAAAAAGAAAAAAAAAAAAGGAAAAAATAAATTTCTAATTTCTTTTCTATTTTTTTCTATTTTTTAGCAGTTAATTATATATATGTATATTAATATTATTATAACATGTTAATAATAATATGATAATAACAAAACAATATTAATAATTTTAATTCATTAAATACTGTATTATTGTGTATAATTTGTGTTTAAATTTTAAATAGTATATTTAAATATTAATCTAATTATTATTATTATTATTATTTCTATTTATTAATTATAATTAATTATAATAAATTTTTATTGTTTATTATTAATTATAATTAATATTATTAATTAATATTATTAATTATTATTTATTTATTAATTTATTTATTCATTTATTTATTATTAGTTATAATATCATTAAAAACACTACAAATGATACCAAAAAAAAAATCATTTCATAAATTTTAAATATATTTTAATAATAAATTACATAAAATAATAATAAAAAAAAAATTATAATATTGTATAGCTATAATATTTTATTTAATAATTAATTATGTTACACTTCAATAAAACTACAAAAATAATAATAAAATAAAAATGTTTTTATACATATAATTATATATAATTTTAATTAATTTATAATAAATAATTAAATATTTTATTTAATAATTAATTATTATTATTTTTATTATATTTTTATTTTTGTTATTTTTAATAAAATATAAAAATATATATTGATTTTTAATTTATAAAGTAAAATAATAACTTTAATTAATATAGAACTGTTAAAATTAATTAAAAAAAAAATAAACAAAAAATAATATTTTTAAAAATCAATCATCAATAAACTTTATTTAATATAAAAATATACGATCATTTTATTGAAGATATTCTTTTTCAAATTTTAAGATATAATAAAAAATTTTTAGAAAAGAAAAAAAAAATAATTAATATTTATAAAAAAAAAAATTATTATTATCAAATAATCTACTATAAGAAATAGATATAATAATAAAAAATTATATATTAATATTATTAATATCTTTTGAGATAAATATCTAATAATAATTAATATGTTATTATAGAAAATCCTTAAATATACACATGACTAAGCACTCTTATATATATATATTTTTAATTAATATATAGTATCATTTAAACATCTTCAAACAATTAATTACCCTAATAATTTAGAAAGAATTTTCGTAATATATATTTATATATTTTAACACTATCAATAATAATATTATAATATGACATATCATATTTTAGATATAAATATTTATTTCTTTTATATTATTTCAAAGTCTTTTTATAAATAATAAGTTAAATTAAAAAAAAAAAAAAAAAAAGTATTTGATAATTTTGATTAGTTTATTTTCATACATTTTATTCAAAAAAAAAAAAAAAAATATTAATTATTCTTTAGGGTTAAATATTTTTAAAAAATATTTTTCCGGATTATCCTTTTTTTTTTTGTCAGATTCGTTATATTCTACATTAATATATATATGTATATATTATATAAGTTTATTGATGATTGATTATTAAAAATATTTTATATTAATAATATGATTTTACTATAAATGTAATTATTTGATTTTTTTTTTTTTTAATTTTTTAAGAAAAAAAAATAATTAATATTAATAAAACATAAAAATATTAATAAAGAAATAATAGAATATAAGAATAAAAAATGTTTTTATTTTATTTAATAATACAATTGGTCAATAAAATATATTTAGATAATCACTGAAATAACTATAATATACAGATTCTTAAATTTTTTATTCTTATTAATTAAAGTTCTTGTTTTCTTTATTTTAAATATATTGCTTCTTATCACCTAAGTGACGTATTTGAATATCAATTAAATAATTAATTATTTATAAAAGCTATCATTCATTTTAATTTTATTTCACATATCTATTAATTATTCCTGTTAATAATATTTGTATATATATATTTATAATTCTTAAAAAATATATAGTTTTTTATTTTTCCATTTTTTATTTTTTTTTTCAAATTTTTAGAAAATATATTCCCCCATTTTTTTCATTTTTTTTTTTTCATTACTAAACTTAAAGTTTAACAATTCTTAACCCTTTATTATATAAAATTTTTTATTTTTAAAAATTCTGTATATTATATATATTACATATAACTTTTTTAAAAAAATACTGATCAAATCTAAAAAAAGGGAAAGAAATCAATTAATAACTTTATTGATATATTAATAAAATATACTGTCGCCGATTTATCCAGTTTTGATATATATATATATTAATATATATATATATATATTAATATGTTCATTAATTCAGTAAATAAAAAATAATTTATATAAATTAATTAATTATATTTCGATTTATATTAATAAAAAAAGAAAGAAAGAAAAAAAAAAAAAAAAAGAAATTACATATGATTTTTATGAATATATTATTTAAATGATTTCTATAAATAAAGTATCAAATTTACAGTTTATTGAACCTTTTTTTTTTGGAATTAAAAACCATTTATATAATGTAAGAATGCTAACTCTTTATTTAGTTAAATTTTATTTATTATTTAATGTAGGATTATAATAAGAATAAGAAAAAAGTATAATAAATAACTTTATAACAAAGATATATATTTGAAGAAAATAATATATATATATATTGTTCATGTGAATAATAATTAATAGTTATATTTATTAATTAAAAAAAGAGAAGATAATTTGTTTTTTTCATTGTTAGGATATATATATTATACTAATTATACTAATTAACAGTACAAAAAAAATCTAATTTTTAAAAGAAAAAAATCTTTTTTAATTGTTTAACAATGATAGTTTTTTTTAATTAAATTTTTATTATAATACACTTTTTAATTAAAATTTTTATAATTCTAATTATTAATATTTAAAAGAAAATTAAAATACAAAATTTTAATGATTTTATATTACGCTTTTTTTTTTTTTTTTTTTTTTTTTTATTATTCTATTTATTATTAAAAAATATATTCTATATCATTATTATTTTTGTTATCTATTTCTATCATTATTTATTTCTGCTATTATTTAAAATTTAAAACTAATAAAAATAATTAATATCAAAATAAACCAACAAAAATAAAAAATATATATAAAATATTCCAAAATTTTAATTAAAAAAAAAAAATTTAAATTTACTTTTTTTTTTTTTTTTTTTTTTTTTGATGCAATAGAGATAATAATAATGAATTAGAGTTGTAATAATAATTAGTTAATTTAAATAAAATGAGATTTTTTTTTTAAAAAAAAAATAAAAAGCAAAAAAAAAAAAAAAAAAAAACCGCTTTTTTTCAAATTAATAATAATGTTAAACTAATATATCATATATATAATCTAAAATATAATCATTAAATATTTTTTTTTCTTTTTTTTATTAATTATTTAAATTTTTAAATTTTATACTTTATTAAAATTATTATAAATATTTTTTAGATTAGAGATAATAATATATATTATACAAATATTAAAAAGTATCAATTATTAAATATTTATATATATTATATTATTTTTATTATTAAAACCTCTTTACTTTTAAATTTAATTTATTTTAGAATAATATTTATTATGTGTTTTTTTTTTTTTTAATTATTTATTATTTATTATTATTATAATTTTTTTTTTGATATTATTATTATTTATTTAATTAATTTTTATAATGAAAATAATTAGTTTGTATTCATTCTGTTAATATTATTATTTAATTAATTAAATTCTTTTTATTTATTTATTTATTTAATTTTATAATTATTATTAATTAAACATAGAAATATTATTTAATAAAATGGAAATTAAAACTATCGATAGAAAAAAATAAAAAAATAAAATAAATGAATTAATAATTTTCCATAATTAATATAATATTTAATTAAAAGATATGTGATCGATCATTAAAACAAAATCAATTTTATTATTATTAATATTAATTTTATATTTAATTTGTATTTTATTTTATTTTATTTGTATTTTATTTTATTTTATTTTAGCTTTTAGAAATAATACTATACCAATATGTAATCAAATTATTTAGTATTATTTAGTTTTTTTTTATTAAATTTAAACTGATTTTATATGTATTAAATTACGGTTATAATTAAATAATAAAATTTATTAAATTCTTACAGCCATAATAATAATAAATAATAATAATAATAATAATAATAATAATAATAATAATAATAATAATAATAATAATAATAATAATAATAATAATAATAATAATAATAATAATAATAATAATAATAATAATAATAATAATAATAATAATAATAATAATAATAATAATAATAATAAATTATAACCTATAAATTATTAAATGATTAGTAAAAAAAACAAATCTAAATAAAAATCCCAATATAATAATGATAATAATGAAATTAATATAATAGTATATTTAAATAATTAATAAATTAAATAAAAAAAAATAATATATTTAAATATATATTGAACTAATAATAGTAATAATATTAATAAGAGATTAGAAAATATAAATAAAAGAAAATGTACTTCAAAATAATTAAAATTAAAAAAAAAAAAAAATAAAAATAAAAATAAATAAAAAAAAATTATAAACTGGATATTTAGCTATATAAAATCTTGATGATTTTATAGCTTTTGCAATTATAACAATAATTTTTTGATAAAATTAATGTATAATAAAAAGAAATATTTTTAATATTAAAATATTCTTTTTTTTTTTTTTTTGTAAATATTTTATAATTTAAAAGTATATACTAAATATTTAAAGTGTGTTTAAATATACATATATTATTCATTAAAGAAAAAAAAATTGAAAAATTTAGTGAATAATATATTTATTTATAAGAAAAAATAAAATATTAAATATGAATTAATTAATGTATATAGAATATACATAAAAAAAAGAAAGAAAGAAAAAATATAACCAATAAAAAAAAAAAAGACAAAAATATAAGAAATATTTATATGAATAATTATAATAAATAAATAAATAATATATTAGATAAATATTAATATAATTGTAAAAAAGGAAATAATAATAATAATAATAATAATAATAATAATAAAAAGCTTTTTTTCAATAATAATATTTAATTGTAATATTAAATAATATTATTGTAGTTTTTAAGAAAAATACTATTAAAAAAAAAACAGTTAAGGAAAATATAAAAAAAATTATATAAATATTGTTGAAAAATTAAAAATATTTATAAAAAAAAAGTGAAAAAGTAAAAAGTAAAAAAGTAAAAAAGTAAAAAAGTAAAAAAGTAAAAAAGTAAAAAAGTAAAAAAGTAAAAAAATTAAAAATTAAAAAAAAAAAAAAAAAAAAAAAAATAAAAAGTGAAAAAAAGTTATAAAAAAAAATGTTTTTTAAAAAAAAGGAATATCCTATTCCAGATGAACCAAAACCAACTCCATATACTAATGCATCTTTTTTTTCGAAAATAACGTATTCATGGGAAAATTCACTTCTTAAATTAGGTATTCACAGACCTTTAGAAAATAATGATGTTTATTTATTAGATCCAAAATTTAAGGAAGAGAACAATGAGAAAAGATTTTTTGAAAAATGGAAAAATATCAAAACTTCAAAGGAAAGCAACTTTAATTTAATTAAAACTATATTTAAGGTTTATGGTTTTGATTTTTTTATTGCTGGTGTTTTAAAATTAATTTCAGATGTAGCAAATCTTATTTCTCCTGTAATTTTAGAATTACTTTTAAATTATTTGACAAAATCTGATAAGAATTCTACAACCACCTCAACCGGATTTTTTGGAATGATCCAAAAAAATATTGGTTGGATTTACGTTGGCTGTATATTTTCATGTCAATTAATATATACCATATGTAATAATTATCATTTAAAGATTGTTTATGAAATTGGTATTTTGGTTCGTAGTATATTTGTTGAGATTATCTATCATAAAATTTTAAAACTTACTGGTAAGGAAATGAATAAGTTTGGTGAAGGTCAAATTATTAATCTTATAACTTTTGATGTTTATACAATTCAATTATTAATTTCTAATTTACATTATTTATGGAGTGGACCACTTCAGTTAATTGTTATTCTCATTCTTTTAATTCGATCTTTGGGAGTTTGGTCCTTAATTGGATTTTCCTTTATTACAATTATTGTTCCATTCCAAGCTGTTGTTATGAAAATTTTAGTTAATTTAAGAAAAAAAATTGTTGTTCAGTCAGATCATCGTGTGAAGAAAATTCAAGAAATTATTGGAAATATTAGAATTGTAAAGTTTTTTTCTTGGGAAAATCGTTTCCTTGACGTTATAAGTGAATTTCGTAAGAAAGAACTTAAATACACTAAAAAAAGTATTAATATTAATGCGGAAACTACAGCAATTTTTAATATTATTCCATTTTTTGCTAGTGCATTAACTTTTATTTCTTATTCAGCTGCTGGTAATCCTTTGACAGCTGCTAAAGTTTTCTCTTCCCATGCTCTTTTTAGTATGCTTCGTAATCCTTTAGAAACTCTTTCAACCACACTTAATCAATTAAGTACGTGTATTGTCAGTGTTAAACGTGTTACTGATATTATAAATGGTGAGGAAAAAGAAGATATCACCGAAGTTGATCCCTCTTCTGAATATGGAATTTCTGTTATCAATGGACAATTTAGTTGGGATACTATCCGACCAGAGGATGTTCTTCAAGATAGTTTCAAATATAAAAAACATAATAATAATTTTTTTAAATTTAAGGATAGAAAAAAGTATAATGACAATAAGAAATTTTATAAAAATCCAGTTTATGATAATAATAGTGCAGATACACTCGTTGATATTAATAATCTAAGTAATAAAATTCCAATGGACATTACTGAAAAAACAACTGGTAAAGTTTCAGTAGATTTTTCTGATAAAACATTTAATACTACAACTAAAATTTTAAGAGATCCTAGTGAACTAAGTTTTAGTAAAATTTCCATGGATATTACTGAAAATTTTAATAATAATAATAATAATAATAATAATAATAATAATAATAATAATAATAATAATAATAATAATAATAATAATATTAATATTAATATTAATAATAATAATAACAATGATAATAATCAAAAAAGTCCAATTGATTATTCTGATAAATCATATTGTATGGATAATTTTAGTCAAGGTACTTTACTAGATCCAATAAAGGAACAAGAGTTAGAGTATTTTAGACTTAAAAATATTAATATTCGTATTAAGAAACATTCTTTAACAGCTATTGTTGGTGGTGTTGGTAGTGGTAAATCTTCATTGATTAATGCTATCATTGGAGAAATGAAACGTGAATCTGGAAGAGTGATTGTTAGTGGAACTTACAGTTACTGTTCCCAAAAAGCTTGGATTCGAAATGCTACTATCAGAGAGAATATTATTCTTAGTCAACCATTTAATCAAAAACGTTATAATAAAGTTATTGAAGATTGTGCTTTGCATAGAGATTTTGAATTATTTACTAATGGAGATCAAACTGAAATTGGGGAACGTGGAGCCAATTTATCCGGAGGACAAAAACAAAGAATTAATTTAGCAAGAGCTGTATATTTTGATCGTGATATTATTTTTATGGATGATCCATTATCTGCAGTTGATGCTCATGTCAGTCGTCATCTTTTTGATAAATGTATTGTTGGAGCATTAGCTAATAAAACTCGTGTCCTTGTTACCCATCATCTTCATATTCTACCAAAAGTTGATTATATTATTTGTATGAAGAATGGTCAAATTATTGAACAAGGTACATTTAAAGAATTAATTGAAAAGAATGGTGAATTAGCTAGATTAATGAATAATGGTTATGATGATGATGATGAATTTGAATACGATAGTGAATTAGAAAATAGTAATGCTATGAAATATAATAATAACAATAAGAAGAATAAGTATAATAAGAATAATAACTATCATCAACAAACTCAACAAGAAAATAATAGAAGTGACAATAAAAATGATAAAAATAATTTAAATATTAAGAATATTAATGAAGATCATGAAAACAATGTTGATAATATTGATAATAATAGTAATAATGAAGAAGGTAAAACAAAAGTTAAAGGAATTATTTGTGAAGAAGAAAGGGCCACTGGCTCTGTCAAAATGAGAATTTATAAGCATTATATTAAAGCAAGTGGTGGATATATATGTTGTGTTTTCATAGTCTTCTTAATTATATTGATTCAAATGACAAAAATTGGAGGTGATATGTGGTTAGTCTATTGGACGGAAGATAGATTTAAAACAAGTACTATGAATTACACAATAGCATATTTAGTATGGAATGCTGGTCAAATCTTCTTAACGTTGTTCTTTTACATTTTCATGGCTAATATTGGTATAAAAGCAGCTAAACGAATTCATGACAATGCTATTTCTCGAGTAATTCATGCTCCTATTCATTTCTTTGATTCTAATCCATTAGGTAGAATTATTAATCGGTTCTCTTTGGATCAAAAAATGCTTGATGATGATCTTTTCATTGCATTACAAACCTTCTTTTTAAATTTAGCATCCACCATTTCTACTCTGGCTTTAATGTTTTCTGCTGCTCCTATTCTCGGAGTAATTATTCTTCCAATATTACTTGTCTATTATTATATTCAAAAGTTATTTTTAAGTGCTTCTCGTGAATTAAAACGAATTAATGCTTTAAAAAGATCTAATCTTTATGCTAATTTCTCGGAAACCATGGAAGGACTTCAAACAATTCGTGCCTATAATGAAGAAGAAAGCTTTATTAGGCATAATCAATCATTAATTGATAATATTAATAGGCCTTTACATTTACAAAGTATAGCCAAAAGTTGGTTAGGTATTAGATTAGAATTTATTGGAGCATTACTAGTATTATTCAATGGGGTTGCAGGTATGATCTTTAAAAATACTTTTTCTGTTTCTCTTTTAGGTTTAAGTTTATCTTATGCCTTACAAATTACTTCCAGTCTTTTTGCTACAGTTCGTTACTACTGTAATACAGAATTTTTTATGAATTCCACTGAACGTCTTTTGTATTATGCTTGCGAAATTGAACAAGAAGATCCTAAAGGATTAGATGCACCAAAAGAATGGCCAAATAAAGGAAAAATTCAAATTCGTAATCTTAATATGAAATATAGACCATATTTACCTCCTACCCTTCATAACATTTCATTAGATATTGAAGCTAATGAAAAGATTGGTATTGTTGGTCGTACTGGTGCTGGTAAATCTAGTATAATTATGACACTCCTTAGATTAGTGGAGCCTGAACTTGATTCCACCATAATGATTGATAATATTTCTATTTCTGATTTAAAATTAACTGAATTACGTAAATCGATATCTATTATTCCACAGGAGCCTGTTCTTTTCTCGGGTACCATTCGTTTTAATTTGGATCCATTAAATGAACATACGGATCAAGAAATTTGGACTGCACTTGAGAATTCAGGATTACGTTCAACGATAATGGAATTAGATAAGAAATTAGAAAGTGAAGTGAGTGTTAATGGAGGAAACTTTAGTGTTGGTCAAAGACAATTATTATGTCTTGCTAGAGCTATGATTAAACAAAGTCATATTTTAATTATGGATGAAGCCACGGCGTCAGTGGATATTAAAACGGATTATATTATTCAAAGGGCTATAAGAACCAATTTTAATAATACTACCGTGATTACTATAGCCCATCGTCTTAATACTATTATTGATTATGATAAAGTATTAGTATTAGATAAAGGTAAAGTATTAGAATACGATTCACCCAAAAATTTACTTTTTGAATCTAATGAGAAAGGTGAACTTGTACCAACCAATAAAACCGAATTTTCTAGATTAATAGATGAAACAGGATTTTCAAATGCAGAAATGTTACGTTTATGTGCATTAGGAAATAAATTTATAAATGATAATAATTAAATATAAATATAATAAATATAATAATTATAAATTATACTTTTTTTTTTTTTTTTTTTTTATTCTGTATAATTTATATTTATTCTATTTTCTAATATAAAAGTATAAAAGTATTTATTTAATTTTAATTTAAGAAAAAAAAAAAAATTTTTTTTTTATAATCTCCATTATTTCAATGGAATTATATTTTTTTTTCTTTATAATTATTTATATGATTTTAATATATTTATTTGTAAAATATTAAATTAAAATAATATTTATATAACAATGTTATATAAAATAAAATTATTTTATTTTTATTTTTTTTTTTTTTTTCAATATATTTAATTATATATTAGCACATAAAATAAATAAATAAATAAATAAAAATATATATATATATATGTATATATATAAACGACAGTAATAATAAATAATATGATAATAATATATTATTTATCATTAATAACAATTAAATTTAACATTTTTCATAAATAACAATTATTTAATAAAAAAACAAATAGCAAAAACAAAATATTTATTATAAAAAATATATATATATTAAATTATATATATTAAATATATATATATGCAAATTATAATGTAAAAAAAAAAAAAAAAAAAAAAAAAAAAATTTTTTATAATATGTTAATATAATTTATTATAAATTTAAAATATATACTTTTTTTTTTTTTTATTTTGTTTTTAAAATTTATTTATTTATTTTTTTATAATAAATCTATATTATTAATTCATAAATCTATATTATTATTTATTTTAAACAAGTGTTATAACATATATTAATATTTAACTTTTAAATCTATTAACTGAATGTAAAAGAAAATAATATACCTTTTTTTCTTAATAAACACATGAGCAATATTTTTAAATTAAAGCAATCATTCAAGAAAGAATGATATATATATTAAACCATTTATTGCTTTAATTTTTTTTTTTTTTATATGAAATATGGTTGGAAAATTATTTTATTTTATTTTATATTATTTTGTTTTTAAATTAATTTAATTCAATTTAATTTAATTTTTTTTTTTTTTTTTTTTTTTATAATTAAAAATTTTTAAGTTTAAAAAAACTTCGAAAAAAAATACAATCTTTTTTTTTTTTTTTTAATTAAAATGTTTCCAATAAATCATATCATAATAAACGATGACTTGAAAATTTTCAAATATATAACGTTTATTTCTATTTCAAACCTTATTTTTATTTTTATTTTTACTTTTTTTTTTTATTAATATATAATTATATTAAATCTAATATAGTTTATATAATTTATAATTACAATAATAAAATAATATTATTATTGATTTTTATAAAACAGAAAACATTTTATTTTTTTTTTTTTTCATTGAAAAATTTAAAAAAAAAAAAAGAAAAAAAAAAATATTAATATTATCATTATTATTATCATTACCATTATTATCATCATCATCATCATCATTATTATTATTATTATTATCATTTATAGAAATTAATAACAATATTTTAATATATAAAAAAAATCATTTTTCGCTTTATCTCAAGAGTCCTTATTTTTATTTTTATTTTTTTTTTTACTGAAGGATGTAAATGTTTCCTAAAGAACATCTAACACCCCAAAAGGAAACTATATTTACTGAAATATCTATTTTCTAAATAATCATTAGTGAATTTGGCAGGATATTAATTATGGATACCCAATATAAAGGTCACATCTACCAGGGATTTTTCATGTCTGTACGTCTCAGAGTACTACTGTTCTCTAATGATGGAGAAATGGATAGGAATTAGAAAAAGGAATTCAAGGTATGAACTATTACCGACATCTTGAAGATAAATGCAATTAGGATTAAAAATTGAATTAAAAATTGAATTAAAATGAGTAAGTCCGTATAAATATATTGAATAAATATATTAAATAAATATAAATTTATTTAATATATTCATTAGATATTAAATTAAAATGAGTAAGTCCGTATTAATATATTAAGTAAATATAAATTATTTTTTTTTTTAAAAAAAAAAAAAATACATGATAAATATTACATTATTGTACTATACATGAATGATTCATATATGAAGAAATATATAAATAAATACATGAAATAATGAAAATATATGAAAAAAAAAAAGATACATGAATAAAAAAAAAAGAATAAAAAAAAAAAAAAAGATTACTATTTCTTAAAATTTTTTAAAATTAATTAATAACTTTGATTAAATAATATCGATTACAACCAATAAGTAATTGTATCATAAATATTCATTGCGGCCATGTTTGAATTTTTTTTACCATCACTCTCGGCACCAGGAGAATAAAGATGGCTCTCTCTCAGTGAACCCTTATAGATAATAATACATCCCTAAGGGGAAGACTAAAATATAATATTTTAGATTTAGCTTTAACTTTAATTTCTATTACTATTTACATAAAATATTGATACTTCAAAACATTCATTATATAAAAATAATTATTAGAAATTATTACTACATTACCTGAAGTTAATTTTATTTTATTTTATATATATATTTTTTACAATATTTTTTTTTATATATATAATATAATGAATTATAAAAACAAAAAAATAATAATAAAAATAAAAATAAAAAATAATAGTAATAATAAATATTAAAATTTTATATAAAACAAACTACAAATTTTTATTTTGAAATAATATAAAAAAATTAATCTTTATTTTTTTTAAAAAAAAAAAAAAAAAAATAAAAATAAAAAAAAATCAAATCAATTAAGGATATAATTTTTATTTTTTATTTTATTTTATTTATTTATTTATTTATTTATTTATTTATTTATTTATTTATTTATTTATTTATTTATTTATTTATTTATTTATTTATTTATTTATTTATTTATTTATTTATAGCATTGATTATAAATATTAAATCATGTTTTATTTTTATTTTATTGATCATTTAATTTTTATATTTATTGTTTAATATTTATTTATTTATTATTATTAATAACGATTGTTATTACTTTTTTTTATACTATTATTTTATTTAATATAAATAAATATTTATATATATATATTGTTTTATAATTCTAATATTATGATTATTTTTGAAATGTATAAATTAAAGAATATTAAATATTATACGAATTATTTAATAATCATTTTACATTATTAATTTTTTTTATTATTTTTAATTTAATTTTTTTATTTTTATTTAATTATTATTTGCTTTTTAACTTTATATTAAATAGATAATTTTTTTTATTTTACTTATTATGTTTTTCGTTTTTATTATTTTTTTTTTAATAAATTTTTTCTTTTGTTATAATTAATATTATATATATATATTCATATATATGCTTATATTAATTAGAATGTTATTTTAAATAAATTAATTGATAATAATGTTTGTTTGTTTTGTTTGTTTTTTTTGTTTGTTTGTTTTGTTTGTTTGTTTGTTCGTTTATTTTTTTTTTTTTTTTTTATTTCTTTGTTTTGTTTTGTTTTGTTTTGTTATGGTTTTTGGTATATAATTATTTACTAAATTGTAATAAATAATGTTAATTTAATTTAATATATATAATAATTAATTGATTATTTTATAATTTTATTGATTTTATATATAAATATATATATATATATATAAAACTAATATTTTTAATTATTTATTTATATTAGTATTTATAATTACTTATAATTGTAATTTTTATTTGTATTAATATTATTATTTTATATAATTTTCAATTATTTATTTTATTAATTTATTTAATTTCTCACTTAAGCAAATTGTTCTTTATGAAATAATATACGTTTATTAAATAATTCCTTTTTATCCCAGAATTTTAATACAGAACCTAAATGTAATTCTGTTTTATTATTTTCATTATCTAAAGCTTTTGATAAAATGCTGACACATTTTTTAGAGAGATTACAATCCTCCAATTTTAATACTTCTAATGTTTGATTATGGGAAAGGCCTTCAGCTATATATTTAATACCATCTTTTGAGAAAGAATTACTACCTAAATCTATTTCTAATATGGAATCATTTATACTTAAAGTTTTACTGAAACTATCACAAAATTTACTAGAAGAAAGAGTACAACGATGAAGAACAAGAGCTTTTAAAGTATGATTTTCTTGTAGTGCTTCAATAATTGCAATACCACCCTTATCACTTAAAGAATTTTGAGAAAGATTTAATACTTGTAATGAAGTATTTACTTTAAGTGCTTCAGCAATGGCATGACTACCATATTCTGCGGTACAACAATTATCAATTTCTAATTTTTCTAATACATAATTATTTTGAAGAGCTTTAGCAATTAAGGCAACCCCGGTATCACCAAAGGAAGCATTACGAAGTTGTAATACCTTCAATGAAGTATTTACTTGTAACATATTAGCAAAAGCAGAAGCTGATTTTGGACCAACTAATTTACTTAATACCCAAGTAGAATCATAACGAGCAGAATCATAATTTAAAATATTTGTAATAGGATCGGTTTGAGTACGTGCCCATTTAGAACAAAAAGTAATATCTAAACGTTTAATGAATGGATTCTTTTTAACTGCCATTGCTATGCATTTAGCAGCTAAATCTGAAAAACGACAATCTTTTAAAATAACACTCTTAGCAAAGGTATGTTTAATGATATCAATTAAAATACGAATAGAGGTACGTTTAAAGCTTAAATCACTCCAGCTATAGGTATTAATTTCAATAGTATCCTCTTTAATACATTCATCAACTTGATTATCACCGATACGATAACGTAGTTCATTAATTAATTCCTTTAATCTCTTTTTATGGAAAAGAATTTGTTGATTAGTTTCAAATTTAGTATCACTTTCTTCATTCATAAGGAGATTAGCAATATGATCTAAATTATCAGAAGTCATACCCTTAATATCAAATTCATCCAAAGATTTATTGGCGTAATCATCATCTAGAGCAAATCTTACTGAATTGGTATTAACTGAAGATGAGAGATGATTTGATTTTTCCATAATAGATTCCGTTGGTCCTGATTTAGAATGACCATCATTACCATTAGAATTATCTATATCAACATGAGCATTTGAGGCACTGTTACTATTACTATTACTAATTTTAAGAATACCAACAATTTTAGAGGTACCTACTGTAGTTTGATTACTATCTTCTTCTGTTTTATTGGATTGACTAACTTCAGTTGTAGTATTAGTATTAGTACTAGCTGGAATAGTCATTGTTTTATCTGAGGAAGAAGTGATCATGGATTTACCTTCAACCTCTATTATTTTTGATGTATTTTGCTTATTAGAATTTATGGAGGATCGATTCATGTTGGTAACTTTGTTTTTTATTATATTAATATTGGCATTTGTTAAAACTGACTTTGTCATTGGGGTAGAAGTAGTGGATAAAGAAGTATTTTGACGATGAATACTATATTTATTAGAATATTGACGACTAGGTCTCAAAATACTTCTGATATCTTCTGAAGAAGTAGTATATAGCATACCTTGAGATTTAGAACGATGATGCTTCATTACGGATTTAATATTGACTTCATTTTCATTCGATAAATTATTTGGATAACTACTACTAAGAGTTCCTACAGATCTCGAAGTTGAAGTTGAAGTTGAAGTTGAAAGATCTGAGAACCCATCTTTCTTCATATATATATTTATAGGTTGAACATTTGAATTTAATGGAGTTTCTATAGTTTCAGTGTTACTTTCTCTTGACATTGCTTGTATAGTTTCTGAAGTAACATTCAATGGAAGTTGTTGAATCGAAACACGCTTTAAAGGAAGAGGTTGTACTAAAGACATATCTGTACTAGTTGCTGAAATAATTTTTTTAGACAGATATTGTTTATCATCACCATCACCATTATCATTAATACTAACGTCAATGCCAACATTTACTTTTTTATTAATATCATCATTAATATTAATATCATCATTTGAATCCTCAATAACAATTTCTTCAATTTCATCCTTGTCAATAAATTCTTTCACTTCTTCTGGAGAATAAGTAGCCGTGGTTTCATTTTGAGCTTCCAACAATAATTGAAAAGAAGCACGTTTTAGTTGTTGAGTAAGCTGAAAAAGTGCTTCAATTTGAGGTGTCTTAGCATTACCAGTAGAATGAATTGTATTTGAGCTTTGAATAGTAGTCGTGGTTAATGAGGATCCCTGTTGACCTTGTAGTAATATTGGAGAATCTAGAGAAGAAGAAGAATTTGAAATTATAGTATTCCTTTTAAAACTTGAAACAGAGTTTCTTTTCTTACCAAGATCACCACTACCTTCCAAATTATCTCCAGAATATTGTCGCTGTTGTTGATTTGCACGTGGAGAAACTACCTTAATTTTTTCACTTAATAATTTATTATAATATTGAATTTGATTAAAAGTAACTTGATCTTGACCTTGATCTTGCTCTTGTCCTTGTCCTAGTCTTTGTTCTTGTCCTTGTTCTTGTCCTTGTCCTTGTCCTTGATCTGAGAAAGTTGATGGGAATGAAGAATGTTTCAAATAAGAAAATGAGGTAGAAGAAGAATTATTTGAAGAAATAGGATTTTCATATTCTTTTTTTATTGAAGAAACCTTTCTTAAAACCTTATCAATGTATACTTTAGATTGTTGATTTTCAGAATTACGTTTATTTGAAAAGTTATTAGACATATCTAAATGTTCAATTTGTTGAATAAATTGTTCATTATTTAAATCTAAATCAACTGGAATATTATCTTTAGTTATTAAATGTTTTTTAATATATTGTTCTACATCCTCCACTTCAACCTTTTTAGTACACGAAGAATTAATATTTCTCTTTTGAAGATCAGTCTTTGAATTATTTTCATTTTCTGAATAGGAACTTTGGTAACTATCAAGAGAGCCTTTACGAACTTCTGAAGTAGTATTTATTGTATCACTTTCATGGCTTGTATTCATACCTAAATTCAAGTTAATACCACTTGTAGTATCAATAGTAGTTGCTGAAACATTTTTATTTATTGTATTATAAGAGGTTGACTTGCTATTATTATTATTATTATTATTATTATTATTATTATCATTATTAAAATTAATACTACTAGTACGACTATGATGATATCTATTGGTATTAGAATTAAGACTTGGTATATTATTTAAGGAAAGACTACTCTTCAGATGTCCACCTTTTTTAGTTTGAATATTTATTTCATTCTTGGTAGTTAATGAATGATAACGATTCAATGAATCATTAATTTCATCAGAATCTGTTGTTGTTGAAGGACTCAATGGAATATTTGTAACACGAGATTCATTAAAACGATTAATATTACTATTCTCTTCATCATTCATTAACTGTTGAAGATAATTGAATTGACCATTGTTTTTATTATTTAAATTTAAATTAATTATTGGCAAATTATTCAAATTATTATTGTTATTATCATTATTTAAAGTAATATCATTATTTTTATTATTACTTTTATTATTGCTACTATTATTATTATTATCATTATTATTATCACTAGCATTATTACTACTAATATTTATATTATTTGGAAGTAAAGAACTATTCATGAGAGCTGCTTTCATATAAGGTGAAATTTTTTGACTATTGATTCCGCTAATTACTGGATATTTTATATTTTCATGAAAAGAAGAACGATTTATAGAATTTTTTGGACTACTATAACCACTACTATAACTATTACTTATTGAAAGATCATTACTATTACGAGAGATGGAATTATCATTGATTTGAAGATTCATATTAATATTGGAAACATTTGATGGTTTACTATAATTAACAGAATTTGAACGACGATGAGAGTATGCTTGCTCTTGAGTTTGATTTTCCATAGTATGCAAGAATCCTTGATCTTGTCCTTGTTCTTGTTTTTGACCTTGATCTTCACTTTGACCTTGTCCTTGACTCAAACCTTGTCCTAAACCAAGATAAGAATTATGATTAGATTTACTATCTAAATTAATATTAGTATAGGAATAATCAGGAATAGCTAACCATGATGGGATATTATTATTATTCATGGTTATACTAGTATTTAATGATTGGGAAGGACTATGAACTTGAGTATTATTTGGTAATATCATTTCAGTATTGGAATAAATAATCTTATAATGAGTTTTAATTTGCATAAGATTTTGTGAAATTTCATAAAATGTTGGACGCTTATCTGGATTAATATCCCAACATTTTTGCATTAATGACCAAATTTCATCTGGACATCCAGAAGGACGTGAAGGACGTCTACCAGATTTTACAGCTTCAGGAATAATATTTTCCGGAATATCAGAGAAAGGAACGTCACCACCTGAAAAAATTTCATAACAAAGCATACCAAAACTATACACATCAGAAGCAAATGTATAAATATAGTTATCCTGTATTTCATTTGCCGTCCAACGAATATACCGATTAATTTTACGATTAATATAAGAATTATTTGTTCTAATTAAAGTAGATTGACCATCTTCCATTGTTGAATTAGTACTTTTATTATTAGAAAGTGAAGAAAAGTAAAAGTATTTTGAAAAGCCCAAATCACATATACTTGGCTCACCATAATTATCAATTAAAATATTACTTGCCATTAATTCACCATGAATCAATTGACGTGAATGTAAATATTGCATACCAGAACTGATATCTAAAATAATACTAATAAGATGAGGAATATCTAAATTGTTTTCCAAGTATTGAACTAAATTACCTTTACTAAGGAATGGCATAACTACATAAGGAATGTTATGAGTTATGCTAGCTCCTAGTAAGGGAATAATATGTGGATGACGAAGACTATACCAATTCTCAACATAACTTTGGAACTGTTGTTGAAGTTCAGGGGTTTCCAAAGGAATATCAATTTCTTTTACTGCAACTTCGGTAAAATGCCATAAACCACGATAAATTTTTGAAATCAATGTAGACTCAATAATATCCCAAAGCTCCATATCCCAAAATGGAATCTTCCATGCTTGTTTCACATAAAATCCCACTTGACCACCACTAATACGAACTAATTCATAATAAACACTCTTCAACTGAAGCTGTGTATCAATAATAAGGCAATTATTTTCTAATTTAGAAGCTTGAATTTCCCTACGGGTAAAATAAGGAGAATCAAAATAAAGTGGAGCTGATTTAGGTGTATTGGGAGTTGAGCCAGCCGGTGTTATTAAACCTTGATTTTTTATATAACCAACAGTTTGTCTTTTTCTACCTCTTTCATCTTCATCGCTATCATCTGAATCTACAAATTCTAAAATATTCAAATTAATTGGAGAATCATCTGAATTAATTACTTTTCTTGTCATAGAAAATGGAATAGGACTAGATTTTCTAGTTGTTACTCTAATATTAGTATTAATTTGTAATGGATTATTACCCGTATTTTTATTTGAAATGATACGACCTTTAATAGGCGATGGAGATGCTATTGAATCAATATTATCACTATGATTAATACTACCATTACTATAAACTTCAGTAAGAGCTTTTCTCATTTGACGTTGTTGACGTTGAAGATCCGTTTCGGTGTAAAAGTCTGAATCCTCTTCATCTATATGACTACGGCTACGACTTCTATTATGACTATGATTATGACTATGATTTTTACTTAAGTTAAAACTAAGACTAAGACTACGTCCATGACTATGACTATGACTATGATGAATATGTTGATTAGGCTGACTACTTGTGCCCTTACGACTACGACTACGACTACGACTGTGATGCTTGGATTTATTATTTTCATTCATACCTAAAAAGTCAGTTAGATTTTTACTTTTTGAATTATTAGTATTATTGGAATGAGCCAATGAATCTTGAGATAGATTTTTACCATCGTTTACAACTACAGACGTTATTGGTTTTAAATAATCGTAATTAATTTTGGTATATGTGGTATCAACGTAAGGAGAAGGAACTGAACTTTTTGATTCTTCTATAGGTGGATTATGACCATTATTAATAAGGTAACGATTAATTTGTGTAAGTTGATTATTGATAAAAGTCAATATACGTGTATTAGAAAGAAAATGTTCATTATTTAAATCAATGGTTACAATTTTATTGGAGGAAATCCCATTCATTTGAATAGCATTTTCTAAAGCATTTAAAACCTCTGGTAATGCTGATGGATCAACATCTAAACCTAAAAAGCTTAAAAGTTTAGCATCATTACCTTGAACAGACTCTAAAACTTGAGTAAACTCCGCAAAATCAATTAATTGATCCTCCTCATCTTCTAATAATCGTTGTTTACCATCAATTAAAT
This sequence comes from Neocallimastix lanati (nom. inval.), assembly GCA_016946835.1. Lineage (NCBI taxonomy): Eukaryota > Fungi > Neocallimastigomycota > Neocallimastigomycetes > Neocallimastigales > Neocallimastigaceae > Neocallimastix > Neocallimastix lanati (nom. inval.). Next base: position 2,688,989 of record JACVTC010000002.1, on the reverse strand, counting down.
AAAAACCAAAGAATTGAGCAATTGAACATAATTGATCAGTATAAAATATAAATTCTCTTTCCTGTTCTAAAGGATGTAATAAACGTCTTAAATAACCATATCGTAAATAGCTATTCAAATGTCCACCAATTCTAAGAAATAAGTCCTTTAATTGTTTTATTTTATTTAAAGTTCCAAAGGTAAGTTGAGGTTTATTATTTAAAACTTCATCCAATGTTTGCATGAAACGTTCTATACGTTCAATTAAACGATTTACTTGACATTTATTTATTGTAATATTTCTAGAAATATAGTAAAATTTGTTTTTTATTTTTGAACAGAACCTATATTTAATATAAGGTTATTAAAAATATTGATATAATATAAATAATATATATATAAATTTAAAAATAATAAATATTAAATATTAAAATTATTTCTATTAATTATAATTATAAAATTAAAAAATATATATAAACATATTTTCTTTAAAAATTTTAATTTTAATTTTAATATTATCGTTTATTCTGTAAAAGACTTACTTCAATAAAGAATAAACTTCAACAGCCGATATATTTTGTTCCATCGTTTTGTAATAATAATTTATAAATTGGTTTATAATTTAGAATTATTAAATTTTATAATATTTCTTGTTATTGACTTAATTTACTAAACCCAACTGAAAAATTCAATTTGGAAAAAATATACAAATACAATGTAATTATTATTTAATTATAAATCTATTCAAAAAATATGAAATAAATAAAAAAAAAAGGTTAGGATTGAATTTTTTAAAATTTAGATAATATTAATATATTTAATTTATATATTCATAATTTTAAAAGAAAAAATAATTCATGTGAAATTTCATTAATTATAAAATATACATATATTTGAATTGTGGATTTCTATAAAAAAAAAAATAATATAAAAAATTAAAAAACTATATAATGAATGGATTGCTTTAGAACTGTTAATATCAAAACTATATAATTAAAGTTGGTATTTATTTAATTACTTTATAATTTCTGTATCGCTATATAAAATTTAATATAATGAAATTATTTGAAAACAAGAAAAAAGGTATAAAATTTACCTCTTTTTTTCATATATTTTTTTGATAATTTTTTTTTGGTAATTTTTTTTATTGTTATTGATTTTTATTTTATTATTTTAATTGATTTTTATTTTTATTTTTATTTTTATTTTTAATTTTATTTTTATTTTTAATTTTATTTTTATTTTTATTTTTTTTGTTTTGTTTTTATTTTGTGAAATTTAATTCTTTTATTAATAATTTCTTAGAAGCTTTAAAATTTTTATTATTAAAATGATTTAAGTTTTTAAAAATATATATATAAATTTTGAAAATTTAATCTTTCAAAAATATATATATATACTTCCTTTAATAAATTTAATAAATTAGTAAATTTATTAATTGTTTTCAATGCTTTAAATAGTAGCCTATTAATAAAGAATATCAACTATTATTATTATTTTTTTTTTGTTATTATTTTTATTATTGCTTTTTTATTATTGTTTTTATTATTTCCGTGTTTTAGTTTTTTTTTTTTTTTTAAATAAATATTTAATGTTCATATTTATGAATTATTATTCCTCTTTAATTTTTTTTTTTTTTTTTTTTTTTTGAATAAAAAAGAATATATATATTTTAAAATATCAATAAATTAAAAAATTATTACTTTAATATAAAAAAAAAAATCTTTCTTAAATATTGTAACGCTTTAATAGAGGCAAAAAAAAAAAAATTCTTATATAATTTTGTTTCTGTTTTTGCCTTTTACTTTTGTTTGTTTACCCTTTTTTACAAAAAAAATAATAATAATAAAAAAAGTGTATATATTTATGATATAAATTAATTGTTACTTTTTATAATATTATTATTTAAATAAAATTCTTCTTTTTAATAATATATTATACATACCCTTCAATTTTTCAATTTAATATTTTCCAAAAAAAAAAAAAAAAAAAAAAAAAAAAAAAAAAAAAAAAAAAAAAACTATTTTTATTTTTTATTTTTTATTATTTTTTTTATTTCAAATACTTTTTTTTAATAATTATATTATACCTTTTCACCAAGCACAAAGATGCTTACCGAAAAAAGAAAAATTCGTTGAAAAAAAAAAGATATTTTTAATTATAAATGCTTAAATAAATAATATGTGTATTCTATGATGAATTAATGAAATAAATAATATTTAATAGATTATTATTTATTAAATTATTTAATCTCTTTTGTTTTTGTTCTATTTATTAATCTTTATATTAAATTTGATTAGCCTGGCTAATATTTTAGAATTATCACTTGTTAATTTTACTATATATAAAAATAAAATAAGAAGATCGTTAAAATTCTTTACTCTTAATATTTAATACATAGTAAAAATATTTATAAAAAATTAATATATATATTAATAAAATTGTTTTATTTAAAATCAACATATAAATTTAGATTTATTTTTTATAACGATATAATATATATATAAATTTATTTAAATAAATGAGAATAAAATATGATTAATTAAATTATTTTTAAATAACAATAAACTTTTATCATATAATTTTTTTTTTTTTTTTTTAATTGAATAAAACAATTTCTAGTGTAATAAATAATATATATATCACTAAATATATTGATTACTTTTTTTTTTTTTGAATAATTGTGAGTTTTTGTTTTTATTATGAAATTTAATTTGTTTTTATTTTCTTTTTCAAAGTTTAAAAAAAAAAAAAAAAAAAAAAAAAAAAAGACGTAATAAGATGATATTTATTGATATTTATTATATAATGTTTTAAAATTTGCTTAAAGCATAATCAAATTAAATAATTTTTATCTTTAAAACATGATTTAACATTCAATGAATAGGATTAAGTTTTCACTTTTTTTTTTTTTATTTCATTATTTTAAAATTTATTAGAACTTATTTTTTCTTTTATTTCTTAATGCCTTTAAATTTTTAGTCTTTTGTTATATCAATTAACTTCTATACATTTAAAGAAAAAATAAATAAAAAAAAAAAAAAAAAATTGAACTTATTTAGAAAAAAAAAAAGGAAAACCCTTTTTTTTTATATAAACTTTTTTTTTTTACTATACTATATTATATACTGTATTTTTATGGAAGTACTATAAAAAGTTTATTACTTAAATAAATAAAAAACAAATAAATAAAAAAAAAAAAAAAAAAAAAGCATATACAATAAAATGTTCTTGAAAAAAAAAAATATATATATATATATAATATATTTACATTTATTATATTTAAAAGAAATTAGCTAGTATACTTTATTGTATCTCCTAGTATGAGTATTATTGTTATTTATTAATAAATATTAATTTATTAATATATCAATTATCAATTATATTTTAAAAATTTGATTTTAATAAATAAGTATTATTATTTTCAAATTATATATAGATTTTTAAATAATATTTTATTAATTATTACTTGAATCACAACTTCTTAGTTTATAATTTCATTTTAAATTATTACTTTTCATTTGAAAAGATCGTTTCATAATTTTTACTCTTTTTCTTTAATTCTTTTCAATATTTCCTTTATATTTTTAAATATTATAATTATTTAAAATTATATTTAACTTTAATTACTATTAAATATTATTATAAAGTATATTAAAAAAAATTAAATCTTAAATATAATTAAAATAAAGTAACAAAAAAAATTTTTTTTTTTGATTAAATTATAAAAAGAAAATTATTAAAAAAGGAAATTTTCATTATATTTATATGATATATGTTTTTATAAGTAAAGTTTTATTTTAAATTAATAATTTAAAATCATAATATAAATTAATATATAGAATTGTACTATTATATTATAAAATATTGTAATATATTGAAATAATATTATTATATATATAAATTAATATAAATTTTAATTAAAAAAGGAATAAAAAAAAGAATATGCAAAAAAATTTATTAATTTATATTTTTTTCAAATAAATATATATATCAATTTATAAAAAAAAACATTTATATATAAAAACATATAAATATATCAATTTTTTATTATTATTTATTATATATTATAAATATTTATTTATTTATTTAGATATATATTTATTTACATATATTTATTTATTTATTTGTTTATTTATATAATTGCACTTTTTTTTTTTATAAGAATTTAGATATTTCCTTTTAATATTCGACCATTCATCTATATACTTTTAAAATCGTTTGTTTAGTTAAAAAAAATAAATTCATAATTATACAAATTTTGAATAAATAGGTCAGTACATTTTTTTTAATTACTTATTTCTTTTATTTATTTAAAAAATTTTATATTTAATTGCATTGAGTATACTCTTTAATTTTTCATTCTTTAAGAATAGTTAATATAATTAACTGCTAAATTTCATTATAGAAATAAAAGAAACGAAATTAGTGATGTACCTTATAATGTATATTATTAACAGTAATTTTAAATTTATTTAATATTAATTAATTATTGATTGAATATAAATATTTGAAAAGTTTTCTTTTATTAAAATATATTTTGATTCTAGTTTTTATTATGTATTTTTAATTATTAATTTCATAAAAAGTTTTTAACAAACTATAACAAATCAATTTAAATAATATATTATTATAATATTGTAATATATTATATTAATTAAAATACAAACTAATTAATGCATTGTGTAACGTATTAAATGTATATTTCAAATAAATATTTAATTCTTTAAATTATTATATATAATATTTATTTTTATTATTATTACTATATATTATTAATATAATTTTTTTTTTTAGGTTTTTTTTTTAGGTCTACATATATATATATGGAGCTTTTCTTTTATGTAATTTATTATTTATATATTTATATTTACTGTTAGTACAACCTAAGTAATGTAGTATTCAATACATGTGCTCTGCCATGAACAAGTTATTGACCTATTCTAAAAAAAAAAAAAAAAAAAAAAAAAAAAAAAAAAGAAAAAATAATTTAATAATTACTACTTTATTGAATATCACATTAATATTACTAACTTATTTATATATCTAATAAAGAATATAATAAACTAAAAAGGAATTTTTTTTTTTTTTTTTTTTTTTTTAGACAGGGAAGAGAATACACTTCCAAAACTTTATTAATTTTATTATAAAAAATACATGTAGGTGAAAAGTACATTTGAAATTAAAAATAAAAAATTAAAAAATAAAAAAATAAAAAGCTCGAAATTACTATGTATTTCGGCAAGTTGTACTATGCGGGAATTTTTCCCTTCCTATCAAATAAAAAAGAAATAAAACCTAGAAGTAACATCTTTAAAATAGATAGTGTGGTGTCCACTAAACTCTCCCCGGACTCATCATTTATTGAACTACTAGGGAGAGATTCATCCTTCGTAGCAATAGATGACGATCCTGTATTATCATTATGCCTTATCAGTACGACGTCGACGCTCTTGGATAAGTTTGGTATTTTGCAATACCTATCAAATAATAGCTCAAACGAACTACTAATGAAACTAAAAAGGAAAAAAAAGAATCATTTTAAGAATAAAATTGATAATACTTAATAGATGTTACATATTAAAAAATAATATAATCTATAATGATGCAGATACTACATGGATATTATAAGGATATTATTATCTAAGAAAAAAAAATTACATGTAATGTACCATTATCTATTAATTTATTTATTTATTATTTATTATTTATTATTTATTATTTATTATTTATTATTTATTATCTATTAATTTATCATCTATTATTCATTATTTATTATTTATCATTTATTATTTATTTATTATTTATTATTTATTATTTATTATTTATTATTTATTATTTATTATTTATTATTTATTATTTATTATTTATTATTTATTATTTATTATTTATTATTTATTATTATTTATTATTTATTATTCAATTATTTATATTTATTATTTACTCAATTATTTTTTAATTAATTAATTAAATATGATATTTTTTTTCGGTCAAAAAAAAAAATATTAACTATATTTTAAATTTTGTACAATAATAACTAAAAAAATTATTGGATTAAATTTTATTTATAAACTAATATGATATTGTGTAACAACAAAAAATAATTAATATTGTTCAGAGAATTTAATGAACGATATATTAATGTATATATCAATATATAATGTGAAAACTTCATTAATTAAAAAAAAGGATAAATTAATATTTAAAAAAAAAAAAAAAGTAAGCAAAAATTTTAAATTAAATTTAATTTAATATAAATATAAATATAAAACATAGATTAAATTAATATAAAAAGAAATATTAAATAGAATTTGATTTTTAAGTATCTTTTCATTTGAATATTATATAATACAACATTAACAAGTTTGATTAAAGTTCAAAATTTAATTCTTTGTTGTTGTGGATATCTAATGAAAAATATATAAAAATTAAAAATAAAAAAAAAAAAATAAAAATAAAAATAAAAATTATAAATTAAATAATAAATTTCAACGTATTTTTATATTTTATTATTTTTTTTATACCAAATCATCTCAAGTTTTTATAACATCATTGGTATAAAATATTTATAAAAAATTAGTTTATAAAGTTTTCTTCACTTTGTAATTAAATTAGTTTCATTGACATATAATATTAATAGTTTAAAGAAGAAAAAAAAAAATATATATATATATATATAATCAAAAAATTATAGATAATAATACTATTTAATATTATTTATATTAAGAGTTTGAAATTTAACTTTCTATTTACTAGTATTTTGTTAATAATTATTTAGAATATCGAAAAAAAAAGAAATAAAATACATATATATACTTGACTATTAATAAACTCATCCTCTTACAATATTTATTTCAATTAAAAAAAAAAAATGAATAGAATACATAATATATATATTTACCTTATTTTATTTTAATTTTATTGTTTATTAATAATTATTATTAATTTATATTTTTATTATATTTATAAATATTAGTTATAGAAAAAAATAAAATAAAAATAAAAATTATTACGATAATAGTAAATAAATTAAAAATATTAAATGTATATATATAAAGTGAAAAAAGAATTATAAATTAAATATATATATATAAAATTAATAATAATAATAAAAAAAAAAAAATAAAAAATAAAAATATAAAAATTTATTTATATGATTATATGCTTGTATTTAAATTTGTATTATATTATATATATATTTCTTTATTCTATTCTATTAATAATGAATGATTAATAATCAATTTATATTATATTGTTATATCATTTTTTATCTAAGAAATAAAAGAAATAATGTTAATGTCAATTTTTTTTTTTTTTTTTTTTTTTTTTTTATTTTTTTATTTTTATTTTTTAAGTGAATTTAATAATTGTAATTGTCGAGTAAGTCTTCTGGATGTTTTAGGCTTGGTCTATTTTTTTTAATATAAATTAATATAAGTTAATATATATAAAATATTGAAAATAAAACAAAATAAAATAAAAATAAAATAAATATATATATAAAATATTGAAAATAAAATAAAATAAAAATAAAAATAAAAAAAAAAACAATTTAAAATAAAATAAAAATAAAATAAATAGTTGAAATATAAATATAAAATACAGATTTAATAAAATAAAACAAAATAAAATAAAAATAAAAATAAAAATACATACATCAGTATCATTTGTGGCATTTTTGGCTTCCATCGATTTAAAGGAACGAATTGCATTAGAAATAGAGGCATTGGCATTGGCATTGGCTACTGCCTTTTGTTGTTGTTCTATTTGTTTCCTTTCTCGAGAGAGTTTCTCAATGATATCTTCTTTAGATTCTTCAGATTCTTCAGAATCTGAATTAATAAATATATCATCAATGGCATCTGAGGAATTACGCATATTATTAAAGAAATCACTATTGGAATGACTCATGGTAAAGAAATTACTAGAATTTTCATCATGAAAATCTTTCTTTTCTTCTTCATTTTCAAATTTATCATTATTTATATCCTGACGAATAAGATCATTAATATATTGATTTTCTTTAACTCTCTCTTTAAATTTATTCTCATTAAGAATAAAGGAAAACATCGGAGTATTGTTGTTGCTGTTATTGTTGTTATTGTCTTTTATATTATCATCATTACCCTTATTATTCTTAACTGAACTAGTGGAGGAAGAAAAAGAAAAGATATCTTGATCTGAAGTAGAATTTGGTTTCATTAAGAAGTTTGATTTACTCTCTGTTATCGATTTTTCTGTCGGTGCCTTTTTATCATGTAAATGTTGTTTTTGATTCATAGCTTGAAGAAGATTTAATTGACGTGATAGACGATAATTACCATTGAGATTATTTTGATAAAGAAGATCTTCAAGACTTTTTGAATCAGAAGTAGGTAATAGTGAGGAGGTATTAGTCGATAGATTAGATTTAACTAATGTCTCATTTTCTTCACCTTCTATTCTGTCATAATTTTTATTTTTAAATGCATCTTCATCATTATCATTTGAATATTCATTTGATAATTGAGAAGAACTTTCCTCAAGATCAGAAAGGAAATTGAAATCATTAATATAAGCATTTAACAAAGTTTTATTGTTTTTTAAAAAGGTTTCATAACGTGTACATTTCTTTTCCTTTAAAATTTTATATTGTTCTAAAACATATTCATAGAATTCTTCTCCACTTTTTTTTATTTTTTATTTTTTATTTTTATTTTTTTTTTTTTTTTTTTAATTTATTAAATAAAATTTATTTTAATATTAATTATTATATATATATATATATTTAATATAAAAAATATTTAATATTTAATTTTTTTTTTTTTTAAACTATATTCATATTATTAATTTTACCATAAATCTGAAGTATCATAAATTTCATCAAATAAAATAGATGATGAATCAATTTGATTATTTGATGAAGGCTTTGATCCAGTAATATCTTCTTCTTTAGCTAAATTTAAATACAATGCCATATAATGTAAAGCTTCAACGCTATAATCAATAAATTCTTTTTCCATAAATACATCCTACATATAAATATAATTGGGTATTATTAAAAATGGAAATTTATAATAAAATAATAATAATAATAATAACAACAATAATAATAATAATTATTATTATTATTGTTGTTGTTGTTGTTGTTGTTTTTTCCTATTAGTTTATATATATATAATTTATAAAAAGTAAGTTAATTATTTTGGTTTATTGAATTTTTTACCATTAAATGAAGACCAAGAAAACCCCATATATCTTTTAAAAAGTTCTTTTTATAATTATTAACTTCACCACGAATTTCTAAAATAGTGTTGTTAATTTCTTCTTGTGAATAAATATCGGAAATCATATATTTATATTTTTCCTATATAACAAATATATATATATATATATATATAGAATTAATTAGAATAAAATTAAGATTAAAAAATATTTTAATTATTAATTTAAAATATATCAGATGAAATCTAAATTGATGCGTATATTCATATTAAAAAAAAAAAAAAAAAAAAAAAAAAAAAAAAAAAAAAAAAAAAAGATATATAATAATAATAATAATAATAAATCAAGAATATAATATTATAGGTGAATATTTACTCTTCCGTATGTAGCAACTAAAGAATACCAAAATTTAGTGGCTTTAGAGGAAACAGTCGCAATTGGATGTTGTATAACAGAAAGGAAAAATGTTTGACCAACAGAAACTTCAGATTTGAAAAGATTTTTATTGCAAGAACATTTAATATGACGTTGTATAATAAGAATAAGGAAGAAACATGTAATATCTTCTAATGTAATATCATTTTGACTATTTAAATAAGATAACTATAACGAATTTTTTTTTAAATATATATATATATTAATAAGTATTACTGAATAATAATATTTAATTATATTCATATTTATATATTTTCTTATTCGTTATTATTAGACTTATTATTATTATTATTAGAATTAAAAAAAAAAAAAAAAAAAAAAAAAAAAAAAAAAAAGATTATTAATTTACATTTAAATATTCTGGGATATTTGGGAAAAGGAATCTTAAATATTTATGAAATGAGCCATCGTACATATGCCACATACATATATTTAATATTCTATTAAATATTATATTTATATAAAAAATAAAACAAATAAATATAATAAAATAAAATTAAGAAAGTATCATAATATAAATAAAAATAATAAAATAAAATAAAATAAAATAAAATATTATAAAATATTATAAAATAAAATTAAAATTTAATTTTTTATAATTTATTCTATATTCTATATTATATATTATAATAGAATATAAAAATTTATAATAAATAATAATTACTTATTCAAATTCCATGGATCATGAATAATAAAAATATCTGTGGTAAAGTAATTCTCTAATGGAAATTGATAATCTTCAAAGTCATCACATTGATTTAAATTAGTATAAATTAGATCTAAATGACTATCTTTGAAAAGGAAAATACGAGTTTCTTTCTCGCCAATAATAACTGATTCAGTTGCGCTTTTTGAATTAGAAGATAATATAACATCTTCTTCCGAAATTTCTGATTAATATAATTTATATATATAAAAAAATAATGACATGATATTATTATTACTATTATTATTATTATAAAATAATGATAATTACTTTTTTTATAAAAAAAAAAAAAAAAAAAAAAAAAAAAAAAAAAAATTTTCTTAATTTTTTTAACTTATTTACTTATTTATTCTATTACTTACCATCCATTTCATTATCAGGAGATTCTGGTGGTGGTTGTTTAAGCCAGGAAAGATCATAACATAATATATATGAAATTAGATGATAAAATGAATCACTTAAGCGTTCACAAATACCCAAGGATTGTTGAAAACTAATTTTTTCATTATCATCTAAATTGATACTGGTAAGTTTTGAAACCTCTTCTGGATTATTTAATTTTTCTACACTTGGTAAACTAGATAAACTTAAACTAGATAAACTGGTAAACAAACTTTTATTAAAGAATTTAGGTTGTTTTATTTTTTTATCAATATCTTCTAATAGGGTTTCATTATAAGAAGATTTTATTGCTTTATCATCTAAAGTTTGTAATTCATTCATTAAATCACCATCTTGATCTTTAAACGTTTTAAATTTAAATTATCAATAAATATATAGCAGTAAAAAAAAAAAAAAAAAAAAAAAAAAAAAAAAAAAAAAAAAAAAAAAAAAAAAAAAGATAACAGAAATAACAAAATAAAAATAAAGAGATAATATAATAATAAATAAATTAATAAATAAATAAATAAATAAATTATTAATTATTATGATGATAAGACATACAAGCAAAACATAATCTCCAACAGGCATAAGATTCTTTAATAGTAGAATACCACATTTCATCACTTTGTTCACATTCTCTCATTATTTTTTCAATTTTAATAGCTTTATTCTTAATATATCTTGAGATAAATTCCTATCATAAATAATTTAAAAAAAAATTTTTTTTAATACTTCCTTTTTTTTTTACTTTATACCATAAAAATAAAAAATAATTTTTAATTTACTTATATAAAAAAAATTTAATAATATTATAAAATTATATTATATTATTATTGATGTTGCTTGTTATTTTTAAATTATACAGTAATTAAAAAAAAAAAGGGAAAATTATTGAAAATAATAATAATAATAATAAAACCTTTACTTGTTTAACAGCATAACTATTTTCATTTATTAATTCATCTTCACATTTTGGAATTTTATTATTAATGGCGTCCTTTAATTTTGCTAATTCTTCTTTACCTTCTTCACCGCTATAATTAATAAAAAAAAATTTTTTAAAATAAAAAAAAAAAGATTATATATATAATGTTATAATAATTATATAATATTATAAAATATTTGTTAATATATATATACTTTTCTAAATAAAGTCTAGCAATATTATCTAATGCAAATATATATTCAGCCCAAACTTCAAGTTTTAACAATTCTTTATTTTGACTTTTATGGAATATTTCATCCCAAAACGTGGTTTCAAATGAATCTAAATAACCTTTCACAAACTGATTCCACTTTAAGCTATGCCTATAATCCCATGAATGTTTAATTATATGAACCCAACAACTAAAATAGATATTAATATTTTAATTATTATTAATTACATTTAACATTGATTCATATAACATATATAACATATATATAACTATATATTTATTTAATATTTTTTTTTTATTGACCAACCTTTCAAAATCATAATATTTAATTGAATTTAAAATTTTAAATTGAAAGTCGAAATTTAAAGAGATTTCTGGTATATCTAATAAGTAGCAAAGATCAACTAAAATTTCTTCTCTTTTTTCCTTAACTAATTAAATTTCATATATATATATATATATTATATAATTAACATTTTTTTTCATTTTTTTTTTTTTTTTTTTTATTTTCTTTAAAAATAATAGTATAATAATAACTTTTAAAATTTATATAAACCTGTATTAATTCCTTTCTCTATAATTTTATTATAAAAAAACTCTATCATTTGAAGAGTACGTTGATTATAATGACCTGTTAATTGTCTTAAACTTTAGTGAAAAATGAAAAAATAAAATAAAGATATAATTTAATAATTGCTATGTAGGTAATTTAAATTGAAATAATCTTACTAATTATAAATATTTACTTTTGTAATAATTTTATAGCTTCATAACAATCCTCTTCATAATTATTATTTCTATTATTTATTTTTTGATTGACTATATGCATAATTGATGCAATAACTAATATATTTAATAAATATATATATACAAATAATATAGTTTATATTTTGATATATTATGTTAATAATTGAGTTTTTTTTTTTTTTTTTCTTTAACAAAAAAAAAAAGGAACAATAAATAAAACTGAATATATAAAATTTTATTTTTTGTGTTTATAATAACCTTCAATAGAAAATTTTTCTTTTTGACTTTTATTTTTTGTTAATTCAAAGCATCTATATATAAGGTGAGAAATTTTCATTGTATATTATAAGATTGAGAAATTTTTATTGTATATTAAGAAAATTTAAATTGATAGTAAATGTATGCATTTCATTATATTAGTTTAGAAAGAACGAAATAATTAGAATTAATAAATATATATATAAACAATTTAATTTACTTTTCAAATTCCTTTTTTGAGTTAAGAAACTTTTTTTGATGTAAATATATAAAGCCTAAATATGAAGAAAGCTTTTATTAAAAAAAAAAAAAAAAAAAAAAAAAAAAAAAAAAAAAAAAAAAAAAAAAAAAAAACATATATATATATATAATAATAATAATAATAAGATAAAATTAATCATTTTTTAAATAATTTTATTGTAGTTCTCTTTTTCATTTTTATTATTTGTTTTAATTATATTTTATTGTTAATTGCAAATGAATTGATTAATAATTACTTGAACTTGGTTAATTTTCTTTTCTAATAACTTTTTTATATATTTTTCAGCTTTTTGAAGCCATAACTATTAATATTTTTATATTATTATCATAAAACATTTTAAAATTGAATAAAAAAAATAAATAAAAATAAGATAGATAGATATATATTAGTAATAAATTATTATTTTATCTTTGTTTTAAAAAAAAAAAAAAAAAAAAAAAAAAAAAAAAAAAAAAAAAAAAAAATCCTAAAGTAAAACTATTTAAAATGATTTCGATTAGTATAAATCTTGCATTAAATAAATATATATTCTATAATTACAAATAAATATATTATGAAAATATTCATAAATCGTTATAATAAATAAACTTAGATTTACGTACAGCATCTTTTGGATTATTATCCCAATTTTGAAATGCTTTATCTATAGATTTAATACAAATCCTTTCAACCATCTCCTTATTTAAATTACTTCATTCAAAATAGAAGGAAAAAATATATAATTATATAATATTATAATAAAAATACATAAATAATAATATTATTATTATTTTATTGGGCTTATTATTATTGTTGTTTTAGTAAATTAAATTTTTAAAATATAATTTCAAATTGGATTTCAAGATTAAATAATAACACTAAAAAAAAATAATTTTTTTTTTTTTTTTTTTTTAATTGAAAAAAATATTTGATTAAAAATAAATTTTTTAATTTCAAAATCTAACCTCTAATAATAAAAATTAAAAAAAGATATATTCAATCCACAAAATTTACAAATTAGTTTATTTTTTATTTATTTATTTATTTATTTATTTATTTATTTATTTATTTATTTATTTATTTATTTATTTATTTATTTATTTATTTATTTATTTATTTATTTATTTATTTATTTATTTATTTATTTTTTCATCTTTTACTCATTAAATATAAAATTATTAACCAAAATTTCTTTTTTATATATAATAATATATTATTAATATTAAAATCATCGTATATGTATATAAAATAAATATAAAAATATATATATATGTATTATTAAATAACTTTTTTAAAGTAATTTTTTATAAATTATAATAATAATAGTAACAATATAAATAATATAAATTAAAATAAAAATATTATATATTATATAATTATAAAAGTGCATTAGAAGCAATAGTTTCTAACTTTTCCCATTCATCGATGATAATGCCGCATCCATTGTTACGAGTATTAATTTCAATATTAGTTTTATCAATTGAATCTGTTCCGCAATCCCCACAAAATACAGAACAGTCGAGGAAGTTGAATTTTGTTTAAAAATATTTTCAACTAATTGTATTTGTTCCACATCATTAAGTTTAATTTTTTCATATACTGAACGTACTAGGAAGAGAATACACTTCTAGTGCTTTATTAAATAGATTAAAATATTTTTATGTATAACACTTTTTTAAAAAATTAAAGTTAGAACAAATGTATGTAAAAGATTAAGTAAAATAAAAAAAAAAAATTTAATGTAATAAAGAATAAAAATAAGTTCAAAAGTAAAAAAAAAAAAAAAAATTTCGGTGTGATGTATACTATGTGTAATAACATGATCACTAGTTAGATCTAAAATAATAAAACAAAAAAGTAACATCTTTAAAATAAATAGTGTGGTATCCACTAAACTCTCCCCTAAACCACAAGAAAGAACCTCAAAAATTGAATTACTTATTATAGGTAAATGTGAGAATTAACAGGACTTCTAACTGAACTATTCCTTTGCCATATCGGTACGACGTCAGCACTCTTGGTAATGAAAGTGTTTTTTGCTAAACCTCTCAAAAAGTAACTCAGAAGAGTTATTGATGATTGATATTGTATTAACAAGATATTCCGCAAGCCCCACAATATACGGAACAGTAGATCCCTGTGAACTTTTTTGGAGTTGTTCACTTAAATGTCTCTCTGTTCCCCAGTATCGAATTGTAACTCATCTAAAGCTGAAATTCTACCAAGAAGAAATATATAAAATACCTGTTTATGAAGTTTTCATATTCTAAAATATTAGAATAAGAAGGAAGTAAGGAAAGACTATAAAAAAGATTCCCATCCGTTATATAATGTCTTAAACACAAGCTTTGGAATGAATTAATCTTCTTCATTTCCATTTTGCAATAGCTATATGAGAGTTTAAATAAAACTATAGAAAAATACATATACAAAATAATGCTAAAGGAAAAAAAAAAAATACAATAGATTCATTACTATGATAATATGTTGAAACAAAATGATATTATTTATTAATTATACAACTCCAATATTACTACATATCCAGTTTAAAACAATAAAAAACATCAGGTTCACTTTCTACAGTCTTCCAGTATTCCAATTTTCTCTCTTCGTACTAGAAGCCACTTTAGAAAGGATGTCCATCGATTATCGTCAGAATCACAGAAAGCTGTAATTAGTACACTTAATATAGGTTATTCCTTTTCCATCAACCCTCCATAGACCTGGAAAAACAGTCCACATCATTGGGGAAATAAATCAAGAAAAAAGTTCATATAATGAACCTCACCTCCATATGAATTAGGGTTTGAATTAACTATCTAAAAGAAATTATGGTCTTCTCTTTCAGTGGCATTGGCCCTGCTAGCCTGTCTTACTGCATTTTCAGTGTTGACCCTCCATCATCAGAATTACAGAAAACTGTAATTAGTACATCTGATATATATATATTTCGTTTTATAGCCTCAATTACTATGAACTTTAATCTTTATAAATAACTAAATAGCTAACTAACTAACTAACTAAATAATAAATAAATAAATAGATAAAAAAATAAAATAAATAAATCAAAAATAACATAATCTCTTCAATAAAAAATCATTAAAAAAAAAAAAAAACTCCCAATGAATTACACACATAAGAATATTTATTTTTGTTTATATAAAATTTTTATTAAATTAATAAATATAAATTACTTTTATAAATAAAAATAATTTTTTTTTATAGTATAATAATAATATTATAATATGTTTTATGTTATATATGCAAATACATATGTATATATGTACCTTTTTTTTTTTTTCAATTACTAATATAATATATCAAGATAAATTTAATAATTAATATATATAAAATATGTTTTTTTTTTTTTTTTTTTTTTTTTTTTTTTTTTTTTTTTTTTAATGGGTTAGATCGTAAAAATATTTATTACGGATAATAAATATTAATAAATTAATAAATATTTAATTTTTAATTATTATGCTTATATTTAATTGGTATTATTGTTGTTATTCTTCTTCTTCTTGTTCTTTTTCTTTTTCTTTTCAGCACCATCATCATTAAGATTAGCAAAGGCGTTGACAGAAGCAGCGGAAACTTGGGTGGTATTATCATTATTCTTCTTTGGTTTGTTACCTTGTTTTTTTGTTGGAATTGAAATCCATTCATCTTCAGCTGGTTTTTCTTCAACAACTGGAGCTCTAGCAACTTCTCTTTCTTCAGTAACTTCAGATTCAGCTTCAGATTCAGGCTTTGCAGCAGCATTCTTCTTCTTCTTGTTCTTCTTCTTCTTCTTCTTTTGTTCTTCTGAGCCTGCAGCGGCAGCAGCTTCAGCTTCGGCAGCAGCAGCAAGAGCAGCTTCTTCTTCTTCTCTAGCTTTTCTTTCTTCTTCTTCTCTAGCTTTTCTTTCTTCTTCTTCTCTAGCAAGTCTTTCGGCTTCAGCAGCGGCAGCAGCTTCTTCTTCTTCTCTAGCCTTTTGTTCAGCGGCCTTCTTCTTCTTGTTCTTCTTCTTGTTCTTCTTCTTTTTAGCTGCAGATGTTTCAGCTTCAGCTTCAGCTTCATCTTCATCATTAGTTGGTGCGTTCTTCTTCTTACCAATAAGTTGCCATTCATTTTCATTTGTTTCCTTTTGTTGGTAGTTACGAATACCTAAGTAGTTCATAGCATTAGCTAATTCATCAACTAAAACATCAGAAGATTTTAAAATATTAATTTTCTTTTCGCTGTAACCTGGAATATATCTTTGACCATTATTACTATGCTTGTTTTCTTCAACTTGGGAAGAACTTTCACTGATGTTGTCTTCTTCATCATCTCCGAATTCTCTCTTAAGTTCTTCAACATTCTTTTTTATTAATTCAATACATTTCTTAACTTCTTTCTTGTCACCAACAATTTCAATAGTATCACTCTTAGAACGATTTCTTGGTGGGAAATTAATACGAACAGTCTTTCCAGAAGCCTTCTTAATACTTTCTAAGTTTTTACCTTTAGCACCAATAAGTCGTCCATGAAGATGATTTGGAACATCAATCTTTTCAGTAACTTCATTTTTATGTCTGTTATTAATTTCTTGGATAGCCTTAATACCGACATTTAAATCTTCCTGGGTTTTGGCAATAATTAAAATATTATTTTCATGTTCTTCTTCATCTCTTGAAGAATTAACAAATATCTTACATTTAGTTTCTTTTTCTAAACGGTTGATATTGCTACCACCACGACCAATAACTAAGGAACAGACAGTTGAATCTAATGATAATTGCTTAAATTCCTTAAAGTTTACAATTTCATGAAGTTTCTTTTCAGTGCTTTCTTTGTATGCTTCGGCAGATTTCTTATCACCATTAATTGTAATCTTTCCTGGAGCATAATTAATAAATAAACCATTTTGTCTACGATTCTTGCTGAATTGTTGGTTATTCATAATATATAAATATTGAAGTTCATTAAGTGGAACAGTAATAAGAGTACTAGATTTTTCAAGTATTTCCTTTTTAGCTCCTTCAATCTTTTCCATATCTAAACCAGAGATAGTAATTGGAACAAGATCAGAGTCAGTAGAGTCACGATGCATATCAACAGAAACTTCATATCTCTTTGAAAGAGCATTAATATTGGAACCCTTAGTACCAACAATTCTTGCAAGATCAGTTCTTGGAACAGAAATTTCAATTGAAACACGGTTCTTAACATCTTCAATAGCTTTTTCTACTAATTCTTTGAAGGCTTCGACACATTCATCAATATGTTCTCTTGGGGCACGAATTAGTACCCTATTTAATTCATCACCTTCTTCAAAACCATATGGGAAATTAAAACGAACCTTTTCATTTCCAACACTATACTTGTTTGAAATTGTATCCATATCTAAACGGAATCTAGTGTTTAATGCTCTGTGAACGTTTCTTGGAACTTCCACTTCACGAGTAAGGATAATAGTACTTTCATTAACAATTCTCATAATTTGTTTCTTTGCCTCTTCACAACCCTTTTTAGTACCCTTGATAACAATTTTAACATCACCTTCGTCATCAATTTCATCTTCATCATCATCATCAAAGTCAATTCTAGTATTTGTAGAATCTTTAATCTTACCAATAACAGAACCTTTAATACCAACAATCTTACCAATAACAAGTCTTGGAACATCAAAACTAATTTCATGAGAATTATCAATAATGGTCTTAACTTGATCAAGAACAACTTGTTTAGCCTTTTCTACGTCACCTTTAAGACCTCTAATTGTAATTTTGTTATGGTTTCTATCTTTAATTTTTTTTTCATAATCTTCATCGTCTTCATCGACTTTGTTTGGGAAGAAGAACTGTACATTATACTTTTTCTTAATTTCATTAATATTCTTACCTCCGGTTCCAATTAATAAACTGTGATATTTATTGTCGACTTCAATATCTTCATTGATTGTATCAAGAATTTCCTTGGCACGTTCAGATACTAATTTGACAACATGAGGAATTAAATGTCTATGACCAGTACAAGTAATGACATCTTTATCATTTTCCTCTTTGATATCAAATTTCATCATATTTAATTCATCGTCAGTGATTTCATGCTTATTGCCAACCTTTTCCTTTAAAGCTTCAACTAACCAATTTTGAACATGAGCACCACCAACAATACGACGACCAATACCTTTACCAATAGTAACTACTTCAGTGAATCTGTTCATGAAATCGAAATGCTTTTGAGATTCAACAGCAGCCTTAAGATCATTAATGGCTTCAACAACATCCTTTTCTGGACCACTAACAGTAATGGTAGAATCGTTACCCTTAGCATCCTTGTGTGGGAATCTAACCATAATAGTATTATTATATTTGGCTCTTAATTCCTTGATAGCTGAACCACCAGTACCAATTAAAGATCCATGATACTTTGGATCAATATCAATAGTTTGAGAGACCATATTAGCAAGTCTATCAGCACTTTCAGAGATGTCACTTTTAATTTTATCTAATAAATCAGCAATGGAACTCTTAGCCATATTCTTTCCATCTACAATAATTACAATTTCATCTGATTCTTCTTTTTCGTTTGGTATAATGATATCTACAAGTTTATCATCGTACTTAGATTTAATTTTATTAATGTTCTTGGCGTTCTTTCCAATAATGTGAGAATGAACACCATGAGGAATTTCAATGGTATCATATTCAAAAGTCTTGCATTTTTTGAGACTTTCTGCAAATGCTTTAGCAGCAGCTTCGGTATTCTTCTTGTTCTTACCGTTTACTTCAAGTGTATTTGGTGAATTTTGATTTTCACGAATATTAATAATAACATCATGCTTTTCTTCGAAAGCCTTAATGTTTTGCCATTCTTTAGTGTAAAGATACTTTCTGAAGAATTGGTTGTTAGATGAATCGTTAACAAAATCAGAAATATCTATGTCTTCAATAAATTGAGAATTAGCTTTTTCTGTAATTAACTTTAAGGCTATTGGTAAGTTTTCTGGTGGACCACGAATAATAATCTTTTCACTTTTTTCCTTTTGTAATGGCAATTCAACACCACAACCGGTACTCTTTAGAATATCTTGAAGATTCTTTCCCTTTGGACCAATGATAAATTGATGTTGCTTTTTGTTGCAAGTAAAAACTAATTCATCAGTCTTATGCTTTAGTTCGTCATAAATACTTTTAATCTTATCAAAAGCAAGATTAGTAGCAGCTTTGGTACCAGTAATAGAAATTTCTTCTGGATCAAAAGCCTTTTCATTCGTGAAATATGGTGGAATACGAACTCTGGCACCAGTTTCTTCTTGAATTAATTGTAAGTTAGAATTATCTGGACCAGCAATGATCATATGGTAAGATCTTGGAATCTTAATAGTTTGTCTGTAACGATTAGCATGTTTGTTTATAATCTTTTCAATACTTTCCTTAGCTAATTCAATACCAGCTCTATCACCAGTAATCTTCAAGTTTTGTTCTTCTTCATCATCAATTTCATCTTCATTTGGTAAACGTTGTGGCATTTCAATATTGGTCTTGGTATCAGCCATAATAGCCTTAATGGTGGATCCCTTTTGACCAACAATGAATTTTCTTACAGAGTATGGGAATGGGAAATAATCAACAACTTCAGAGCAGATTCCAGAATAAATTTCTCTCTTGGCAGCTTTTACATCTTCTTCTCTACCCTTAAGAATAATAGTTACGGTACCGGATTTGTTTTGAATAGATACATCAATTTGAACTGGGATATTCTTTTTAACCTTATTACAAACTTCAGAAGTTTTAGAACCACCAATAACTTCTTTTTTTAAATCAGCTGAACTAATAGTTAAATTTTCAATAACAGTATTGTTGTAAAGAGGCTTGTATGGTTTGAAAGATCTATTTGGTAATGGTTTACCAGAGGTTGGTAATGCTGGGAAAGATTCATCAAAAGAATTAATCTTTTTAGTCTTCTTTGGAGAAGACGCTTCAATAATAGCATATTGGTCTTCCAACTCTTGTGGAATATCAGAAATTGAGGCCATCATTTTTATAAATTTAATAAACGAATCTATTACAATTTAATTTACAATAAACAAAAAATATTTGATTGTTAAAATGAATAATTATTTAATAATTTTTATACAATAATTATATCCTTTTCACTTAAAATTTATTACTTTTAATTTTTATATATATATAAATATATATATTTAAATTATTATTATTATTGTATATATTATTAAATTATTACTAATTTATTTAAAAATTGTTTTTGTAATAAAAATAAAAGAATATTTATATTTTATTCTATTATAATTTGTATTCACATCTCTTTTATCTTTCTAGTTTTATCATTATTTATCCATTTATTATTATTTATTATATCATATTTTTGACTATTGTTCAAAATTTTGAAGATATCTAGTATTTTATAAATAAAACTATAAAAAAATAAATAAAATAAAATAAAACACCAAAATATTTTATTATACCTTATAGTTAAAAATCAAGTATGTAAAAGTTTCTTAAAATAAAGTAAATAAAATCAGCATTAAGCTAAAAAAGTTAAAGAAAATAAATTTAATTTTTTCTTCCTTTTTTTTTTTTTTTTTTTTTTTTTTTTTTTTTTTTTTTTTTTTTTCACAAAGGGATTGGTGTTAGATTATAAGAAATATAGATTATATTTATAAATGAAAAATTAAAAATTTATTAGTTTTTCCTTTTTTAAAAAAGTATATATTTATTTTAAAGGTATATTTATGATTTTTTAATTATTGTCTATTTTCTTTTTATATTTCTATTTTATATATTTTCCATAAATAAATATTTTATAATAAAATTTGATATTATTTCATTTTAAAATAATATTCAAATTTATTTTTGAACTTTAATTTAAATATCAAAAATATTTATTAATGTATATATAATATATTATTTTTCGTTATTATATATAATATATAAAATATAAATACTTTTTATAAAATATTTAAAATTTATTCATGATATAAAAAAAATTTTTTATTATATTTATTTAATACAGTTATTTCCAATTTTTTCATTCTTTTTACTTATTTTAAAAATATATATTTCTTAGATAAGAATTATATAATATTATTTTCATTGATTAATGATGAAAATAATAATCATTCCTGCAATTTCTAAAACAAAAATTTTTATTATCTTCATTTTATTATTTTTATCATATTCCTTATCAAAAAAAAAAAAAAAACCTTTCCTTCACCTTTCTTTCACCTTTTTTTTTTTTTTTTATAATTATTAATTTTCTTATAATTACCGTTTATTTACTTTAAAAAAATTTATTCAACAACGAAATAAAATATTATTTATTAAATAATAACATACCTTTAACTAACAAATATAAATTGATAAAAAATTATTTCTTCTATAATTAATTTTAAATTGTATTCTTTTCTTTTTGTATAATGATAATAAAAATATTTTATTAGTTATTCAATCTATATTTTAAATGTTTAGATTATTCAAATAATGAAATATATATATTATATTACCTTTATTAATGGATTAATTAAAATAAAAACTAAAATTTTCTTTTGATATAAAGAATAAAAAAAACTATTCTTTTGAAATTTTAGTTTTGAATTCAATATTATATTAGATAATAAAATTTATATATTGAAATAATAGATATACTTCTCAAGTTTTAATTAATAATAATTTATAATTAAAACTATTTTCTTTTTTTGATTTTCAAATATTAAATGATATTAAATATAGAAGATTAATATTTTTAAAAGATAAAGAAAAAAAAAAAAGAAAGAAAGAAATGAAAAGAATTTTATAAAATTTTAAAAATTATAGATAAAGAATTAAGCATAAATTAATTAAAGTTTTTTTTTAATAAAAAATTTTTAATATATTTAAAATTTAATAAGGATATATTAATATATAATAAAAAATGTTAATAATAATCAATATATCATATAAAAAATTATGATTATTAATCAATTCCTACAGTAATATAATATTGTGAAAAAATAAAAATTATTAAACAATCATTATAGTTATATAAAATATATAAGTTAATTGATTTAATTAAATTATTATTGTTATTATTATTTAATTAAATAAAAAATATTAATTAACATATATATATTAAATATTACATATGAATAAATATTTATATTTATACATATAATAATCAAATAATTATAAAAAAAAGTAGATTAATTTATTTATAATTTATAAAATTTTTATATATATCCTATTAAAGTTTAATAAGGGAGTGACTTTAGTTTAAATATGATGGTTTAAAATAATTAAAGACTGATTTAAAAGAAATTAATCTTTTATAATTCTATTTTATATATAATTTAATATGATTTAAAATAATTAAAGACTGATTAAATTTCTATATCATATTTAAGTTAATTAATTTTTTAATTTTTAAAATCATTATAAAGTTCTTTAACAGTTCTATATCATCATATTGGAAAGAATTAAGAATAACTAAAATCTATAAATATGTGATTGTTAATATAGATAAAAATATAAATATTAAATTAATATATGCTGTTAACTAAATAAAAAGTATTAAAACTATATATATATAATAAATTTGTTAATAAAATTTCATTTTTTCTTAGTATAAATTATTATTATTTAAATTAATTAAACAATTATTAACATTTTCATTTATTTCATTTTTTAAAATTATAATTATTATTATATGGACGGACATACTTAAAGTATATATAATAATTATTACATTTTTTTTAAATATATCATTAGTATAATTTTTTACAATAATAAAATTTGATATGAGTTTTTATTAAAATTAAAAATATATATAATAATTATTGTATTTTTTTTAAATATATCATTAGCATTTTATTTTACAATAATAAAATTTGATATGACTTTTTATTAAAAAAAAAGTTATATATATTTATTTTACAAATTTTTTTAATTTATTAATTACTATAAATTTTTATTTAAAAAAAAAGAAAAAGGAAAAGCAAAAAAAAAAAAAAAAAAAAAATCAATTTATAATGAAATTAAAAAATTCATATATATTTTCATATTAATTATAAAGATATAAAAATATAAAAATATATTTAATTAAAAGTTGTTTAATATATAGATTAATTAATTTATTTTTTTTTTTTTTTTTTAAATTTTATTAATAGTGTTTAATTAAAATTAATTAATATATTAATAATATTATAAACTTAACCAAATTAATGAATAAAAGTAATTTAATTAAAAAATTTTTGTTTAAAAGTTACAATATTACTATTTTTTTTAAAATATTTACAAAGTTTAAATAAATAAGTATATAAAAACATATAATAATAGAAATAATTAATACAATGAAATTTTTGCGTTACGTATAATCTTAATTATATAATTGATTTATTATTTTTTTAAATAAAAAATTTTTTTAACAATTTTACTTACTAATTTTATAATATATATGCTATTTTTTATATTTTATTATATTTTATTTTATTTTATTTTATTTTATTATTATTTTTTTTTTAAAAAAAAAAAAAAGAAAGAAGATACCTTTCTTAATAAATATATGAAATAACATAAAAATAATTAAATTTAAAGTAGTTTATATAGATGGAATGAAATATTGTTTATTATATTTTATGGTAATAATAAATAATATCGATCTATGGTTTATTATTTGTATTATTATTAAAGTCATAATTGAATATGGTATTTAATATTCATCCTCTATTATGATATTTCACTTTAAAGTGAAATATAAAAAATATATATATTTCTTCTAACAAACACTTATATTATATTATATTATATTATATTATTTTTTTTACTTCTTATATTACTTTTATTTTTACTTTTAACCACATATTTTTTTTTTTTTTTAAAAAAAATAATTATTTCATAAATTATAAAAAATTCATATATTTATTTCATTGTAGTATTTTTTTTTTTTTTTTTTTTTTGAAAAAAAAAATTATTTCATAAATAATAAAAATTTCATGATGATAATATATATATAATAGAATAATTTTCTATAAAACATATATTGTACTATAATAAAAAAAAAAAAAAAAAAAAAAAAAAAAGGAAAATGATAATTAAAAATAAAGTAATGTTATAGATTCAAATTTATGGGAAGTTTATATATATATTTAAGTCATTTAAGAAGGAACTATATTAAATATACAAAGATGATAATTTAAATATATATATATATATTATCATTATTATTAAATAATTAATTTTGGTGAAATGATATCGTGAATATTTTTTTTTAAATTTATGGAACAAAAAAAAAATAATTTTTAACAAAAATAGGCATTTAAATATTAAAATATTAACTAATTGTATAAAATGTATATTACAAAATATTAAAATTATAAAAATTATAAATTATATTAATTATTTTTATAGAATATTAATTTTGTACTAATAATTTTATCTATAATAATTTTTTTTATTAATATTTAATATATGAATAGAAATTTCGATATTTTTTTAAGATAAAAATGAACTATATTACTTATACTAAACATGAATAAATCATAATTAATCATTATTTTGTGATATAAATTATATTAAAAAGATATTTATGCTAGATTATAAATTGTTAGTGCAGAGGGTACTTGATCTGTGAAAGAATTAATGTAGTTGTTACTCATTGACGGTCGTACAAAACGGCATATAGGGAACGTCTTTTCATGTTAGTCTTGCTTAGAGAGAGGTCCTCATTAACGCCGAAAAGGTATAGCAAATAATCCACTGAAAGTCTTATACATTTAAGGGAGAGACTGGAGGTCCTATTGTCCTCCCTTCTCATTAATCCCAGTATTTAAAAAAAAAAAAAAAAGAAGTTCACAATTTGTATTTATGTTGAAATTATAATAATTACTTTCTTTTTTATTAAATGATGCAATCTTTAATTATGCATATTATCATGATATTAAGATTATTTCTACCATGTATGGAAAAATTTAATTAGGATTACAAATAATTTAAAATTTTTAAACTTTAATAAATAAATTGCTTTTTTTATATTAATTTTTTTAATAGGTTTTTGATGATGGAATAATATGATTGGATTATTTTTAAAATTACCAAATGTTACATCCTTTTTTATTTTTATTTTTGATATAAAAATTAAAAAAGTAATTCATAATAAATTATTAGTAAATAAAAAAATAATAAATATTAATTAATTAATTAATTATTTATATATATATTTAAATAAATAAATAAATAAATAAATAAATAAATAAATAAATAAATAAATAAATAAATAAATAAATAAATAAATAAATAAATATATATATAGATATAAACATATTTACTATATATTAATATTTGAATATATCATTTCCAAAAAAAAAAAAAAAAAAAAAAATATTAAAAATATTTTAATATAAGAGACTGAGATTTAAAATTTTTAAAAATAACATTTTAAATTATTAAACTCAGACTAATTTATGTTCGTATTTTAATATATATAATTTAAGTATAAGTACTCATAGGAATATATGAAGATATATCTACTAATTTAATATATAAATAGTTATTAATATTCTTCAATATTTAAAGAATAAAAATATTATTACATATATTTTAGGAAAATTTTATTTTTTATATTGTGGTTTATGTAAATATTAAATTAATAGTTGATACTTATTTCAATAGCGAATTAGCGATATACTTATAAAAGAGTATATTGTATTTTAAAATAAAAAAAAAATTATGAAAAGATTAAGAATTAAAAGCAAATATAAATATAATATGAATAATTTTATTTTATTATCTACAATGAATAGAAAAAAAAAATTTATTTAATTAATTACTAATAGAATTTGTTAAGAGTCAAGAATTTAGTGTTTATAAGTATGTCAACTTTATTAATATATTTTATGATTAAGAGTTCTTAGCACTTAATTATTCTAAATTAGATGATTTTTATATTAATACACTGAGGCTTATACATTAATTATATTACAATATGTTTCAATACATTTGAAGCATATTTTTCATGTATTTCACACATTTTAATATTCCCCCTTAAACCTAGTTATTCTATAATGAATAAATTGGTTTACTGGTGAATATCTATATTTAAAATTATCCTATTTTATAATATTAACAATTAGTTATTTCCATTATAAACTAACTTTTAATTTTACATGAATACAATAATTTTTACATTTAATAAACATACACATACACAAAAAAAAAAAAAAAAAAAAAAAAGTTGAAAGAGTTGTACTATAATACGATTACGTCAAAATATAATTATATAAATATAGTTATTAAAATATAGTATTTATATATTTCTATTATTTATATCACAAAGAAGTTTTGTATAAGAAAAAAAATTGAAATAAATATTTAAATTATATATTTATTAACTAATATATATTATTAATTTATATATATATTATATTTTTTATTGAAATTTATAATTTTATTTTTTTTTTATATGATTAATTTTATTTTTTAAATTATTTGATAAAAAATTTTTAAAAAACTATTATTAGATAAATAAAATTTTTGGCAAAGTAAATTCATATTTTTAAATTTTTTTTTTTTTTTGGAGAATTTTAATAATTATAAGGTAAGTATTTAAAAATAAATTCTTATTTAAAATAAATAAAAATTATACACTTTATGACACTTTATGGATAGAATTAATTAAATATTTTCCCATTATTTACTATTCATTACTTTAATATTTTTCACCTTATTGACTATATAGTAGTAATAACTCATGCTTAAAAATTTCGATATAAATATGTAATTTTATTTTTGATAAATCGAAGTTATTCATATATTTCTATCTATTATTTATTATTACTTATTATTTATTAGAACTACTATTTATTATTATTATTAGTTTTTTATACTATAATAATAAGTAAAATAAAATAAATGTTAAAAAAAATTTTTTTTTAAATTAATATCATAACTAAATTTTTGTAATAAAATATTATTAAAAAAAAAAAAAATAAAAATAATTTTTTTTTGATTAAATTATGATGATAATAATATATATTAATATATTTATTTTTATATACATAAATTACTAATAAATAGCTAACCTTGAAATAATTATTAAAAAAAAAAAAAAAAAGAAAAACTATAATGTTTATAAATTATTTTATTTATGAAATTTGTTTATATTTAATAATGGTAAATGTGTGTATAATATCAAATGATGTTTTAAGCTAATCATATCATCATTAAAGATGACTTTCTTAATAAAAATAGAAATAGAATCTATTATTATTAAAACATACAAATTTTAAGTATTAATTTTTTTTCCACAAAGTTTAAAATTTATTAAAATACTTAAAAAATAAAAAAAAAAAAAAAATAAATAAATAAAAATAAAAATAAAATATAAAAATAAGTATATTACACACTCTAAAAGGGTTAACAATTTTTTTTTTTTTTTTGAATAAAGTATATAAAAAATTTCATGTATTAAATTTTAATTTAATAATTTTCAATTAAATAATAAAAAAATACTATAATTAATATTAAATACATTTTTTTTTTCTAAAAAGTATTTGAATATATAAAAATTAGAGAAATATAATTTATATACATATACATATAATATTAATTAAATTAATAATATTATTTATATAACATTTTAAAAATAAAAAATCATATTTTATTAATAATACAATTATTATTATTTTTTTTTTTTTTTGATGCTATTAACTAAAAAAGAGTTAAAAATACAATTTTTTTTTTTTTTTTTAAATATTGAATTCTTAGAAGTGAATTTTAAAAATTAAAAAATCATATTAATAACACAACTTTTTTAATACTATTAATTAAAAAAGAGTGAAAAAAAAAAAATACTTTAATTATTATTATTATTATATATATATAAATATTAAAATAAATTATTATTCAATTAAAAATTAATTTATTATATAAATAAGGTAAAAGTCAAATTATTATATAATTAAAAATTGTATATTTTTACAATTTTTCTTTAAAATTTAATTATAATATGAATTTTTGATAATTACTGGATATATAACATATATGTAGAGAATGAAAAATATATCATAATAAATTTTTATATTCATTAATCCTGCAAAATTATAAGAGTTGCTTAATTTTATATTTAATATAATTTCATTATAATTAAAATTTATTTTACTAAAATTGAACCATAAGAACAATTATATATAAAACAAGAATAATAATTATTATAGTTTTAAGTTTAATTTTTTTTTTTTTTTAAAAAAAAAAATAGTAATAATAATAATAAAAAACCTAATTTTTAATTGTTATGAATACGTGATATTTAAAGTTTATTCTTTTTTATAGAAAAGTACATAATAAATTACAATTTTAATTGCTAATAAATTAAAACTAATATATTTTGTAGGTAAAGATTATTAAAAAAAAAAAAAGATTAAATTATAAAATAATAATAAAATAATAATAATAAAAATAATAATAATAATAATAATAATAATAATAATAATAATAATAATAATAATAATAATAATAATAATAATAATAATAATAGTAGTAGTAGTAATAATAATAAAATAATAATAAAATAATAATAAAATAATAATAAAATAATAATAAAATAATAATAAAAATAATAATTATAATAATAATCTTAATCAAATAATATTTAATTAAAAAACAGAAAAAAAAAATAAAAAAAAATAAAAAATTAAAGAAAAAAAAAATAAAAAATAAAATAAAAAAATAAAAAAACCAATTATTATCAAGGAAAAAAAATAATAAAGAAATTAATAATGAAGTGAATGAACATAAAATATTAAAAATAAAGGAATAATAATAAAAATTATATCTAATTATATATAATAAAACATTAACAATATAGAAAAAAAGAAAAGGAATAAAATCT
The DNA here is from genome assembly GCA_016946835.1 of Neocallimastix lanati (nom. inval.). Taxonomy (NCBI): domain Eukaryota; kingdom Fungi; phylum Neocallimastigomycota; class Neocallimastigomycetes; order Neocallimastigales; family Neocallimastigaceae; genus Neocallimastix; species Neocallimastix lanati (nom. inval.). Next base: position 2,659,030 of record JACVTC010000002.1, on the reverse strand, counting down.
ATATATATTAATTATTGAAACACATGTATGTAATTAAATTAACGTCTAATAATAAAATTTTCTAAAATATATATATATATATATATATATTATTTAAAAAATATAATAGATAAGAAATTATAATACAGAAAAAGGAGGAAAAAATATTAAAATTAATTAATAATTAATAAAATAACAAGTATCTTAATAAATAATAAATAATAATATAAATTAAAAATAAAATAAAATAAAAAATAATAATAATAAAATAAAAATGAATTCGGATGATATACTTTCAAAATTAATAGAGTATTTTGTAGCAATTGAAGTATATGTTAAAGAGGAAGGCGATGGTCCAAATCCATTAGTTAAAAAACAATATGTGTATCCTGAAGGAGGGGAAGATCAAGATTTTATTAATAATATTAGTTTATTTGCTTTTCCCTCGGAAAAAACATTTGATATATCGAAATTATCTCTAGGGAAAAATAATAATAATGTTTTTAAAGATGTAAGGTAAAAAGAAAAAAGCAAACCAAATTAATGTATTATATGTATCATATAATAAAAAGATTAAATAATAATTATAGATATTTATAATATATACTTTAATCAATGTAAAACTTTCATAATTTATTTACTAAATTATTTCATTTTGCTTCCTTTTTTTTTTTTTTTTTTTATATCTATATAATATAATATAATATATAATATAACATAATATAATATAATATAATATAATATATTCTATTCTATTATATCCTATTTAATATATAATAATGATAATAAAACATATAATATATATTATTTCTGGACGATATAATAAAAATTTGAAATTTAATATATATTTTATCCAAATCATAATATATATCATATCATATCATATCATATCATATCATATCATATCATATCATGTCATATTATATCATATCATATCATATCATATCATATTATATTATACCATTATTTAAATATATATAAATATTTATATGTCTATATATCTATATATATATATTATAAAAATTATAATTATTGATATATAATTGTAGTAAGGATCATTATGATATTACTGAAGTAGAATGCACGAAACCAAAGAGTAAAAATTTTTTAGATGATGTTAAATGTCATGATTTTATCTTAACGAATCAATATGGGGAAAAAATATATGCTAGTTGTATAAGAACTCGAAAATTACCCTTAAAGTGGAATATAGATTTGACAGGAGTGAAAGGTGAAGCAGATACCAATAATGAATATAATTAATTATGATTATATTATATATTTAAAAAAAAAAAAAAAAAAAAAAAAAAAAAAAAAAAGTTCAGAAACTCATCATATTATATATAATTCAGATAATACAACATACTATTCAAATGAAAATAAACATGAAATGATCTCTAATAATGATCATATGAACTCATTTAGCTCCTTTAATGAATATGGATCTCATAACAATATTAGTGGTGGTAATAATAATAATGCTAAACCTTTAAATAGTAAGATAGTAAATAAAGATACCTCTAATACAAATGATAAAAATGCTAATCTAAATATAAAAAGTAAAAAAGGTAAAGGTGAATTAAATATTATATATTTTTTTTTTCTTATAACAATACATTATCTTATTTTTTTATTTATTTATTTTTTTTTAAATAAATATATATATTATTAAATAATTTTATTATATATATAATAACAATATTATTATTACATGTCGTATATACTATGAATATATTTGGGGATTTATTAAATAATTATCCTTTTATTTAATTGATATATGCTAATATATATAATATAAATATATATAAAATCAATATATTATATATATATATTATTTTATATATTATTATTATTTTATTATTATTATTATTATTTTTATTCATATTTTTATTTTTATTTTTATATTTATTTTATTTTATTTTATTTTCATTAAAATTTTTTATTTATTTTATTCATATATATTTTAATATATATATATACATAAATATATATTTATTATCAATTTTTTTATATCCAAAAACCAACCAACCAACCAACCAAAAAAAAAAAAAAAAAAAAAAAAAAAAAAAAACATTCATTTTCAATTATTATAATTACTATTGTTATTATTATTATTTATAGAGGACGAACAGACATATTTAAGATGTAAAAAGGATAAAAGATTCTCAGCATCTAATAATGCATTATCCAAAATTCCAACAATACCCACTTCTTCTTACTTTTTAAATACCGGAGTAAGACTTTCAAATTATATCCTAAGCAATAGAGGTAGTGATATTCCAGAGAATGAAAATTCAAATGATAAACAAAATCATTCGGAACTACTAAAAAATATAGATTCATCTTTATCAAATAATTATTCTTTCATGTCACCTAATCCTAGAAGTTCTCAAAATAATTTAAAATCTATCATTAAAACCTATAATAACGTGAATAATAAGAATAATAATGTCAATTCATCCACTACTTGTATTCTATCACAATATACAAATCTTATACAGCAACAACAAGTTTTTAATAATAATAATTTAAATTCGTTTACAAACAATACAATGCCACGATCGAATTTATATAGCAATTTATTGAAAAGTAAATTGGAATCAGTTTGTTCCGTTTCCTCTTTAAATATTGATTCTTCAAATAATAAGAATAAATCTTTAAATAAAAATCAAGTTCGAGGATATTCTAATTTATTAAGTAAATTTAGTGAGTATAATTTTACTCAATCTACATCGAGTATAAATGCTCCTTCATACTTTCATTCTAATGGAAAAGAAAATCTTACAGAAAATACGCTTTCACCAAAACCTAGAAAGTTCAGTTACAATAATAATATTGAAGATGCTGATGATATTGAAGATGCTGATGATGAAGATTCTTATGAGAGAAATCTCAGTTGTCAATGTGTTAATGGAAGTGTCAGCAGTAGTAGTAGCAGCTATAATGGAGAGAATAGTCAAAAGGAAAGAAATGAAGCAATATCAACCTCAGAAGAAAGAAATATAAATGAAATAGAAACCCCATCTCATAGGAATTCTAAAACTTCCATGATGGAATCGAATAATTTAAATTTTATTAGTATGGAGAATATCAATTCTGATAAATTTTTGAAGAAGCAACAAACAAATCAATCTCTATTATATAATGCAGATCTTCGAGTTAATGGATCTTCTCTCTTCTCATTAACCAATAATTCTGTAAATTCTCTCTTCTCTAAGAAGACTATGACTTCCTATATTCTTATAAGTCGTCGACCCATTTTTAGTATAATGCAAAAATGTCTTATTGAAATTTATCTTTTAGCAAAATATTCTCTTCAAATGAATAAGAAAAATACTACTACTACTACTACTACTACTACTACTACTAATAGTAGTAGTAGTAATAAAAAAGGTAGTGCTGGAGAGGGAGGAACCGATATATCCCAATTGATGGAAAATTTAGATTCAAAAAAATTACTTAAGAAGGGAATTATTGAATCCTTTTTAGCCTATTTAATGCATACCATTTTTCTTCCATCCTTAAATTCACCCTTTAACATAGAGATTGAACTACCGCTCTCCAAAGAAATATTAGAAATAAAGTCACAAAATAAAACAGAGATACGTCCCTTATATCATCCTGTATTCCATCTTTTCCAACTTCTCAGCATTAATAATATTATTTCTATCTTTACTCATATGACTCTTGAAAAATCAGTAATATTTCATTCTGAAAATCCATCAATATTAACATCTATATGGTAATTATAAAAATACTCAATATATATATATATATATATACAATAAATTTTTAAAAATAAATTTAAAATGATAAAGAAAATATATATATATATATATATATATATAAAATTATTATTAAATATATATACAATTATTAATTATTTAATATTAATAATACTAATAATATAATTATATACATATTAATAATACTAATTATATAATTATATACATATACATATATATACATATATACATATATTTTTTTTTTTTCATACATCATTTATAATTTTTTATTTTTATATAATTTTATAAATTAAATTTATTTTCAACAACTTAATTTTTTTTTTTTTTTTTTTGTTTTTCCTCCTTTTTAATTTCTTGTTTTTCTTAGTGAAACTTTTTTATCCTTTTTAGAGCCATTAGAATGGCGTATGGTCTATATACCTATTGTTCCTGAATCAGTAATTGAGTCCTTACAAGAAGCACCTATAACTTTTATTATGGGCTATGTCATTGATAGTTCTAATATTGAATCTTTTGCTTCTTTTACAAATACAGATAATAATAAAATTCCAGATAAAAACAATCATCTTTCTATATCTCAATCCACACCAAAAATTGGTGAATCTAAAAAATATGAATGTCACAGTCGAGCCATGTCATCAGCAAGTTATCATGAAAGAAATGGAGGTGGACATACGAGGGATGGTTCACGTCAGCAAGATTTTGAATATAGTATTAATGATGTTAACCAACCAAAACCAGAGGAAGAAATATTATATGTCAATTTAGATTCTGATGAAATTTTCATTCCATCTGGTCAACGAGTTCGTATACCCTATGAATCTCGTTTACGTAATGATTTACGTAAAATTTTATATCATGATTTCCCATCCGAAAATAGTGATATTTATCTTGAAACTCAAGAAGATTATACAATTAATATAGATACCTGTGTTGAAAGTATTCGTAAATGCTTTTACCATTGGTTTGTTACTATTCTCTACAATTATCAATCTTTTTATATTGATGATGGTGATTTTAATGTTACAGCTTTCCGTTCACGATTTTCGGATGATTATAGTGAATATATTAATGTAAGTATTCCCCCCCAAAAAAAAAGAAAATAATAATAATTATAATATATATATATATATATTAATACTTTAATATTAAATTAAATAATAAAATAAAAATATTAATAATTTTTTTTTAACTTTTAACTTATATATATATATATTTTATATTGATAAAAAATATTAATAAATAAATAAATAAATAAATAAATAAATAAATAAATAAAAATTATTATTATTATTATTTCTTTTTTTTTTTTTTTTTTTTTTAAATTTTTATAGAGGTTTACCGAGACATCAATGTTTACATATTTTATTGAAAAGAAATACATTGAAAAAACCAATATACTTTCCTCATCCTCAATTAAACCAAATGATTACTTTGATTTTTGTTCCAATAAATTATTAGGTATACCTTACTTTAATAAACCTGATTCAATTGATAATGATAAAGAAATGAATACCTTAAATTATAATACCCTACTTTTGGATCAAACCAAAAGTAAATCCAATACAGTAAATAAGGTTAATAATAATAATAATAATAACAATAATAATAATAAAAATTCTTATAATACCTCTTCAACTTCATCGGATCCACTATCATCACTAAAAGAATCATCAAACAATAATAATTCCACTACTATTCTATCTAATAGAGATATTTTAGGTATCAGTAATAATAAGGAATCCACCACCTCTTTATTTTCCCCGGAAAATGATAAACCAGAAAATTCGAAAGGTTCCCTTAAACTACATAAAAAGAAAAGTACTGATAGTAACCTTAATTTACATAATACGGGTGTAGGAGCGGATATGAATGATGAATCATTATATTACTTTGATGTCAATCTTTTTGAATATTTTAATTCTAGATATCAAAATAATTTCGTATTATCACTCTCTGATAAAAATTCTAAAGTGACTCATACTTTCCCATTATTATTTAAAAATATTAATAGATTAATTGATCTTCAAATTAAATATTGTAAAAATATAATCCTTCCTCATCATTCTCGTACATCCGTACAATTACATGACTCTTCTTCTATAAAGGGATCAACGAAATTTGATAATAATTTATTACTTTCATCCTCTTCCACCAATAACAGTAATTGTAATGAAGGTAAAGAAGTAAAAGAAGAAGGAGGAGAGGAAGACCCCTTCCTTTCCATTTCTAATTCCTATCATAGTCTTAAAGAAATTCTACCATTAGCATCCTATAAAGGTGGCTATTCGACCACCGAAGAATCTGTTACTACATCTATAAATGATCTTTCTGGTTTAAACAAAACCATGGAATCTAATATTAAATCACAAAAGAGTTTAAATTCTTCTCCAAAACTAGCAAATGAAGCAAAAACCAATACGGAAAGTAACAATAACAGTACTAACAACATAAAAGATAATGATAACAACAACAACAATGACGACAATAATAATAATAATAACAATAACAATAATAATAATAATAATGATAGTAATAGTAATAATAATAGTAATAATAATAATGACAATGATAATAATAATATTTCCATGAATGATTCATCCACCTCTAAACTTCAAAATGATCAAGCTTACACTTTATCAGCAGCAATTATTCAATCCAATGCGACATTACCATTACCCTATCGTTTTCGACTTCAACAACTACTTTGGATTCGTGGATTACTTCTTCAAGAGTATTCCCTGGATATATTCCAAAGTATTCAAGATTTTTGTTGGGCCTATAATTTCTGTGATAATGAAACCCTCTTAGATATGATTGAAAATTCCTTCCTTCAATTAAGTAATCAACAAAAATGTCTTCTTTTCAAAAAATTAAATGATGACTTCTTTTTGGCCTTCGAAAAAATATTTTTATGTAATAGTGATATAAGAACCATGTATGATGCTTATATTCAATGTGCAAATATGGAGTAATTTTCTAAAACCATAAGACTAATACTAATAGTAATATTAATTCTACTACAGCTACTACTACTACTACTACTACTACTACTACTATTATTATTATTATTATTATTATTATTATTATTAAAAATATTAAAATAATAAAAATATTTAAATAATAAAAATAGTTAAATAATAAAAATATTTAAATAATAAAAATAGTTAAATAATAAAAATTGAAATAACAAGAATTATAGCAATAACAATATTAATAGATAATAATAATATATAATGAATTATAAACAGTGAGTAAATAATAATAAATAAATAAATAAATAAATAATAAATAATAATAATAATTAATAATAAATCAATAATAGTTAATAATTAATAATTAATAAATAATAATGAGTAATAAATAATCAATAATCAATAATCAATAATAAGTAATAAATTATAAATAATAAATAAATAAATAATAAATAAATAAATAAATTAGCAAAGTAAATAAATATATAAATAAATAAAAAAAAAAAATAACATATAAAAAATATATTTTACGAATTAAAAAATTATTAAATGTTTTTTTATTATCATTATCATTATAAAATAACAATAATGAAAAATTCATTAATATCCATTAAATATTATTATAAAATTAAAGTATATATGTATATATTTATTTTATATATTATAAATTTCATAATATATATAAATTTTTCGTTTATTATTTAAAAAGTAAAATAATAATATTAAATATTTACAATAATTAATATTTTCTAAAATAAGAACATATATATATATATATATAAACAAATACAAAAAAAAAAAAGAAAAAACAAAAAATTAATAAAAAATTCAATGAATCAAAAATAAATAAATATATATATATATATATATATTTATTTATATATAATATAATTTTTATAATTCTTTCCTTATTATTATTTTTATTTTTATTTTTTAAAATAAAAAGATTATCTTTTTAATTTAATAATTTCATTTTATCCATAAAATTTATGAAATACAGTTTAATATTATTATTCATCAATAAAAAATTGAATGAATTACCGCTTAAATACTTCATATTTAGGACACATAAAATGTGTATTCCATTATTTTAAAAACTAGGTAGGATGATACTTAACACCACTACAAGGGCAATATATTGGGCAATCTTCTGATACCAGTTTACTTTTAGCCTATGGTTTCATATCAAATTTTGAATTCACATTTAATATGCTCAATCAAAAAAAAAAAAAAAAAAAAAAAAAAAAAAGAGATCCAAAAAGAAAATTTTGAATATTTTAGAGATAGACGTTGAAAAAAATTTTTTTTTTTTTTTTTTTAAAAATTAAAATTTAAATTTTTTATATTTAATTAATCTAATCACAGGATTACTTGTATAATTGAACATTTTTCCAGTAAAACTTTACGTATTTCTCTAGGAAATTTATTATTGTGTTTTGTGTGTTATTAATCTATGTGCTTTTTTTTTTTTTTTTTTTTTTTTTTTTGTCCATGAATAATATAAAAGAGTTTGAATATTTTTTTGGACTAATTTTTTTTTTTCTTAGAGAAAACCTTATTTTATTTATAAAAAATATTGCATGATTTAAATGAAAAATAAAAAAAAAAAAAAAAAATAAAATACATGAAATGAAAATATTATATATTATAAAAATTATAAAAGTGCTTTAGAGGCAATAGACTCTAACTTTTCCCATTCCTCGATGATAACACCACGTCCATTATTGTAAGTAATAATTTCAGTATTAGTGTTTATTAACTGAATCTGTATCAGATCTTTTCACCTCCCGATGAAAATCCATGCCTTATTATTTCGATGTCGACGCTCTCGGCAACGGTAGATTCAACGGAATACCATTTCATCATCAATCTAAAAGATCGACCAATTAATGGTATTACATTTGTTAGGAACTCTGCAATCCCCCTCAAAAATACGGAACGGTCGATGAAGTTGAACTTTGTTTAAAAAATAAATTGTCAACTAATTTATCTTTGTTCCTCATCATTAACTTTAATTTTTTTCATATATTGAATGCCCACCAAGAAGAGCACTCAATATAAAATAATAAATAATATTATCATAATCCTTTTTCTGAATCTAAAGAAACATCCAAGGATTTTTGTTCAAAAAGAGATCATCCAGAAAAGGTAAAGAATTTATTTCTGAAATATTCCAACCCTTTACTGGAAAAGATCTAGTAAGAAAAGCTAGGTACACTAACACCACAAAAATGCGCAACATTTAGAGCAATCTTCTGAGACTATTTTTCTTGTAATGGAAATACTAATGTCAAATTTAAAGCCACACCTAATTCGAGAAATCCAAAAGAATCCCAACTGATACTTAGGATATTGAAATGTTAAGTTTTTTGATTTCTAAAATAAATCTAAAAATCATTCTCCTTGTAAATAATTGCTTTTTTTTTTTTTTTTTTTTTAGCTTTTGAGGGTTTGAAGACATCTCATTCCCAATAAAATTTTTTTATTTCACTTGTTTTTTTACCATTTAATTTCTTATCCAAAGTCTTTGATTCTTTAGTTCCATGAGTAATGAGACATAGTAGGAATATTATTTGTTAGCGAGATGAGTAATAATACATGATGAGTTTTTCCATTTTCTAAAGCAGCGTTTAAAGGGACAATGAATAATGAATACTGGATAAATAAAATTTATCCAGTATTCCTTATTCAGACTATGTTGAGCAACATCAGAAGCTAGTTCACTCTATAATGTTCAAGCAAAATCGATTTAGTTGATCCGAATGAAAAAAAAAAATAAATAATTAACCCTTTTTTTTTGTTCCTTTAAACGCTTGACGAAATAGAATTAGAGTACATAGGGTGAGATAGCTTCTTTAATTTTAACTAAGCACTCTTAGCATTTTTTTTTTTTTTTTTTATTTACGAAAAATCATTACATTAACAGACTCTATCGACTGATTAAAATTGTTTTGATTTCATAGAAAATTTAATTGCCCTAACTTTACCATATATATATATATATATATATATATTTTTTTTTTTTTTTTTTTTTTTTTTTTTCACGAAGCAAATTTAAAAAATCATCAAGGTTATCAAGATTAGAATCTAAGGAAAAAATTTTTTGATTTTATAAAATGCAATATGCTTTTTCATGAGAAAGTTTCTTGATATAATAAGGACAGTGAAAAACTGAACCTTAAAGATCTACCATCTCGAACCCATGTGAAAATCAAGACCAGTTAAATTTTTAGAGAACCATTATGGAGATGATTTTATAAAGTAAAACCTTCTAATTGGGAAATATAGACATATTAAAGTCAACTTTAAGAATAGACGGAGTATTAGTATGTTTATCTTTATCCTATTAGTAATTTTTTGGACAAAATGATTTTATAAAATAAAAAGACTCTTATTCTATAAATTATTATTATTATCATTATTATTATTATTATTATTATTATTATTATTATTATTATTATTATTATTATTATTATTATTATTATTATTTTTTTTTAAAAGTATCAAATCATCGCCTTAGGACAAAATAAAATATAAAAAAAAAAAAATTTTTTTTTTTTTCTTTTCATTCATTCCCTTTAATTTTTTTATTTTATTTTATTTTATTTTATTTTATTTTATTTTATTTTATTTTATTTTATTTTTTATTTATTATTTTTTATTATTAACATAAAAGAAAAAAAAAAAAAAAAAAAAAAAAAACACATTTAATTTACATATAATCAATATATATAAATAATGAAATATAGAAAAAAAATTTTTTTTTTTTTTTTTTTTTGACATTACATACAAAAAATATTTAAATTTATATTTACTATTTTACTTTTTTATGTTAATAATAAAATATAAAAAAAAAAAAAAGGAAAATTTTAAAATACTGTTCAATTTTTTTTTTGTAAAAATTAGAGAAAAAGATAAATAATAATAATAATAATAAAATAATAATAATAAATAAAAATTAAATAAATAATAAATATAAAGTAAAATAAATAAAATAAAAAACTAAAGCATTTTGAATAAAAATTATAAAATATTTTATAAAAAAAAAAAAAAAAAAAAAAGATAAATAAACATATATATATATATATAATTAAAAAATATATACATATTAATAAAATTTTTTTTTTTTTTTTTTTTTTTTTTTTTTTTTTTTTATAATTATTAAAATTTATTTATTTATTTATTTTTATTTTTTTATTTTTTATTTTTTATTTTTTTTTTTTTTTTTTATTTTTTATTTTTTTTTTTTTTTTTTTTTTCCAAAAGAGACAAATTATTATTAATTATAATTATTATTATTATTATTTTCTTAAGATAAAACTGGATGTTGCATTGATAATGAAAATATATTATTAGAATTATTAGAATTATTAGATAATGCATCAGATGTCATTTGGATATCAATACTATTATAAGAATTAAAATTTTTATCCTCAATTGTATTGATAATTGGTGAATCCTCCAAGGATTGATTTTGGATAACAGCATTTAATGAACTTTCAAAGTTATTTAATGCTGGTAATTCTGATGAATTAGGTAAATCATATACACTTTTATCAAATAGTTTATAAGTCGTTTCCGTAGAATTATTGTTTAATTGTAATTGATTATTAGAATTTGCGTTTTTTAAATTGGAGCCTACTGCTTTACTACTTAAAGATGAAAAAGATGGATTAGAAGTGTCACTGAGGGTTGAAGAAGAAAGTTTTGGTTTTGGTTCCATGGCAGACAATTCACTTGTCGTTATATTAAATTTATTTAAAGGAGAACTTCCACTTAATAAAGTAGAAGTAGTTTTTTTAGTAAAATTTATATTAGTTGGTAAAGAGTTATCACCTAAGGACAGTTGAGAAAAATCATCCTCTATAGATTCACTATTAATTAATGGAGAACTCTTTCGCTTCTCAGAAGCAAGAGAGGCTAAAGGATTCATTTTCTTTGAATTCTCTTTATCCACGGATTTATTGATATTATGACGAAGAGAACCAATCGCACCAATACTTGGCGATGGTATTTGTTTATTTAAAACGTTTGTAGTGGAAGTATAGGCTGGAAGCATAGATTGTGAAATTTGAATAGGATTATTATTATTATTATTATACATTGATGGAATCATAGAATTTAACTTATTATCATAAAATATTCTTTGATCCATTACTGATGGAATAACCTTAGTACTACTGTTGTTATTAAATAAATTGGGTTCACTGTAACCAACGTTTGGAGAAGTATGAATAGACTTTGAATTAAATTTATTTTGTTGTTGAATATCAACAGAAATATTATCATTTAAGAAGGAAGCTTGACTAAGCTCATTCATACCCATAGTTGTTCTTACTGGATAAAGACCTGGTGAAGTATTATTAATCATAAATCTAGAATTATTGTTGCTATTATTATTACTACTACCACCATTAACTATGGCATTACTACTACCATTTGAAAAACTTGGAGATGGTGATGGTATACCTCTTCCTATAAGATTAACATAGGATGAATTTCTTTGAAAAGTTTGATTTGTATCCATATTTATATTAATATATGGTGAACTAGATGGAGTAATATTAAATTGTGGTGAGGTAAGACCATTAACATTACCATTGCTATTACCATTGTTATTACCGTTATTATTATTATTACTTCCTGAATAGGTTGTGGTCATAGTTGTTTTGGCATTTCCAAGATAAGGTGAGGTAGGCATACCTAAATTAGAGTTAATGATCTTATTTACATAAGGTGATGGTAAATTATTCATAATGCTAGTAGGGTTTGCTGGAGATTCACTTAAAGTAAATTTATTATTATTATTATTATTGTTGTTGTTATTGTTGCTATAAGTTTGATTACCACTACGACTAACGAAAGGAGAAGTTACTTCATTGAAATTTTGAGATGGAGAAGAATGAGGAGGTGATGAAGAAGATGGAAAAATTACTGATTGCATATTATAATCATTGAAATTAGTATTATTAAGTTCATTATTCAAAAATGTTGGAGCAGGAGGAAGTTTTGAAGAGTTATTAAATATATTATTGGCAAAAATTGATGTATCCTTATCAGTTACCTCTGAATTTATACAAAGTTTTGATAAATATTCTATCATAATTTGATTTTCAGCAATTTTTTGGCTTAACTCTTCTGTTGAAGGGAAACTACCATTACTACCACCTGTGAAGAATGATCCAGAAGAGAAATTACCAATTGGTGAGGTTGGACAACTATTTATATCATATAATGTTGAATCATTTGTAAGGAGTCGATTATTTTCGAAAAGTTTATGTGGCATACCAACACTACCTAAATTTACACTTCTCCTAGAATTATTAATAAAACTATTTGTTGGACTAATTGGAGAGAGTGAACTTGACATATTATTTGAAGTAGTCATATCATAATTATTTAATGCATTTAATGATGAACTACTATTAGTTATCATATCCATTGGGCCCTTAAATATATTTGGCATTCCTGATATTGGACTACTCACCATATCATAGTTCGAAAGTGAATTATAATATGGACTATTTATACTTTCATGAGTTTTAATGGCTACATTTGGACTTTGTACAGTATCTAAACGATTATTATGATAATTTTTATATACTGAAGAGTTCTGTACATTATCAAAACTATACCTTCCAAGGTTAGTATTTATTGTAGTATGATGACCACTATCATTTTTTTTTATTAATTTTTCGTTATTATTGACACTATTATTATTATTATTATTATTATTGACATTTGCATTGCTTACTCTTCGCATAAGTACAGATAATGCCTGTTGTCTTTGAGTAGTTTTATCATCAATACTATTATTATTACTACTGTTACTGTTATGATGGATGAGTAAATTTTCATCAATACTTCCTTTTCTATAACTATTAATACTATTATCTCCTATATTAATGATATTGTTAGTTCTTTTGCGAAGTAGATTAATTGCTGCAGATCTCTTTTGTTCTGAAGTAGATGGAACTGGTTTTGAATTTGAAGTTGACTCATTCGAATTTGCATTGCTTAATATATTTCCATATTTTTTATTCACTTCATAATTGGTTTCCAATGCATCTATTAATTTTTTTTGAAGTTTTTCAATTTGAGATGTTAATGGAACACCTGAAGATTGTACTAAAGGATTTCTACTTTCATTCTTAAAACCCATACCATCAGTATAAGATTTCCTTCTTTCATTATTGAAAAATGGTACTAATTTTTTCATTGGAACATCATTTGTTATGGTTTTATTGGAATACATTGTTAGAATTTTTTTTTTTTTTAAAAAAAAAAAATATATTTATAAATAAAGATTACTTTTAAATTATTTATAATTTAATATAACAAATGCGCCTAAAGTGTAATAGTTTTTATTTTTTTATTTTTTATTTTATTATTATTATTATTTATTTTAAATTATGATTGTTTATTTCTAAAATAAATTATTTGGATTATTTTTTAAAATAAACAATTGTCATTTAAATATTATTATTCAAATAATATTTTTTTATTCACAAATTTGAACAATTCATATTATATAATTCTTTTGGAATAAAATTTCCTTGTAAAAATGTTTTCTCTTTATTATATAAAATATTAAAGAAAAAAACTACTAAATTAATAAAATATATATTAGTTTAAAAAATTTATACTTTTTTTTTTATTTTCTAAATTATATATTTAATTATATTATTTCATAAAAAAAAAATAATAATAAAATATTTACTTTTACACTTTTTTTTAGTTATTTTTATTTTTTTATTTTTTTTTTAATTTTTATACTTAAAGATATTTGCTTTTTACTTTATATTAATACTATTTTAAATATATACCAATATTAACAATTAAATATAATTTAACTTAATTATAAATATATATCAAATAGATATTAATAATGAATGTTAGGTAGTTTAAATTTTAAAAAAAAAAAAAGATTGAAAGATCAATTTATTAGTTTTTTTTTTTTTTTTTTTTTTTTTTTTTTTTGCTTTTAAATATACAAAACTATTAAATTTTTCTTTTGTGTGTGTATATGTTTATACTTAAATCTCGTTAGTTATTAATACTTTAAATTAAGCGTATCAGTTTTTATTAAGTTTTTTATTTTTCAAAATCAAAGATTAATTCTTTTTATTAAATTATTACTTTATTAAATTTATAAATAAAAGAATTGAAAAACGTTATTAGTATTATTTTTTGATTAAATCAATAAAAAGATTAAAATGAAAAATAAAAAGGGAGTGAAAAATTATTTAAATTATTATTTGAAAAATAACATTTTATTTTTTTTTTTTTTAAAGAAGTTTGAAAAAATGTTTGATAAAATAGTTGTCAATTTTCTTTTGATAACTTTGATTAAAACAACTTTAGTATTCTTATTGTAAAGAATTTTTTTAATTTATTCTTAATTTTTTTTTTTTCTTTTTCTGATTAAAGTTTTTATTATTTTTATTATTTTTGTTGAGGCTTAATCATTATTAATATTAGATTAATATATACCAAAAAAAAAAAAAACTTTTTTTTTTTATTATATTCTTTAAATAATAATTCTGAATAATAAAAGTTTGATTATTTTTCTTTCTTTCAATATTATTTTTTTTATATGTTGGTTGAATTATGATATTTCGATTATACTTTTATTATTATTATTATTATTATATAATAAAAAGAAAGTTAATGAAGTTATTAAATTATTGATTTATTTTAAAATAAATAAAAACTAGAATGTTTATGTAGAAAGCTGATGAAAATAAAAGCATCACATGGGAACAAAAAAAAAAAAAAATTACTATTTTTTTCTCACTTCAAATATAAATAATATATATATTTATATATTTTTCCTATATTATTACTAAATAATAAAAAAAAAAAAATAAAATAAAATAAAATATTTTTAAATTTATTTTATTTTTATTTCAGTTTTATTATTATTATTATTATTATATTTATATTATTATTTATATTATTTAATTAATACTATTTATAAAAATAAAAAAAATTTTTTTTCTATTTTTTAAATAATATTATAAATTAATAAATTTATAAATTAATAAGTAATAATAAATTATAAAAATAATAAAATAAAATAAGAATAATTTATTATTTTGAATAGAAATACTAAAAAAAAAATTTTTTTCAAAAATTTTTTGTTGATTTTTAATCGTATTTATATCAAAATAACTAAAATCCAAATAGAGAGTTCATTTTCAATTTATTACCAATTAATTTAATTATATATAATTATTAAAAAGTTATAATAATAATATAATAATATAATAAATTATTTTCTACCTTATTAAGGAAATCATTAACTTTATTTATTAATATTTATATTTTTATCATAAAGTTTAAGTAATAATAAATTTCTAGTAATAGAACTATGTTTTTTTTTTAATAAATATATATTATTGTATATACAGTTGTAATATATTAAAATATACTTTAAATTATTTATATTAAATTTTCAATATTTATACATTATATTATAATAATATATTTAAATAGGCTCTATATGATATATATGTTATTAGTATAAGAATTTTTAAATTGAAACATAAATATTTTAATGACACAATTTAAATTAAATTATATTAATACATCATAGTATAGAATTGTACACTTTCTATTTATTAAATAAATAGAATATTAATTAATTAATATATAAATATATGAACTTAATAAATTAATATTTAAATATTCATTTATTAATAATATAGTCTAATTTTATTTTTAATTACTATTAATATATTATATTATACATTTATAAATTATTTTAATTATCTAAAAAAATTTTGCCGATTTACTTATTATTATTTGCATATTATTTATATTATTATTTATTATTATATATAATATAAATTATTACTATACATAGTAATAGTGTTCAATTAATGCTAATAGTTTAGAAATCTATTGTAATATATTAACATAATATTTCATTTTATTTCCGTTTTATTAATAATTAAAATTTTCCATATAATTTATTATCTATTAAAGTTAATAATACAAAAAGTTTTTTTTTTTTTTATTTATTTATCAAAAAAAAAAAAAAAAAAAAAAAAAAATTATTTATCAAAAATACTTTTTTTGTAGTTTAGCCAGAGAACTTGGTAAGAAATACTTTGGGTAATGCCTTCATATATAGTAATTATCAAAAAGAAATAATAAATTATAAAATATAAAATTCAATTATAATTAAAATTAAAATAATTGTTATTATCATTATGATATAGTCGTTTTAATAGTATGGCTAATTAGCAAATATTGAGGTTGTGCAAAACATTATACATTTTAAGTACCACATAAATTGAATAATGCAAGTCTCTAGGTTGTACTGACAGTATATATATGTATATAAGAAAGGCACCATTAATGTATATCTAATTTATATATTATATCTTATTTATTTAGTAATGATTATTTATATTTTTACTTATCGTTTCTAAAAAATATTATTTATTCTTCATAATAATATCATTAAATTTTAGTTGTATTTTTTTTTTTTTTTTTTTTTTTTTTGAATAAAAAAATAAATAAAAAAAAACTATATATAAGCATATAAAATAAAAAATAACAATTGAAAAAAGCATTTGAACCTTATTTAATATATTTATTATGAAAATAATATTATTTTCTTCAAGAAATATTTTTTGGTGTATACTAATACACTAATACAGGTGTATTAGTGTATTAGTTATAATTTACATAAGGAATGATAAAGATAATTCGTAATATAAACATAAGAAAAAAAAAAAAAAAAGATAAACTTTACATTTTTACTATGATTTAAAGTTCATATTCTAACTTTTATCTTTTAATTTAGTTTAAAAATAAAAAAAAAAAATTATACATATATATATATTAAAATCTTCAATAAAAAAAAAATTGGCAATTTAAATAAATATACATTATTTAATATATCTTATAAATTCTTATTAATGTATTATTTATGTTATAATAATATATGATTTAATATTGAACATTTAATCTTTTATCTATAATTAGATATACATTATCTATATGTATTCAAAAAAATTAAAATAATTGAAATAAAGAGGTAGCAATTTTTATTTATCATTTTTATAGGCCATTAAAGGCTAATATTATAATAATGTTAATAATTATAGTTATAATAATAATAATAATTAATAATTAATAATTAACAATCATCATCATCATCATGAATAAATAAATAAATAAATGATTAAAAAAGGAAAATGTTTTTTTATTATATTACATTTAAAATACTTGCTTTCCCCAATAAAAATTTTATGTACTATTATATTATAAATTATTCAGTAATTTATAATAAGAAAAAAATGATAATAATACGATAGAAAATTCCTATTTATATTAAATTTTTAATAATTAATGTGAATTAAAAAAAAAAAAAAAAAAAAAAAAAAGGTGATTTGTATATACTTTCATAAAATAAAAATTAGATAAGAAAATAAATTAGAAAAGGGTTGTGAAAATATGAAAAAATATAAATAAAAACATTATAATATATATAAAAAAAAATATTATAACAATAAAATGTTTGATATATTAATAATAACATAATTCGTTATTGGTTTAATAATCAAAAAGAAAATAAATAAGTAAAAAAAAAAAAAATAGAATAATAAAGCAATAAAATATTTGATAATTTTATATATATATTTTTTTTTTTATTGCTTTGTTTTTGCTTTTGATTTTGTTCTCTTTAAAAACCGATATTTAAATTTTCTTAATTTACTGAAAGGAGAACAAAATTATCAATATAATTAATTAATTAATTAATTTATTAATTAATTAATAAATGAATAATTATCTTATTCATCATGGCTTGAAATTACTATAAATATTAATTCTATTTATATCCAAGCTCATGATATAAAAAAAAAACATTTAAATAAACTTTTTCAAAGATTTATTATAATAATTAATATTAATTTATTTTGTCCATAAATATTTAAGTTTTAATTATTAATAGTTAATCCTAATTATTAATATTTAATATTTAATTATTAATTTTTAATTTTTATTTATTTATATAATTATAAAATTTTATTATAAATACTTTTTATTTTGAAATAGTATAAAATTATAATAATTATAATTAATAATTATACTTTTCATGTATTAATTAGAAATTAATAATAATAAAAAAAAAAATTTATTTTTACCCTTAAATAAATTTAGATTACTAACAAAAAAATAACAAAAAAATAAAAAAAAATTTATTTTTACCCTTAAATAAATTTAGATTACTAACAAAAAAATAACAAAAAAATGTTTGTAATGCATAAAAAACAATTAATTTTTGATAATAATAATTGAAATTGAAATTGTATTGAAAAAAAGTTTTATTCCGTATTTTTATTTTAACAAAAAATTTAAATAATTCAGTTATATTAATTTTAATAATAATAATAAATAGAATAATTTTAATCATTTATGTATATATTTTATATATTAATAATAAATTAATTCTAGCTTGTTATATAAGAATCTTTCTGGCTTCCAGGTTCTTAAAAATATTATTAGCTACTAATATAAGTCACATGACCAGTAACAATAAATTAATTTTATGAACTAATTTATTCATTAAGAATATAAATTCATATGATTTTATTAATAAATAATTATATAGATTTTATATTAGCTAATATTATATTTTATATTTTTATTTATATTAAATATCTTTATATTTTTATCTAATTTTATATTATTAATATTAAACTTCATTATTTTATTTTATATCTAAAATATTAATTCTTTCAATTACACTAAACATTAATATTTAACATTTAAAATATTTTAGATATAAAATTAAAAAAAAAAAAAATAAATGTAAACTATTAATATTTAGTATAATTGATTATTTAAAACTAGTTTAAATCCTTGATTAATTCTTTGAAGGATTATCGTTCATAAAAAATTATAGTAATAATTATATAATAATGTAACTAAATATCTATTTTATTTTAATCAAATTTTAAATAAACCTTTAAATAATAATTTCATAATCAAATGGTTCTTTTAAAATATTTAAATAATTGGACGTCTTGACCAATTACTTAGTACAGAGAGCACTTAATCTATGAGAGGATTAATTTAGTTGTCCCTCTTTCAATGATGGCTCAAGAGATCACTGAAAAGAACCCTGTTGATTAAAGCGGTGTATAAGGAAATGTCTTTTCATATTACCCTTGTTTAGAGAGAGGTCCACGTCGACACAGAAATTAAAAAAAAAAAAATATTTATTTATATTTTAATAATATCAATAATCAAATTATTTTTTCAAAATTTTACAATATAAACTAGCATAGAATATCTTTTAATTCATTTTACAAATATATACTATAATCTAAGAAGGGTCATTAATATAATACATAAAAAGTTAACTTTTATCCTCTACTTTCTAATATGTATTAATAGTTTTTCTTTTATATTTGTAGTGTATAACTTTTTTTTATATTATTTATATTTCACTTTACTATTTATAGAATAAATAAAATGTACCGAATTAATAATTATAAATGATTAATGAATATATTAACTAAAGTAAAAAATAAATAAAAATAAATAAAAAAAAATTAATGATTTTAGTTTAGAATAAAAATTAACTAAAAAAAAAAAAAAATAAAAATTCATTAATTAATAAATTTCATATAAAATAAGATTTACACAAAATAAGTTTAATTTAATAATAAAAATGATGATGAATAATTAAATTAATTTAAATTAGATTAAATTATAATAACTATAAATTAAATTAAATTAAAAAAATTAATTCATAATTCTGTTTATTATAATATTAGAATTAGAAGTAAAATTAAAAAAAAAAAAAAAAAAAAGAAAAATTAGATGTTAATTATTAATTGTTATTTCAAAATATATTAGATATATTAATTATTTATTACTTTGTTATATGATTCAATTCAATTCACCAATTCCTATATTCCTTCTCTTTATGTCACTTTAATGTTGATATTAAAAAATTTTTTTTTTAATCTACATACAATATGTAGAAATGATGGAATTACATTGTAAATTTTAATTTTATATAATATATATAATATATAATGTAGAGAAATGATGGAATTCATGTAAAATTTAATTTATGTAATATATGAACGAATATAATTATAATATGTAAAGAAAACAGAATTGCAATATAAAATTTAATTATATGCATATAATTAGAATAGATAGAAAATATAAATAGATTGAATAATTAACAAAAAAAAATAATTCAAATTCAAATAAATTAATAAAACAAATACATAAATTTTAATATTATTTTTAATTTAGATAAAAAAAAAAAAAAAGATATATTTATATTTATTTTATATTTAATAATTATTAAATCATGGATAGAACATTTTTTTTATGTTTTTATTATTATTATTTTTTTTAAAAAAAAAAAAAATACAAAATACAGAAATGAATTTATCAAACAACAATCCGCTTAAAAAAAAAAAAAAAAAAAAAAAAAAGAAAATTAAATAAAATAAAAAAAAATTATAAATTACATTAATAAAAAGTATCAAATTAATTTTTAAGCTAATCATGCTATTGTTATATAATACTATTAAAAATCATTATTGAAGCTAATTACAGAAAAAAGTTTTATTAATATTTAATAAAATGAAAAAAAAAAGTTTTTTCATCAATTTTTGCCATAAAATAATATACAAACTTTTTTTTTTGGAGTTTTCTTTTTAAACAAAAAAAAAATATAATTTTATATTAAACTGTATAATATGAAATAAATAGGAAGCTCAGTAACTGTTTTAGTATTGTTTTACCAGTACATTAATCCTTTTTTTTTTTTTTTCAATTGATTTATAAATTTAATATTAATTGTATAAGAAAAATAATCTTTTTTTTTTTTTTAAATAATTATAATTATCAATATTAATAACATTAAAAATAGTACTAATGATATATTTAATATATTTTTTTCCATTGTATCTTGTATATTTTAATTTATTAGTATTATTTTTTTTTTTATTCATAAAGTTTAAAACAATATTATTAATATTATTAATATAGAAAAAATTCTTTTTTTCTCCTTTTTTTTTTTTTAAAAAAAAAAAACCACCCTAATTTTAATAAAAAAATTTTTTAATAAATAATAATAAATATTAAATAATAAATAATTGAATAATAAATAATAAATAATTGAATAATAATAAATAATAAATAATAAATAATAAATAATAAATAAATAATAAATAATAAATAATAAATAATAAATAATAAATAATAAATAATAAATAATTAAAAATACATAATAATAAATAATAAATAATAAATAATAAATAATAAATAAGTAATAAGTAATAATAAAAAGAGTATTTATTAATAAATAATAAATAACAAATAATAAATAATAGTAAATAATAAATAATTAATTAATTGAATAATAAATAACAAATAATAAATAATAGTAATAAAGAAAAATAAATATTAAATTGAAAAAAGAGTATTGGAATAACAAACTTTTTTTTTTTTATATATTTCTGTTTTTATTTGCCATTTATTAAAATCATTCCAAATTTGGAATTTCCATGATATATATTGAAATTTTTAATATATCTATATTTGTTCATGTCATAATGGATAAACAAGAAATTGAAACTTTTTCCTAATTTTAAAACAATATTCTTTGGCTGTAAAAAAAAAATAAAGTGTTGATGCTTATATTAATCTATCTAAATCATGGAATTCTATATTAATTAAAGTTATCTCTACGATTTAATAAATATATACATTTTTTTGTATTACACTATTTAGAAAGTACTACTTACAACATTTCATTTATTAATTGAAATAATACAAAAAAAAAAATTTTTTTTTTTTTAAATTATTTTTATAACATATTTGATTATTAAATCCGTTTAATAGTTACTTTTGGGAGAATTTTTATTTAGTTTTCTTATTTAATATTTTTGTTTGTTAATAACTCTTCTCTATAATTATTTCACAATACTTATTAAAAAACTTTTTAAATTCTTATATTGATATAAATGATATGGTTGTTTGATTGTATTTGTATGTCATTTTAGCATTGATTTATCATAAAATATATATGATTTCGATAATTGTTTTGATATAGTTTTGAATAATATTTGCATAGTTTTAGGCATAATAATTTCATTTATAATAATTATTCTTTTTTTTTATAATAATTACTAATTATAAAGTTAAATAAATTTATAAATAGGAAATATTAATTTTATTATAGCGATATAATTAAAAATATAAAGTCATACTATTAGTAATATATTAAAAAGCAATTCAATATTTAGAAAATATAAATTATAAAATAAATAACCAATATTTTTCACAGTTTTATGTTGTTATGTGATTTTATATTTAATATTTAATATTATTATCAGCCACAATTATTAAGTTATATTTTTTTTAACATAAATATTAATATACTTATAATTTTTATATAATTTTTATATTTATTAAAGTTTTTATTTATATTTTATATTATAATATTATAATATTAAAAATACTATAAAAATATTTCATATTTCATACTAATAATTAAAAAAATGTAAGAAAATAAAGTGATAAATAAATAATTAATGTTCTTCATAGTTTTATGCTGTAGTGTGATTTCATATTGTAATATATTAGCCACAATTATAAATTTTATATTTGATTTGTCTTTACCATAAATATAAATATATTTAAGTTTTTTAATATAAATTAATTTTTATATTTATTAAAGTTTGTATTTATATTTTATATCATATTACTCTAATTATATATTTATTATTTATTTATTATATATTTAATATATGATAGTATATTTAATAAATAATATATTATATATATATACTTTTTTTTTTAAAAAATATTTAAATATTTATAAATGAATGTTTTTTTTTATTTTTATAAATTAATTAATATATTTTTATCCTATAGGAGAAACATTTGTGTAATGTATGAATATCACTTTAATAGAAATTTTCATAAATGAAAAAATATATGAATAATAGGATTATTCTTAATAGATTTAATATAAATTCTAATTCAACCACTTCTGTTTAATATATTTATAATATCTTTTTTTTTTTTTTTTAAAAAATATATATATATTTTTTTTTGAAAAAAAAAAAAAAAAAAAAAAAAAGAATAAAATAAAATATTTTATTAAACAATATTTAAAACAATAGAAATTATCAATGGAAAAAAAAATAAATAATATTATTTATTATTTTTAATTTAAATAACTATCAAATATTATATTCAGAGAAAAATAATTTAAAATGTAAAATAATATCTTATTTAAAATATATTAATTAAATAATAAATAATAAATTATAAATGATAAATAATAAATAAATAATAAATAATTGAATAATCAATAATAAATAATTAAATAATCAATAATCAATAAACAATAATAAATAAATAATAAATAATAAATAATAAATAATAAATAATAAATAATGAATAATAAATAATGAATAATAAATAATAAATAATGAATAATAAATAATAAATAATAAATAATAAAATAATAAATAATAAATAATAAATAATAAATAATAAATAATAAATAATAAATAATAAATAATAAATAATAAATAATAATAATAATAATTGAATAATAAATAAAATTTTATTAAAATAATAATTATTTTTTGTTATTTAATATAATTTTTTTTTTTTAAAAAAAAAAAAACTATCCATATGGATTAAATTACTCTTGTTGTACTGTACTTTGGAGTCACATGGATAATTATGGGACATGGCAATATAGACTACAGTAGAAACTAGGGTTCTATTTCTCCATACAGTATATGCCATCAATAATTAATTATTTTTATTCCTGAGGTATTAAGTTGTCGTAATACTCATTAATAAAATTATTTACTCTTATATTTTATTTAAGGATTATTAAATAGAGGGATAAAATATAAATTATAAGAGTTTTTCAGAGTTGGTTGTGAAATGGTACTTTTTTGACCATAAATAAGGAGAATAAAAATATCAGTAATAGAATTAAGTATTGATATTGGTTAAGAAATGATTATAGTTAAATCGATATGCTAAGGATCTTTATTAATAAGGTCAGATTAGCCTTTAAGAAAAGGACTTTATTAAGAGAAGTCTCTTTATTTATTTATATTGGTTAATAATTATGTACTATTCATATCATTTGTAATGAGTTAGTTTTTATTAGGTCTCTTTATTCATTTATATTTATTAATAATAAAGTATTAAGTATTATATCATTTAAAATGAATTAGCTGTTATTACTTTTACATATTCTTAATCTAATTAACTTTACCTTCTTTATAAAAAAAAAAAAAAAAAAAAAAATTAAAGTATAATTATTATTATTTCATTATTGATTACTATACCAAATTTAGTATATTATTAATTTAATCATTTGGTGTTTAATTAAAGCTCTATAATCATCAGTTCTAAACTATACAATTTATCAATTTAAACTTTTTAAACTCACAATGATGATTAAACATCATTTTTAGTTTTATATATAATGAGAAACCTCATTATTTTAATTATTATTATTATCTAATAAAAAATACCATTGAAAAAAAAAAAAATCTTCATATATTAATAATGAAAAATTCTTAAAGTATTATTAAAAATTATTAAAATATAATTATATATGAAATTTTTTTTTCTTCCTTTCCTTTCCTTTCTTTTTTCTTTTTTTTTTTTTTAAAAAAAAAAAAATTAACATAAGTAATCTATTCTTTAATTAAAATTTAAAGCTTTAAAAAAGGTAATATGAATTTTCAAATCTAATAATAAAAAAAAATAATAAAAATTAAAAATATTTATATGAGAAAATATATATATAAAAAAAATTAAAAAAAAATTTTTTTCAAATTATTAAACTTTTATTAAAGTACCAAAGTTTCATTTTATTTATATAAAATATAATTTAAAGAAAAAAAAATAATGGAAAGATTATACCAAAGTATAAAAGATTAGACTAAAATACTAATAATATATTTTTGTAATAAAATGATTTAAATAATAATTAAAAAAATTTTTTTTTTAACTCTTTTATGTCATTTTTTTTTTTTAATAATATTTATATTTTTTCTTTTCAAAAATAAATATTTATAATTAATAAATTAAAAGAAGATTAATAGATTCATATATTTTTATTTTTGTGTAATATTAACAAATTGTAATTCATAAATGAGATGATATATATATATTTTTTTTCTTTTAAATAAAAATAAAAAATTAATATATAATTTAAACTCATACGTTTTTATTATTTTAGTGTTTTTCATACTTATACATAATGAAAAATTAATTTGGGATAAAAAATTAAGGTAAATATAGTTTCATTATAAATCCACTATACAATAATACAAAGCAATAATATATGTAATAAAGGGCAGAAAATAAAAACTTTAAAAACATTTTCTTGTCATTTTAATTAATCTTTGTTATTTTATTAATAAATGATCCTATATATATTAAATATTTAGAGTTATTTGATTTTATTTTGAGAGCAATATTTAATAAAATATATATATATATATATATATATATATATTTTTTTTTTTTTTTTTTTTTTTTTTTTACTTTTTTTTTTTCTCCCTTTTCAATTTTTTTTTAAAAAATAATATTTATTCAATAAATATCTATTTAAATGAATAAATATTATTTTAAATAAAGGATTTTTTTCATTTTGTCTTCTTACTTTTTTCTTATAAGTAGAAATAATTGCTTAATTAACAATTATTTCTAAATATTAAATATATATTAAATCCATTTGACATTAAAATAAAAAGTATTAATATATAATACTTTAATTATTTTTTATATTCAAAATAAAAAAAAATTGATTATTAAGTAGAGAGTATTATTATATAATATATACATTTATTTTTTCTTTCTTTTTTTTTTCATTAAAATATTTCAAGAAAGCTAATTTAAAACTCAATACTCATTATTAATATCATGCTATTAAAATCATTTAAATAATAATAAAAAAAAAATTCATTATCAAAAAATATATCATTAAATACAATCAATACATAGATACTTGTAGTTTCTAAATATTATTATAATTATTGCTATATTTTTTTTTTTCTTATTTTAAATATCAGTATCACTTTTATTATAATCAATGTAATTTTTGATTTTAGAGTTTTAATTTTTTTTTTTTTGATCTTAAATTTTGAAACATCTTTTTACTTATTTTAATTAAATTAAAATTGTAAATAACATGGCTTAAGATCTGCTAAATTAAATTTCCTTAAATAGACAGATTAAATTAAAAAAAAAAAAAAGTATTATTAAACATTAATATTACAATTATTATATAATTATTATATATGTACATATAATAAATTAGGAAAAAAAATTTTTTTTTTTTATTTTATTTTTTAGTTAATCGTAATGATATTTATATGAATATAGATTTTTTTTCTTTTTTAGAAATAAAAAAAAAAAAAAAAAAAAAAAAAAAAAAAGATTAAAAACTCTATATATTTAAATTTTTTAATAATAAAATATGTAATAATGATATTGATAAATGAAATTATACTATTTAATATTATTAATAATTATTGGATTACTCATTTTTATGAATTTATATTGTTTTTTTTATATTAGGTATTATAATTGAAATAATTAATTAATAATTAATAATAATAAAATAAAATAAAATAAAATAAAGTAAAATAAAATAAAATAAAATAAAAAAAAAAAAAAAAAAAAAAAAAAAAAACAGGAATTCATTGTAGTATTAACGGCACACTTTGATTTATCAATATATAAATTATATATGTTTAATTAACTTTTTATTTTATAAATATAATTATTGTTTTTTTTTTTTTTTTTTTTTTTTTTATTAACCGAACTTTTTATAAATTTTATAAAATATAAATAGAAGATCTTTAAAAAAAATAAAACATATATTAAATAATTTATCCATATATAAAATTATAATTTTATGAATGATATTTAAATTTATAAAAAAAAAAGGTTATATATGATTTTTTTTTTATTTTATGGTTTCAGCGTTTTGAATACTTGTTGATCCTCTTAATATTAATAATTAATAATATTATCATTATATATTTATTCTATTTACTATATAAAACATATATATATATACATCCTATTATAAAATATTATTTCTATTTTTGTTCAAATCTTTTGATTTTTAATAATTTATCTAATTAATCTAATTAATCATATTATTAAAGAGCCTCTTTATTTTTATTATTATTATTATTATTATAATTATATTTCATTTAATTTATATTAATTTTCTTTTAATATCTGTTTGTACTAAAATAAACAAACAAATAAAAAAAAAAAAAAAAAAAAAAAAAAAAAAAAAAGGATAAAAATTAATAATAATACAAAATAATAATAAAACATAATAATAAAGCATAATAATAAAAAAAAAAAAATAAAAATATAATCATATGTATATTATTTTACTTTCTATCTTTCTTTTATTATTTTTTTTTTGTCATTATAAATTAATGTATTTATTCAAAGAATTTTCATGTTTTAACTTTATTTTCATTTTAATTAATTAATTAAACAATTAATTAAAATATTATTAATATATATATATATACAAATACTTATAGGCGACTTATTCTATTTCTTATCTATTATTTTATTTTATTTATTTATTTATTTTTATTATTATTTTTTTTTATTTTATTTTAGTTTATCAACTACTAATATTATATTGAAAATATTATAAATAAACAAACAAACAAATAAATAAATAAATAAATAAATAAATAAATAAATAAATAAATTATTTAATAAATTATTTAATAAATAAATATATTCAATGAATAAATAAATAATAAAATGTAAAAATGGGTTTTATAAGAAATGTTCATTAATGTCTTAATAATAACTATCCTTAAATTTACAATTAAAGTAAAAGTATATTCTATTTATA
Source organism: Neocallimastix lanati (nom. inval.) (assembly GCA_016946835.1). Classification (NCBI taxonomy): domain Eukaryota; kingdom Fungi; phylum Neocallimastigomycota; class Neocallimastigomycetes; order Neocallimastigales; family Neocallimastigaceae; genus Neocallimastix; species Neocallimastix lanati (nom. inval.). Next base: position 2,630,396 of record JACVTC010000002.1, on the reverse strand, counting down.
CTAGAAATACTGTGTTTAATACATATGATTTTACTTAATGTATATTCATATTAATTTAATCTAACATTAATTTTATATCATAAATTTCTACTTCTAATATTTCCTCCTTAAACTTGATTTTCTGTTTAAACAAAAATCTAGTTTGCTTCATTGAAGTTTAAATTTATTTGGTTTTAAAATATGTATATGCCGACATTGATGATTTTTACATACAATACTATTTTTGTCACTTCATTATTTTATATATGAAGACTTCTTGTCCCATTTTAATATTTTAGTTTGCTTTTTTGCTTAGTAATAACTATTTGATATACTTTATGGTTTAACATTAATCTTATTTTACAAAGGTTAACATACTTGTTCGTCTATATTTATTTAACATATTTTTATATCCTGGAGTAATGTTTTATCTTCTTGCAATTTATATTAGTTTAGAAGATTAGTAGTCCTTTAATTCCAGTGATTAAAGCTAACGTAATTCTATAGATTTTATTTCTTTTAAATTTTTGATAAAGAGTCTTTTGCAATTATCTTGTTAAAATCCTTCATTACGTATCAGCTTCGCCTTTACTCAGTTGATAAGAGTCAGGAAGGTCTTAATCTGTTAAGAGTCAAGAATTTAGGATTTATAATTATATCAACTTTATTAATATATTTTATGATATAGAGTTCTTAACACTTAATTCTTCTAAATTAAATGTATTTTTTTTTTTTTTTTTTTTTTTTTCCTTTATTATTACATTGTACCTTGTACATTATATACATTAAAATTTGTTTCAATACATTTGAATCACATTTCTCCTATTTCATATATTCTAACGTTTCTTCTTGAATCTAATTATTTCAATAATGAATACACTGGTTTAACTGGTGAATATATACATATAAAAATATATTATTTCATAATATTAGTTTGATATTATTAAACTATTAGTTATTTCTTTTCTATTCTAAATTTAATTTTAATTTTACATAAATAAAATAATTTCTTTTTTTTACGTTATATTAATTCTTTAATTCGATTGAAATATATTTGTAATCTAGTTGTTTCTCCCCCTAAAACGAAGTATTTAAAATTATTACACCATTAATATTGGATGTATCTAAGACAACTCTTATAATATATGGCTTATATATACTATTTATATGATGGAAACCTTTCACTTGGGAGAGTGATATTATACCATCTCAATTGGTTTAAATGTGAATACCTCTTATATATTGAGGTTTTTATATCACTTTCAATTATAATCTATTTTGAACATTAGCGGTAACTTTTTTTTTATATTGGCATTCGCTTTGTAGTTTCAGCAACGACTATTATTGTAAATTGTTTATTATATATTGGTGTACTTAATAAATCATCCTCTAGAGGTATTAGAATTAATTACATGTATAACTAATTATATTATTTAAGCTAGTTAAACTTATTTGCAAATAATGTAAATTGCTTCATAATTTATTATGATTTAATATTTCGATTAATTTCTTCATGTAGACCAAGTTTTTTTTTTTTTTTTTTTTTTTTACTAATTTTCTCTATTTAGCCTATTTTTATTTATTTCTAAAATAAATATGATTTTTTTTAAACAATAAGCACAAAGAATCAGTTTTAAGTATCTTTCTTTTAATATTTATATATATTCTTTTATTTTATATTGCTTATTCCCCTTCCCCTTTCTAAAAGGATTTTATTTCATTGAATTTTTATTTTAGTCGTCATTATCATTATTAATGACAGAAGTTTAAAAATTATAATTTCTTGAATACTTTACAATTCATAGGTAGTGTTGGTTGAAGGATAAACGTCATCTATTAGCATAGAACTCATGGTTATATTTATTACTTTAAAAAAATACCTTTCATCATAAAAGGCTTGTTCTATGATTATATTAAATTAGTTATTGTCTAAACCCGTTTCAAACTTGGTTTAAACGTACATTAATACTACAATGATTGTTAGAGTGCCCCCATTTCACGCTTGGAATTATCATTCCATCGTATTTCCATTAAATATTTAGGATATTATATTTTAAATTATTTTGTATGAGATCTTTAATAAGTAATCTCTTTCATTATTATTGTTATTATATATATATAGGTTGAGTATCTGTGTGTTTGATATATATTAATACGAAGTTAAAATAACTATTCTTTAAATAATATAATTTTGGAGTTGTAAATTTAAGGTTAGATATTAATGTATTAATAGACATTTATCATCAAAACCCATTTTTTACCTTTTATTAGATTAAGAGTCTCACTAGTCTCTTAAAAAAGATTTTTAGATAAAGAATCGTTTGCCAGACACAATATTATATCGCAAAAAAAAAAAAAAAAAAAAAACATAAAAAAATAAATTGGAATTTTAAATTATGATAAAAATTACTCATTAATTTAATTTAAGGAAGACTAATAAAATTGATAGAACATTTGAAATGATCAAGATTGCACAATGAGTAAAATATATTATAGTTGATAAAAGAGAATTACCACAAATAAAATAAAACTATGAAAATATAGAAATATTAATTCAACAGAAAACATGCTTAAGCATATATTAGAACAATATCCTATACATCTATAGAAACAATTTATAAAATTTTAGGTATTTAATAATGGACTATTAATTATACTCAAAGGAATCTACTCTGTGATAAACAATTTCCACCCATGAATATTACAAAATACAATTTTAATAATATCCATTACTTAACAAAGATTTAAACAATCCTATAGTAAACAATGGTTTTTGACAACTAAAATAAAATCAGTTCTATTGATATCAAAACTGTGACTAAATTTAGATATATGCTAATTTATTATTTATTGTATTATATGATATGATTCCTATATAGTCATATTCATATTAATTTAACATTAATTCTATCTATATCATAAATTTCTACTTCTAACAATAAATAAATAAATAAATAAATATAAAGTAATAATGAATATTAAAAGAATTAATGAACTCTAAATTATAAATTATAAAATTTTTATTATTACAATAACTATTCTATCATATTAATAATATTAAAAATTAGGTTAATTTGGATAGTTATATTTTGAAATTGATGATAAAAATTATATTAAAGTATTTATGGTAAAATAAATAAAATTAAATATAATAAAAATAAAAAACTTTTGGTTTCGTATATTTAATAGAGAACAAATTTCCTATGAAGCGATGTATATAAATTATTTTATATTTTTAAAAAATTTTTTTTTAAATTATTTTTATAATATTTTAATATATAAAAAAAAACTTTATTATTCTTCTCCTTATAATATTTGTATAAAATATAAAGAAAAAAAAAATAATACTGATATTCAATTTTTATATTAAATTTCTTCATCAACAATATCTTTTATCCTTTATAAATAAATAAATAAATAAATAAATAATAAATAAATAAATAAATTAATAAATAAATAAATTAATGTTTGATTTCATTTATTACCCTTTTGGATTGTAGCTTTTTTTTTTTTTTTTTTTTATTATTATGGTCTATCTTTTAGTTCATAATTTAAATTTTTTTTTTTTTTTATTTATTTATTTATATTAATTTCATTTGCTATATTTTATGAATATTTAGTTATATATATAAAATGCATCTATATCAATGATATAAGAAAAAAAAATATTATTTTAATTATTAAATTTTTAGAAGTATTTAAATATAATTTATATTTATTTTTTATTCTTTAATTTTTTTTTTTTTTTTTTTTTTTTTTTTTTGAAATATATTCATAAAGTTTAAAAATTTATTCAAGTTAAAAATTAATTTTATTAAAAATAATATCAAAAAAAAAAAAAAGTAATTAGATTTTTTTTTTATCTATAATTCATATTACTAAAATTTATTATTAACTTAATATTTTAAGTTAAAAGAAAAAAATTAATACTATTTCATTCCATAATTCCATAATTATTGGTGGAGTGATCGATGATCTTAAAAATTAATACATCAATTGGATTAAATATAAAATTGGAGACAAAAATATATATATGTATTGAAAAAAATAAATAATTATATATACATATACTTTTTATATTAGAACCAACCTTTTTTATAAAAAACTATTAAATTATAAAAAATTTTATTTTTCATTTTTTTTTTTTAATAGGTCATTAATACAAATTTAATATTTTTTCTTTTTTTATTATTAAATATTAAAACAAATTAAAGAATTTTTATTTTTTATTATATTATTCATTTTTTTTTTTTTTTGAAAATTTTATGAAAATAATATGTATGAAATTTCTTAAAGTATTTTTACTTATTACAAAAAAATTATTTTCTATTAATTCTGAAAAAAAAATTATTCTAAATACTTTTTTTTTTTTTTTTTTAAAAAAAATATATAAATTATTTAAGATATTGAAATAATAAAATTGAATAAAAATTTTTATAAAAGTATTTAAAAGTTGTTATATATTAACAGGTAATAATTAATAATTAATAATTATTTTATCTATAGAAAAAATAAAAAAATATATTACTTAATATTTAAAATATATGTAAAATTATATTAAAAATTCTTGAGATTTTTATTCTAATAATTCTAATATTTTCATAATTAAATATTAGAATTAAAAATATCAAAAGTTTTTAAAAATGATAAATTATGAAAAGAATTAAAAATCTCAAAAGTTTTTAAAAATAATAAATTATGAAAATATTTAAATAATTTATAAATAATTTATAGATAATAATATTAATTATAAGATTTATCAATTTAAATAAGATATTATTTTTAAGAAAAAAAAATTTTTTTTTTTCCTTTTTTTTTTAACCATGAAAGATATAAAAAATATATATATATATATATATATATATATATATATATATTTTTTTTTTTTTTCATTATGCATTTAAATATAGTCAATGAACTTTCGTTACCATAAAATTTTTCATAAAATTTTTAAAATGAACGCAAGTCATGTGACACTATTTTTTTTTTGATATAATCAAACCAATCAATACTTGGTTTTCATAATCATTTTTAATGTAATGTACCGTCTATAGTATTAAAAAAAAAAAAAAAATCAATTGTATTTTTTTTTTTTTTTCTTTTTCTTTACAACACTTTAAATAAATATATATTTAGTAAGTTTTTTTTATATTAAAAATTTTAGTATTTATATTTACTGTTAAAAGTGAAATTATTTGTTATTTGCCATAATATCTAATAAAAATAATTATGATTATTAACTTCATTTATTTATTTATTTTTTTTTTAAATTGAATTTCAATATAAAAGATTAAAAATGGCTGATCAAAAGAAGGAAAAAGTTTTCAAGGAGTAAATATCTTGGCGAGTCGTTTAAAATATATAAATATGTTTTATAATAAAAAATTTGTTATTAATCTTTTTTTTTTTTTTTTTTTTTTTTTTTTTTTTTTTTTATATTTATTCTGTAAAAATTTTACACATACCCACACACACAAAAAAATAAAAAAAAAAAAAAAAACATAAAATTTGTTTATTGTTATATAAAATAGCGATGATGGAAATGTCATTACTAAGGAAGAATTCCTTAAGTTAAAGAAGGCTAAGGCTGAAGCTGTTAAGGTACAATTCATACGTTTAAAATATTTTATTTTTTATTTTATAATATATTAATTCCTTTTTTTTTTTTTTTTTGATATTTTAATTTTTTTTCTTTTATAATTGTTATATTATTGAATTGAAAATTCAATATACATTAGGCCAGAAAGGTAAACAATTAATATTCTATTATTATTTATATATATATATATATATTTTTTTTTTTAAAAAAAAAAGAATAATATTTGATAATGAAAATTTTATTTCTTTCTTTATTTATATTAATTTCATTTAAATATATTTAATATTTATTTATAGGCTCAAGAAGCTGCTGAAAGAGTAATAATACAAACTTTATCAATTTTTATTCACTTATATTTTAGATTTATTTTTTTAATATGAATTTTATGTCTTTTTTTTTTATAAAAATAAAAACAATTATTTAAAACTTAAAAGGCTGAAAAGTTAAGATTAGTAAGTGTTAAAAACTAATTTATTTTTATAAAAATAAATAGTATTCTAAAAAAAGAAATACATAAATTAATATATTATTATAATATAATTTTAATAATAGGAGCAAGAAGCCAAGAAGGTAATTATTTCTTGATAAAAATATAGAAAAAAAATTTATTTTTCTTTTATCTTTTGATAATTAAAATGAATTTTTAATAATTTTTTATCAATTTTAAAAATATTAAAATACAATAAAATTAGGCCAAGGAAGAAGAAGAATTCAACAATGAAGTTGTAAGTACTATTATATAAATAAGAATAAAGCATTAATTGTTTAAAATTTTTTAATATAAAAGAAAATATTCCTTTATTATATAGTTTTCTAATTCAATTTATTTTTAATTTATATATTTAATTGTGAAAAAAAAATAGGATTTCGTTTCTGAAATGTACGGTGATTTACCACTCAACCAAAGTCAATCTCGTGAAAGTAAATAACTTCTTTAAACTTTTAATTTATTATAAAATATTTTTTTTCGATATTAAAAAAAATTAATAATTATATTTTTTATATTAATAAATATATTAATAGACATTAAGTTTACTAAATTACTTGAAATTGATGACAGTATGGTCAACCAAACTATCAGAGTTCGTGGTCGTGTCCAAAACAAGAGAATTGTTTGTATGTTAAATTACAAAAAAAAAAAAAATAGAATAAAATAAAAATAAATTAAAAAAATTGAAAATTTTATATATTTTACATTTTAAAAATAGAATAAAAAAATTCTTTTTATAAAATATTTTATTTTGTATTAATTATTTTTATTATTATATAACTTTTTTCATATTTAATTTTTTTCATATTTAATTTTATAATTAATTAAATATTATTTTTTTTATTATATTTTGACATACAGCTGGTAAAAAGATTTTCCTTATTTTAAGACAACAAAATTCTACTGCTCAATGTGTCGTTTCATACTATAATCCAAATGATGAAAATGCTAAAAGTGATAACAAAATTCCAGCTAGTTTACACATGATCAGATATATTCAAAAGTAAGTTTAAATAATTATTAATAAACAATATAATTATTAAAATATAAAAATAATAATATATATTTATGGCTTTAATTTATATTAATTTTTTTTAATTAATTTTATCTTTATTTAGTATTCCAACTGAATCTTTAATTGATATTATTGGTTTCGTTGTCAAGCCAGCTAACAAGGTTAAGTCTTGCACTGTTTCTGACTATGAATTACAAATCAAGGGTGTATGTATTTTTTCTATTATAAACTTACTAAAAAAAAAGATGAAAATAAAAATAAATATATAATATAAATATTGATATAAATAAGGATATTAAAATATTAGTGCAAATAATATTTTATTCATAATAAATATTCATTAATATTAATGAAAAAATTATTATAAATTAGGCTTACACTGTTAGTAAGACTACTAAGGCTAAGCTTCCATACACTTTTGAAAGTGCCACTAGACCAGATGAAAAGTTTGTTAAGGTAAAGAATATAAATATGTATACATAGATTTAAATTTTTTTATGACCATTTTAAAAATATATCTATAATTATAAATATATCAATAAATAAATATTTAATTATATATATATTAAAATTATTATGTATATATATTTTTATTTATATTATTTATTTAAATTATTATATTACAGGAAGAACCAGCTGACAAAAGAAGAGGTAATAAGGAACAAGCTGTTCGTGTTACTTTAGATACTTGTTTAAACAACCGTGTCTATGATCTTAGAGTAAGTTTTTATTAATAACAATAATTTTTTTAAAATTAAATTATTTATAAATAAAATGAAAGAAATGATAATAATAATACACATTTTATTATAATTATTATTATTATTATATAATTATTAATGATATATTTATTATTTAATATTCTATTATAATATTAAAAAAAAAAAAATTAAAATAGACCATCACCAACCACGCTATTTTCAAGATTCAAGCTGCTGTTTGCAGAATTTTCCGTAACTTCTTAGATTCCAAGGGTTTCACTGAAATTCATACTCCAAAGTTAATTGGAGCTGCTAGTGAAGGTGGTGCTAGTGTTTTCGAAGTTAAATACTTTAACAGTAATGTATCCCAAATAAATAATAATAATTATTATCAATAATTATTATAAATATTATAAATAATATTTTAATATAATAGAATTAAAAAAAAATATATATATATATATATTATATTTATATATATTATTATTAATATAACTATTAATATTATGATAATATTAATCAATTTTTATTTATAATATAAACTATATATAGCCAAGGCTTACTTAGCTCAATCTCCACAATTCTACAAACAAATGATGATCTCTTCTGATTTCGAACGTGTTTACGAAATTGGTCCAGTCTTCAGAGCTGAAAACTCCAACACTCACCGTCACTTAACTGAATTCACTGGTCTCGATTTGGAAATGGCTTTCAACGAACACTACCATGAAGTTTTAGATTTATTCGATGAACTTTTCGTTACTCTTTTCACTGAATTAAAGGAAAAGTATGCTTACGAAATCAGTATCGTTCAAAAGCAATTCCCAGTTCCAGACTTTGAATTCCTTCCAAAATCTTTACGTCTTAAATTCAAGGATGCAGTTAAGTTAATGAAGGATGAAGTTGTTTACATTAAACAAAAGATTGGTGTTGAAACCGTTGATGATATCTTAAAGTTAATTAGTGATATTGAAGAAGATGAAAAGAAGAAGGCTAAGAACAGATCTAAGAAGCTTAAGGAAGTTAAGGAACTTCTTGAAGAAATTAAGGAATCTTACGATCTTGAAGATTTCAAGGATCTTAAGGAAGCTGAAAGCATGGGTGACTTTGATGATTTAAGTACCAAGAATGAAAGATTCCTTGGAAAGGCTGTTAAGAGAAACTACAAGACCGATTTCTACATGTTAGATAAATTCCCAAAGGATGTCAGACCATTCTACACCATGGAAGACCCAGAAAAGGATGGTTACTCTAACTCTTACGATTTCTTCATGAGAGGTGAAGAAATTATGTCTGGTGCTCAACGTATTCATGATCCAGAAATGTTAAAGAAGAGTGCTATTGAACATGGTGTTGATCCAGCTACCATTCAAGGTTACTTAGATGCCTTCGAATACGGTGTTTCTCCACATGCTGGTGGTGGTATTGGTTTAGAAAGAATTGTTATGTTATACTTTGGTCTTGGTCAAGTTAAGCGTGCTTCACTCTTCCCACGTGATCCATCTCGTTTATCTCCATAGAGGAATTAATTTATTTTTAAATTGAAAAAAAAAATCAAGAAACAATAATAATAGTAATATTAAAAAAAGAAATTAAAAAAAAAAAAAAAAAAAAAAAAAGAAAAAAAATTATTTTTTTTATTTTTTACTCTTTATTATATTTCTTTTTGAAATATTAATTATTAAACCATTTTTAATTTTTATAAAAAAAAAATGAAATCAATCGAAACTATATTTCTTTTTATTTATAAAATTTAAGCAATGCTAAAGATAAAATTAATAAATTTTTACTTTTATATATTTATAAATATAGTTCGAGAAAACATGATGATATTAAAAAAAAAAAAAAAAAAAAAATAAAAAAAAAAAATTATTTTTTTTTTTTTAATAAGTTGCAAATAATTTAAAAAGAGAAGAAAAAAAAAAAAGTGTTATAAAAATTAAATTAAATAAAATAAAATAAAAATAAAAAAAAAATTAAACTCATATAATAATTATTTATTATTAGTGTTAAAATTTGAAATCTTTTTTATTTTTTTTAAAATTTATTTATTTTTATTATAGGATTGAATTTCGTTTATAATTATTATTATTAATTTATTTATTTATTATTATTGCTTTATTATATTATAAATATCATATATATAAATAAATTTATAAATTTTTAGTATTAGTTTTAATAAAAGTAATTTTAATTTTTTATGTACAAGAATTCCTTATATTAATAAACCTCCAAGGCCATTATCATTACTATTACCATTATTACTATTATTATTATTATTATTATTATTATTATTACTGTTATTCATCATCATACTGAAGGAGGACATGGTGGATGGGGTACTGACTTGATTTTCAAAAAGAGAGGTTGGTAAAACATGTTGGAAGTAATAGACACCAACATTATTCTTCACCGCAATTTGAAGAAGAGTAGGAGGATTCATTTGTTGAACTGGACCGTTAGTACCCAATGGAAGACTAAAATCTTTAGAAGTGTTCGGTGGAAGAACATTTATACCAATAGGAGCCATAGGAACTAAACCATATCTAGAGTAAAATAGAATAAAATAGAATAAAGCAAAATAAAATAAAATAAAATAATTAAAAAAAAAA
>JACVTC010000002.1:2557500-2617500 GCA_016946835.1 Neocallimastix lanati (nom. inval.) | reverse complement strand
TTAACATGAGTTGAAATTAATTCAAGTAAAACGTTAACACATCTTTCAGCAGCGACATCAAGTTTAATGGCACATCTACCGATTGCACGAACAGATCTTCTAACGAAATCAACATCAACTTCATTACAATATCTTTTATTATTATTTATTATTATTATTATTATTATTATTTAATCATTTTGCATAAAATAAAAAAAAAAAAAAAATTTTTTCCATTAATAAGATATTTTTTTTTATTTTATATTATTTCCATTTTATTATTATTTCCATTTTATTATTATTTCCATTTTTTTTTATTTTAAATTGAATTATTTGTAAAATTATTGAAAAAAAAAAAAGATGAATATGTAATTTAACAAATTTTAATAATATTAATTATATTATATATAAGTAAATGAATGATATATACTCTTTAAATTCAGATAATACTTGATCAATATTCTTTTCATTACAAAGTTGAATCATAACTTCAAGTTTTTCAAGTTTAACGTAAGGAGGATCATTATATTTACAGAAGAAAACTCTAATTTCTTCAGTTAAAATATCATTTCTCATCTGAAGAATTAAATTAATGTTTCTTAAAGCTACATATTGAATTTCTGAGTGATCAGAAACAAGTGTAACTATTTTTTATTTTTTTTTTTTTTTTTAATCATATTGATTAAAATTTTAATTAAATATAATAATAATTATATATAAAGAAGAAAAGAATCATAATATATTTAGAAAGTAATCATATTTTTTTAATGATATATTATAAATTAATGTGTTATAAATATATGTCATAATTGAATAATTTTTAAAAATAATAATATACAAAAAAAAAAAATAAATAAATAAAATAAAATAAAATAAAAAAATGTATATATATATAATATATATATTTAAAAGAAATAATTTATAATATAATAGAAAATATAATATAAATTTATTATATAATAGTATATATATATTATAGTCAAATAAATAAAAATATTGCTTTTAATTAGTTTATTTATTTATTTTTATTATAAATCAATAATAATATTTTTTTTTTTTTTTTTTTTTTTTTTTTATTTTACCTAATGGTGGTGTCATTTTCTTAATGATATGTTGAATAGTTTCATCAGATGTAATGTATTTTTGGTTTATATAGACCATAAAAACCTATATTATTATTATTATTATTATTTATTTATTAATTATTATTTATTTATTATTATTTATTATTATTATTATTATTATTATTTATTATTATTATTTATTATTTATTATTTATTATTTATTATTTATTATTTATTATTATTATTATTATTATTATTATTATTATTATTATTATTATTATTATTATTATTTATACCTTAACAGCTGAAAGTACGACACTAGCATTAGCGTGTTGAAGTCTTGGAATGACACGTTCTACAATATTTTCTGCTTCTTTTTCATCTACTGGAACATAATCTGCAAGTGTAGTTAAAATACAAATTTGTCCCCATCTATAAACAAATAAATAAGTATTTAATAATATAATAAAAATAAATAAATTATTAATTAATTAATTAATTAATTAATTACTTAATATGTATATATATAATAACAAAACAGATAGAACATTAAATATTAATATTAATATCAATAATAATAATAATAATAATAATAATAATAATAATAATAATAATAATATTATTATTATTATTATTATTATTATTATTTTTATTATTATTATTTGTTAATACTAAAGGTAATTCTATAAATTTTTAACATATTTTTTTTATTAATATTTATATTACTCAGTAGATTCATTTAAAGCAGCAAGAAGTTTAGTTAAAATATTTCTATTTATCGTGAAAATATTTCTTTCAGATGATGAATCATTAATTTCAGAAAGTGCTGCAATAACATTAGCAACAACCTTTTTTTTTTTTTTTAATATTTTTTTTTTTATTTTAATAATATTAAAATATATAGAAAAAATTAATATCTATATTCACATTCTTGTTATTTCTATTATCTATTATAGTTTTCATGTTATTGTTTATTGTTTTTTTTTTTTTTTTTTATGTAATAATAAATAAAAGTTATATATATATATATACATATATATATATATAAATTAAGACCTACCACAGGATTTGAATCTGATATCATTTCTTGAAGGGTGCTAACAAAACCATTATCTACTGTTAGTTGTGGATTTAAATCATATAATTTAGCAACACAAATAGCAGCGGTCTTTCTAACGTATGGATTATCATCCTATATTTTTTTTTTTTTTTTTTTTTTTTTTTTTTTTTTGTTATTTTTATTAATTATTATAAATTATATTATATATTTTAATGAAATTAAAAAAAAAATATTAATATTTTTTAAAACCATTTTTTTATATTATTAAAAATAAAAAAATAATAATAATATGCTCATAATAATTTATTAAATATCGTTTTTTAAATGTCAAAAAAAAAAAAAAAAAAAAAACTGTTTGAAAATATATATATATATATATATTTTTTTTTTTTCCTGTTATAAAAGTATAGTTACTTTTAAACATTTTTTTAATGGTTCACATAAATAGTTAATAATTTCTTCTACACGTAAACAACCCATAGTACGAATAGCTAATGCTCTAATTAATGGATTTGGATCATCTGTATCCTGTATAATATTAAATAAAAATTTTTTTGTTTATTTCAATAAAATTATCTTCAAATTTTTATTATCTCTTAAAAATATATAAAATAGAGAGTTAAAAATTAAAAATTAAAAAAAAAAAAAAGAAGAAAAAAAAATGATGTCATATTCCTACTTTAACGAAAGTATTAACTGCTAAAATAACTAACTCTGGTTGTGATTTTGCATAATTAATCAAATATAAATAAACAAGTTTTTTTAATTCAATATCATCCGTTTGCATATTTTTAACGACATCAGCAAATAAACTGCTAACATCTTTTCCAACAGTCATATTAGCAATAACTCTTTTCACCGCATCTTTTCTAAATTCTTTATATTCTGAATTAAGGTCTGCCTTTAATTCAAAATTTTCACCTTTTTTTTTTTTTTTTTATAAAAAGTTTTATTATTATTTAATTATAAATATTGAAAAATAATTATATAGTATTGTTTTTTTTTTTTTCCATTGTTTTTTATATTGTATTTGATAATTATTTTTTATTTTTATTTGTTATTTTTTATTTATCCATTATATTCATAAATATTATAAGTTATTATATTATTTTAATATAAATTTTCATGTTTATTTATACCATTATAGGAAAAATTAATAATTAATATATATAATATAAACAAACAATAAATATAAAAAAAAAAATTTTTTTTAATATAAATGACATTATATTCATATTAAATTTATATTAATTTTTTTTCTTAAGAAATATTTATTATACCTTTTTTTGCAGTAGCAAAAAAGTTTTTTCTTCTAAAATCAGCTAAAGCAGATTGAGTAAATTTAGTTATAGCATCCTATATGTATTTTTTTTTTTAATAAAAAAAAGAAAAAAAATATATATTATTTATTTTAATATACTTACTATTCCTTTTTTTTTTTTTTATTTGTTTATTGTACTAGCATTTTTTTTTCATTAAATAATTATTATTAATTATTTACCTGCATCTTGACCAAATTTTTTTTTTAATAAAAAAAAATTTTTTTTAGTAAAGTAAAAAAAATATTTTTTATAAATATTTAATTATTTAATAAATAAATGAATGATTAAATAAATATAAATAAGATATAATTATTAATTAAAATTTGTTTAATTATTAAAAATAAATAAATAAATACATTATCTATGATATAAATTATTAATAATAATTAAATTTTTATTATTTATTTTATTTTTTATTTATTTAATATTTAGAAGTAATTACTAAATAATTCAATTTATGTATATTTTAAAGTTATTTAAAATGTTAAAAAATAAAAAAGAAAATTTTAATGAAATAATATTAAACTAATTAAGCTAAAAATTTGAAAAATCATCCATATAATATATAAATTAAAATTATAAATTATTGATCAATTTATATTAAATATATAAAATAATAATTTTTTTTTTTTTTTTTTTTTTTTTTTTTTTTTTTTTTTTTTGTATTTTATATTATTATTTGATATATATAAATTTAATCTTCTTTTTTTTTTTTTTTTTCTAGGTTACGGATAATCGTTTGATTTGGTTAAAAAATGTACTAAAATATTGTAGATTCATTAACATTTAAATATATGATTGGCTAATTTATAATACATAAATCATTTTATTATTTAAAAAAAAAAAATAATAATAATTAATTTGTAATTTAATAATTAAAATAATGATAATATAATTAATATAAAGTAAATCATTGCTAATAACTCTTATATCTTATTTTTTTTTAATTAAAAAATAAGATATAAGAGTTATTAGTAATGATATAATATGATGGTATATGTACATCTTTTTATATATATATATATATAAAATTATTATGAAAAGATAGTACTGATTTTTTTATTCTTTAATCATCAATATTTATAACCTTTTCATAATTATCATTATCTTTATTACTATTAAAACATAAAATAAAAATGGTGCTTTTTTTTTTTTTTTTCTTTTTATTTTATATTTATTATTATTATTATTATTATTATTTTCTAATAAGTCTATTACTATAAATTTATTCACAGAATTATGCTTTTTTATCAAATGTATTTTTTTATCTTCATTTTCTATTATTTTTTCTTTACAATTATCAAAATAAACATTGATATTATGATTATGATTTTTTTTTTTTTTTGATATATTTTCTAATTTAGCATATTTTTAGCTTTAATAATAATAATAATAATCGATTTTATTAAAAAAATTTAAAATATCTTTTAATTTTTATTTATATTTTTTTTTAAAAAAAGGAAAAAAGTAAAAATTGCTATATTCATTTCTTGTAATAATACTTTTAAAATATGAAATATGAACTACTTGCAAATGAATTATCTAATAATTTTTCTAGTCTCTTACTGAAATATTAAAAATAAAACAATAATTTAATATTTTTTTTATTATTGTAATTTGGAAATTCAACATTTATTTTAAAAGTCATGTGTAAAGATAATAATAATAATAATAATAGACTTTCCATGAAAGCATTAGTCTTTAGTTAAAATAGTTTCTTGAGATATTTTGTTTTTTAAAAATATTTTTGAATATTCAAATAAAATCAAATAAGACTCTTTATCTGATAAATGATAAATTTTTTTTTTTTTTTTTTTTTTAATTATTTAATATAATAATACATAAGTATTATGATAATTTACCTGTTATAATGTTCAAGACCAGAAATTTCATTTGACGTAAATGAAACTTCCCGGAAAAGGGAACAACCAACAATTTAAGAATAGAACAAAGTAATAAATATTTTAAAAATATATTAAATAATAAAAAAAAAAAAAAAAAAAATTATAAAAATTAAATATGATGGAAAGGAGGAGTTAATTGCATTCACTGACTCAGATTTCCCAGACTATAATACTGATAGAAAATCTACTTCCGGTGGAATTATTTTAATGGGTGAAAAAATCCTATATGTTGAATATTTAAGAAGCAATCAGTATTGCTAATTTCTACTGCAGAAGCTGAAAATAAAAGTACCTTCAGAAAGTGCCAAGAAAATATAATGATTAAGAAGCATTATTAAAGAAATATTATAAAAATAAGAAATTAAATATAATCATCTATACTTGATAATCAAGCAAGTAAATGCCAAATGGAAAATAGTGAAATTAATACTAAATTAATACATATAGATGTCATGTATCATTTCAATAGAGATAGCTTATTAAAAAAAGAAGAATAAATTTGAAATATGTAGATACGGAAAAAGATTCAAATAGTATAAAAAATACTAAAATATAAAAACAATATTTTTATAGAAAAATTACATTTGATGGGGAATGATTAACTACTTTATAATTATACTCTATATTTATTCATATTATCTTAAATATTTATTTATTATGTAATATATTAAAAGTGTATCTATATTCATGCTTAAATTTGCTTACACAGGTGATATACATTCTATATAAAAAATAATATGAATGTACTATCCACTTCTCTCCATAATACTTATGTATTATTAAATAAATAAATAACATATTATCAATTATTATTATATTATTATCAATTATTATTATTATTATTATTATTATTATTATTATTATTATTATTATTATTATTATTATTATTATTATTATTATTATTATTAATATTAATATTATTATTATTATTATTAATTATAATAAAATTATTTTTAATTAAATAAAAATTACATTTATATGTAAAATATATGATTTTGTACATTTTTTTACGTGATTGGAAATAAATAAATAAGTTGTACAACAAAAAAGACTTCTATACATATGTTTTCCTTTATTACATAAAGTAAATCTCAGAAGTTTTATTATATATTAATAAAATAATAGAAGAATTTATTTTAAGATAAAAGAAATTTACTGAAATTCATTTTACTATAGCATTCTTTTTTCTTAAAGAATTCAATAAAATCTAATTTCAATATTGTTAAACAAAAATGTAAGTGAGATAAATTTATAATTTGTATGTTGTTTAGTAAATCTTTAAAATTAAATATTTTTTGTAAATAATTGAATTACTCTTTTTTTTAGTAATATTCAATTATTAAAAACATTATCGATTATTAAATCATTATAAAATTGATGATATTGATAATGAATAATAAATATTAATTATTAACATTGCTATCATTACATCTAAATTTATTTAATTATAATAAATTTTAAATAAAAAAAAAAAATTTCTGAATATTAAATTGTAAAATCTTGACACAATCTAATTTCAAGTTACTAATTAATTTTTTTTTTTTTTTTTTTTTTTTTACTAAATATATTAAATATTAAATTCTTATAATTACCGATAATTTAAAAAATTTATTAAATTTTTAAATATATTTGTTAAATTTACATAAAAAATATTTGCACTTAATTTATGATTCACAATTAACCAAAATCATTATAAATGTGTAATTGTGAATTTTATATTATCATGATTATTTATTAAATATTATATTCAACAATAATCCTCAATATAATAAAGAAAATAAAATTATAATAAAAAAAAAAAAATTATAAAATAAAAATAAAGAAAAATGAAACTTTTAAAAAAGAATATTGAAAAAGATAAGTCAGGTGTAAGTTTTATTTTTATAATTTTTAAAATAAATATTAATTAATAATTGAAATTTCGAGAAATTTAGATTTTTTTTACATTTTTATTAATTTCATAAATAATTTGTAATATATATATATTAATTATATACTTTATTTTTTTTTATTTATTTATTTTATTTTATTTTATTTTTTTTTTTTTTTCTTTTCAATATTTTTTAATATGAATATATATAAATCTGTTAACTTCTTTCTCGATTATAATCATATTAATATTAATAATTAATAAATTAAATATCATATTAATATTATATAATTAAAAGTTTGTCACTTTATCACCTACTGAACCAGAAGATATGTGGCATATTTATAATCTTATTCAAAAAGGTGACCAACTTAAAGCAACTACAATTCGGTATAATTCTAATAAAAGCTCATATATATTTATATTCATTGAAAAATTTTAATATAAATCATTAAAAATGTTAATTGAAAAATTTTAATATAATTTTTAATTATTCTATTTAAATTACTTCTTCTGTAATATAATTCAATGAAATACTTCATAAACAATTTCGTATATACTTTAAAAAAATATATATATAATTTGCAATAAAAATAAAAATGATGTATTTTAAATGTTTAAATTTAACTATAGTCGAGTCATTTCAGAAACTTCAACAGGTTCAACAAATAAATCAACTGTTCATTTAACTTTAACTATCGTTGTTGAAAAATCTCATTTTGATGTTCAATCAAGTCAACTTCATGTTTCAGGAAGAAACATCACTGAAAATAAACACGTCAAAGTAATTATATAAATTACATATATATATATAAATATATATATTATTTATTTATTTATAATAATAAATTTAAATTAATATTTATAACTAATTATAATAATATAAAATAAATTAATTCATAATTCATATTTAATTTATATTATATATATACATATAATATCATTATTAAAAATTTTTTTAAAAACCAATAAAAAAAAATTATTAAAGATTGGTGCTTATCATACCATTGATTTATTTATTAATAGTACTTTAACCTTAATAAAAGAAGAATGGGATATTATTTCGTTAGAAAGAATTGAAGAAGCTTGCGATATCACTAAAACAGCTGATGTTGCAGCCGTTGTATTACAAGAAGGATTAGCTAACGTTTGTTTAATTACTAATACAATGACAGTTGTTCGTCAACGTATTGAAGTTAGTATTCAAAAGAAAAGAAAAGGTTTTGCAAATGGTTATGAAGGTTCATTAAAAAAATTCTATCAACAAGTTATGGATGCTATTATACATCATATTAATTTTGATGTTGTTAAAGTCTTAATTATTGCAAGTCCAGGTTATGTTAAGGTAAATTCTTAAAAAATAGTAAAAAAAAAAAAAAAAAAAATATTATTATTATTATTATTATTATTATTATTATTATTATTATTATTATTATTATTATTATTATTATTATTATTATTATTATTATTATTTATTATTATTATTATTATTATTATTATTATTATTTATTATTATTATTATTATTATTATTATATAATAAGTATTACTATTTATTAGTTTATTCGTTTATTTAATATTCAAATTTTATATATTATGAATTATATATAAAAAAAATAGTAATATATATATAAATTTTTTATTACAATTGATAAATATATATATATTATTTATATATATACTTATTTATTTATTTTTTTATTTATTAATTTATTTCAAAAAATAAATTATATAATAAAAGGATGATTTATATACCTATATGATGAATGAGGCTATGAAAAATGAAATTAAAGTTTTATTAGAAAATAAATCAAAAATTTTATTAATTCATTGTTCAAGTGGTCATAAGCATTCTTTAAATGAAGTTTTAAATGAACCAGCTGTTCGTAATCAACTCTCAGAAACGAAGTATTCCACTGAAATTAAGGCTCTTCAACGTTTTTACGATATGTTAAATAGAGATACAGGAAGAGCATTTTATGGTATTAAATCAATTAACGCTGCATGTGAAAATGGTGCTATTGAAACTTTACTTTTATCTGATAAATTATTTAGGTAATTATAATCATCCTATATATAATATTACATTTTTTTTTCTCGCTTTCTCTCTTCTTTCTTTCTAATTTTATATATTTATATATTTTATTTATAAATTATATTTTATTAAATAAAATCTAAATAAATATAACAATTTATTATATATATATATATTTATATTTATATTTATATTTATATTCTTATTTATATTCATTTTATATTCGTTTACTTTTGTAATAAAAAAATAAAAAAAAAAAAAAAAAGATCAAATGATATTGAAACTCGTAAAAAGTATATTAAATTAGTAGAAGATGTACGTGCTATGGGTGGAAAGGTTTTAATTTATTCAAGTTTACATAATTCTGGTGAACAGTTAAATCAATTAACTGGTGTTGCTGCAATTTTAAGTTACCCAATGGAAGAACCAGATTCAGATGTAGATAATGAAAGTGATAATGATAATAATGATGATGATAGTGTGGAATGGTCTACCTCTTCTTCTGAGGATTCCTCCGATGAAAATTTTTAAAAAGAGAATAGTTATAATAGTCATCCATTAAATATTAAAAAAAAAAAATTAAACGATTATAATATATATAATGAAAAAAATTTTTTTTTTATTTTTTCCAAAAGTAATGAAATTAGAAAAAAAAAAAAAAAAAATAGAAGAACTTTTTTTTTTTTTATTTAAATTTTAATTTTCATTAGATATAATATATAATTAGTTATAATTCCATTTAAAAAATTAATATAAATAAGTAAATTTTATAAAAAAATTATTTTTTAAAAAAGAATTCATTAAAAATTAAAAAAAAAAAAATTTCATCTTTTAAAACAAATTTTTTATCATATTACCTTTTATTAATTAATGAATCAATAATAGAATTTTTTTTTTTATTCATCTACTTATAATGTATATTTATATCGATTTAAAAAATATATATATAAAAGACAAAAATATTTCAAAACAAAAAAACAAAACAAAAAAATAAAATAAAATAAAATAAAATAAAATAAAATAAAATAAAATAAAATAAAATAAAATAAAATAAAATAAAATAATAATAATAATAATAATAATAATA
Organism: Neocallimastix lanati (nom. inval.); assembly: GCA_016946835.1. Taxonomy (NCBI): domain Eukaryota; kingdom Fungi; phylum Neocallimastigomycota; class Neocallimastigomycetes; order Neocallimastigales; family Neocallimastigaceae; genus Neocallimastix; species Neocallimastix lanati (nom. inval.). The sequence continues at coordinate 2,607,181 of JACVTC010000002.1, read as the reverse complement.
ATAATAATAATAATAATAATAATAATAATAATAATAATAATAATAATAATAATAATAATAATAATAAAATAAGATAAAAAAAAAAAAGTTTTCTTTTGTTCTTTCGAGAAAAAAAAATATATATATATATATATATAAATTTTAAAACTTTTTTTTTTTTAATGTTGACAATACAATCATTATTAAACTATAGCACGTATAAATTAAGAAAAAAAAAAAAAAAAAGTTAATATAGAGATCATTAATAAATTTAATATGTATAAATCATGCCTTATATTCAATATTATACTAAACTATTAATATATTGTATATATTATAATTTTTTTTTTGTTGGAGAAGTGTTTTATGCTCCAAACATACAAATTAATTTAATTTCCACTCATTATCTATTACCTCTGTAAAAAAAGGATTTAAATTTGTAATAGAAATGCGCGGCATTGAAGAAAAACTCTAAATATTTAAAATAATAAACTAATTACTACTATCTATACAAATGATGAAAACCTTTTTACTTTAAATACAAGCTTAATAAAAGATATAGGTTATAATATAAATAATATCAATCTAAAATTATAGCATACTAAATTAGGTCATTATAATAATCAAAATCTTCAAAAATTTTTAGAAAACAACAACATTAAGGAAGAAAAAAATGATAATATGAATTATAGCAAAACTTTCTTATGAATATAATTTTAGCAGGAAATTTCTATTATTTGTGAAGTTATCGTTTTTTTTTTTTTTTTTCGATTTTCTTTAATTAATTCTAAAGAGTCAAATTAAATCGAATTAATTTTATTAAAATAGTCCAAACCCTTTTTGTTTCTAAATATTAAATAATTATAGTATTTATTTTTATATTAAAAATCGAATTTTAAATGAAATTGTCAAAAACGAAATTTAATTTCAATTCAGCTATTAGTGAATATCATTTTCAAATCCTCTAATATTGGTGACATCGCCCCAAGGAAAAATCAAATTCCGGGTGATTGCCAATAACAAAAATAATATAAATTAAAGTTTAAGTAAATAAATCTAAATAAATAATAGCTTAAAAGTAGAATAAGTGAATATTTTATAACTAAATTTTTAATTGAAATTTGATCATAATTTTATTTTAATAGCATATAATTGAATGCTTTATTTGTTATATTAGTGAGTATATTACAATATATGAAAAAATATTTTAATTGAAAAATTTAATTTACCAAATTATTTATAATATCAAATTTTAATTAATGCTTTTTTCTTTTATTTTTTGAAAAATTAAATGAAAATTATTTTTATTATTATTTAGTAATATTTTTTTTTTTTTTTTTTTTTAATTGAAAAATTTAATTAAAATTATTTTGATGAATATTTTGAATTAGAAATAAAATATTTAATAGTTGAAATAATATTTTTATATTAATGATTGCTTGTGTTAATAGTCATTCTCGGAAAAAAAAAAAATTAAACATAATTTTAAATTGAAAAAATTGAATTATTTTCTGTTAAAAATAAAAATTGAACAAAAATTGAAATTTTTTATTAAATTAATTTAATTCTATATTAAATTTTTTTGAAAAATTTTTTAAAATGTAATAATACATCATAACTAATTAGTATATGCTGTTGATATTTATTTTTGGTGTTTAATTATTAGTTTATTGAATAACCGTATAAATTGAAATTTAAATTTAGTATTTTCGAATGCTTCTATTGAATCCAATTAATAATTCTTGGTAATGTGGGTCATTTTCTATAACTGGAGCAGGTCTCCAATGTCAAATTAGTCGATGTTTGGACCTAATTTTATACTCATATTTTTTTTTCTTTTCTTGTCATCTTATATTTTATATAGGTCCTGTGCAAAGAAGTAGCATTTCTTTTACTACAAGAAAGTTATCGCTTATATTTTGAATATATTTTAATTTAGAATTAGTACCATTAAATAAGAAAATATCATCGATTGATGGATTAAAACCATAGTTAATTTAGAGTGGAGTTTGTTTGATAGATTCATTTATAGTATTATTATAAACAAATTCTTCAAGATGTAGCAATTCTACCCAGTCATCACTGAAAAAGGTTCTTGAATATATTATTTTTAAAACTTGACTTCCGTTCTTCTGTAAATGGATATATTGGACCGTAATATAAGGTAGCATCTTTTTACAGCACTATTTTACAGTCAGTAAATCGATTAGGAGGTAATTTATCAGCTTTAATTTTACTAAAAACTTCTATTAAATCTCTATATGCCTCTATAATATCAGTAATTTCAAAGTCTTCTTTGTCATCTTCATCATCAAAATAATAATTTCTAAAATTATTATTAGATAAAAATGAATAAATAACATAATTGAAATTATATCCATCTTGAACTTTAAAATAATTTTTTGAATTTTTTGATATATTTTTTGAATTTTTTGATATATTTTTTGAATTTTTTGATATATTTTTTGAATTTTTTGATAATTTTTTTGATAAATATTTTGAAGAATTTATATAATTTATTGTAATATTGTTCATTGATTGTCACACAAGCAATATTTTTATTTTTATTATTACTTAAATTTTTTACATTATTTAAAATATTATTTTCATAATTTTTTCTGGAATTTGAATTACGTTTTTTCTACAATTTTAGATATAAATGTGGCTTTTTATCTTTTATTTTCTTGTTGCTCTAATATAAACAATATATATTTTAATTTCGTAAATTCTGCATCGTTAGTTGTGGAGTTATTTGTGGTTGAATCTATTGATTGTTTTGTTTACATTAAAATATAATGAATTAAAATAATTTTAATTCATATATTTCACATATTCCTGAAAACATAGGAATAATGGTTTAAAAATCTTGTTGAAGTATTCATTACTATCTCTTTTCACAACATTTAATCCATTGGTATTCCAACTAAGACAAAAAGAAAACTTTCCTGTGTTAGAATGTGAAATATGACTTTGAGAATTAAGAGAATTAAGATTAAGAATATTGGGAACATTGAGTTCATGATTGCCATTTATAACATTTACTAAATTTGTTTAACAGAAGTTTACTGCGTTAGTATCATTGGATGTATTATTAGATATTTAATTTTGTTTTAAATGCCAAAAAGAAACCTTATGATTCTATTTGGAACATCTATGATATTAAATTTTAACTCCTGATAGTACATTTTCAAATACTTCTTTAAATTTTTCGTGGTTGAAATTTGGAGTGTATACTTTTATCCTGAAGAAGCTATCATTGAATTTAGTATTTTTTTTTTACTGACAAAATATTATCATTGAATTTTTTGAATTTAGAATAAATAAATTCCTTCATTTTAGCATTGGTCCATGAGTGTATCCCACGGATAAAAATCAACCTTGTGTTGTCAGTAGATGTTTCATAACAGTGAGAATCCCGGTGAAATATTTTTTCCATAATGAACTATATATTATAAATCAATAAAAATGAAATTAATATAAACTAAAATACTAAGGACTAAGAAATATAAATATTAATAAAAAATTTAAAAAAATAAAATATAGTAAAATTAAAAAAAAAAAAAAATATATATATATATATAATAATTAAAATAAAATGAAGTTTTTTCTTTGTTCTTTGTGTAGTAACTGCTAAATATTTAAGTAAAATAAACCACTTGAATATTTTGTTATAAAGAATAATCTTTTCTTTTTATCTTTTGAATTATTGTTTTTCTTTTCAATTAATAAATCTCTGTATAACGTAAAAATTTCCTGTTAAATAATCATATATTATAAAAAATGTAGATGTAAATAAAATGTTAGTAGTGAAAGACTATAAAAAGATTCCCATCCGTTAAATTAGGTCTTAAACACAAGTTTTGGAGTGAATCAATCTCCTACATTTCCATTTTACAATAGCTACATGAGAGTTTAAATAATACAATAGAAAAATACATATACAAAATAATGCTAAAGTAAAGAATACACTAGATTTATATGTAGAAACTACATGATATTATTAATTATACAACTCCAATGTTACTACATCCAGTTTAAAACAATATAAAACATCAGGTTCATTTTCTACAGTCTTTCAGCATCCCAATTTTCTCTCTTTGTACAAGAAGCCACTTAAGAAAGGATAACCATCGATTATCATCAGAATCACAGAAAGCTGTAATTAGTACATCTTTTTTTTTTAGACTAAAAAGAGAATACACTTCTAGTGCTTTATTAAATAGACGATTATATTTTTAGGTATTGATTTTTTTTAAAAAAAAACATTATATAATTTAAAGTTAAAAAAAGTATGAAAAAGATTAAGTAAAATAAAATAAAACCAAATTTTAATTAATCATGAAAAAAATTTAATGTTATAAAGAATAAAAATAAGTTCCAAAGTAAAAAAATTTCGGTGTGATGTATATTATGTGTAGTAACATGATCACCAGTTAAATCTAAAATAATAAAACAAAGAAGTAACATCTTTGAAATAGATAGTATGGTATCCACTAAACTCTCCCCTGAACCACAAGAAAGATCATCAAAAATTGAATTACTTACTATAGGTTCTGTGTTCGGAACTGTGCTGTTAGTAAATTCGTATTGATGAGAATTAACAGGAATTCTAACTGCATTATTCCTTTGTCATATCGGTACGACGTCGGCACTCTTGGTAATGAAAGTGTTTTTTTGCTAAACCTCCAAAAAGTAACTCAAGAGAACTACTGATGATTGATATTGTATTAGCAAGATATTCTGCAAGCCCCACAATATTCGGAACAGTAGACCCCTGTGAACTTTTTAGAAGTTGTTCACTTAAATGTCCCCATTCTTCAGTATCGAATTGTAGCTCATCTAAAGCTAAAATTTCACCAAGAAAGAATATATAAATATACCTGTTTACGAATGGCGTTATTGAATAATCAACCAGAAATGCTTTGGTTCTTAAACAAAACATCCCATTCCTTTTTATAATTTAAATCAATAATGTCTGCATCTCTTCCACCAAGAAGAAAGTTATATAATCGGTACCACGTCACATATATATTTACACACTCATTATTCAGAAAATTACTTAAATTACCACGATTTTTACCAATTGAACTATTCACTAAATTAGAAGTTACGATATTATAATTTTCACTTTTACTAATATTAATAATTCTATTTTCACTATCACTATTTCTACTATTATTAACCATATTATTTCTATTGTTAATATTATTAATATTATATACTTCGTTACCACTATCAGAATCAGAACATAGTTCTATATTATTCATATCTGTGATAACAGTGTCTACATTACTATTAGATATTGGACAATATTTAGAAATAATATAAAATATTTCATAAGGAATATCAATATCCTAAAAATATTTCATTCGAAATTCAAGGAAAAGATAGCATTTAGAAAACCGATGTTCCAATCGAGGATTACTATTTTTTCTATAACAACAAGGACACCTTTCAGGACAGTCTTCTTCAATCATTTTGGCGGCTTTGGCAACAAGAGCATCGAATTTATATCCACATCTGGCACGAAGTACCCATCGGAAGCCAATGCTAAATTCAGGATATTTATAATTTAGCTTAAGATACTCTCTAGTTTTTCGAAATTATTATTCTTATAAGCCTTAGCTTTGATTGATTTTCCTGCCATATCTCTATTCCAGTAAAAGTTTAAAATAGCTTTTTTTAGATGGAAATTTATCTAATTTGTAAGCTAAAATTTTACTTTCTTTATCCCATGCATGACGTCTACAACGAGATATATCTCTAAGTAAATCAGAGATAATACATTTTGAGTTTTTCCATTTTTTAAAGCACCTTACCTTAGCAATCGCACATTTCGCCGAAAGAGGAGGAACGTTAAGTTTTTTTAGAAACACAATAAAGGGAGGTAAAGCTATTCCCTTTAGAAAATCCTTCAATCCAGTATAATCTTGAATTAACTTGTGTTTGTGTACTTCTCATTTTATCTTTGTTAGATCCAAGTAGAGGTGCATAATATGAAACATGTCCAATTACTATAGCTGAAAATAACATTCTTTTATAAGGGATAGGAATATGAAGATTCTTAAGAAATCCTTTTATGGAATAAAGTGCATTTCTAACTTTATTATTCACTCTCTGTATGATCGGTTTCAATTCTAAATCATTTGAAAATGATACACCTAAGTAGGTATAGCAATTCGTTTTAGGTAACTCTTGACTTGAAAGATAGAAGGTAGGATTACTATTATAAAGAAAACTAGAAAATTCCCCTCGTACTACTAGACTTGCACATTTATTGATACCAAATTGCATTTTTATTATTCCAGCCCATTTACTGGCAAACTTTAACAATTTCTTAAGTTGTGATCTTGTTTGAGCACATAACACAATGTCATCTGAAAAAAGACCTCCACAACAACGTTTATCACTAATAGAAATGCCATATTTATTACAATTATTAAAAATATCATTAATGAACAAGTTAAACAAAATTGGTGAGAGGAGACAATCTTAAATGGAATAGAAATTTTGGAATTTGAAAGAAATTTACTAACAGAAAAGAGAGCTTTAGTAACTTTAGAGTTAAGTAATTTAATAACAGGGTTCAACGATAAGCTTTTATCAAATGATATACCTAAATAGGTATAACATTTAGTTATTGGGATTGGTTTTTTTTTTTTTTTTTTTTTTTTTTTTTAACGGCAGCAAACTTGTTTCGTCTTTATTAATTAAATATTTGATAAAATACATGTAATAAAAAGGAAAAAAAAAAGATAAAAAAATAAAAAAAAAAAAAAAAAAAAAAAAAACACAAAATAAAATAAAATAAAATAATGGTATAAAATAGTAGTAGTAGTAGAATACGATTTGAACCTATTGAACAAAGACCATTGCTGACCAATAGCAATAGGTATAATCAATTGAAGAAGAGCTGTTTTTTTTTTTTTTTTTTTTAACGGCAGCAAACTTGTTTCATCTATATTAATTAAATATTTGATAAAATATATGTAATAAAATAATAAAAAAAAAAGATAAAAAAATAAACAAAAAATAAAACACAAAATAAAATAAAATAATGGTATAATATATTCTAGTTTCATTTAATTAATATTTGTAAGACTTCACAAGGGCATTATTATACTGAAGTATAATAATTATTTTTGACTTCACAATGTGAATCATAATTTTTAAGATACAAAATTATGATCTTCATTGGTTGCGCTAGCCCTGCTGGCCTGTCTTACTGTTTCTTCAGCATTGACGCTCTTGGTAGTAGTAGTACGATTCGATTTGAACCTATTGAACAAAGACCATTGCTGGTCAATAGCAATAGGTATAATCGATTGGAGAAATGCCGCAGTAACCACTAAGAACGGAGTATCAGAATAAGCACCTGATTTCATCTGTCACTTAAATAGATCCTCCCATTCCCTTGTACTGTTATTAATACTTCGACCTCCAAGAAGGAAATTAAACACTTTTTCACACACACTAGAATCAACATACACATTATTTTCAATACTATTATTAACATTACTAATAAAACTATTATTAATATTACTATTAACTATTATTACTATTACTATTATTACTGTTGCTGTAATCATTATTACTATTAACTATATCATTTGTTAGGTTGCCACTGTAAAAAGCATTATATAAAAATAAAAATTTATCATTAACTTTACTACGAATATGATTGAAAAATGGACAATCAATTAACCAATGACTTATCCATTGTTTATTACTTTTACAACAGGGACAAAAATTAGGACACATTTGATCTACTAAAGAAGAGCCGTAGTAACCACCAAGAATGGAGTATCAGAATAAACACCTGATTTCATCTGGCATTTAAATAGATCCTTCTATTCCCTTGTACTGTTATTAATATGTATTAATATTTTTTTTTTTTTTTTTTTTTTTTTTTTTTTTTTTTAACGGCAGCAAACTTGTTTCATCTTTATTAATTAAATATTTGATAAAATACATGTAATAAAATAATAAAAAAAAAAAAGATAAAAAAATAAACAAAAAATAAAACACAAAATAAAAATAAAATAATGGTATAATATATTCTAGTTTCATTTAATTAATATTTGTAAGACTTCACAAGGGCATTATTATACTGAAGTATAATAATTAACTTTGACTTCGCAATGTTAATCATAATTTTAAGATACAAAATTATGATCTTCATTGGTTGCGCTAGCCCTGCTGGCCTGTCTTACTGTTTCTTCAGCATTGACGCTCTTGGTAGTAGTAGTACGATTCGATTTGAACTTATTGAACAAAGACCATTGCTGGTCAATAGCAATAGGTATAATCGATTGGAGAAGTGCCGCAGTAACCACTAAGAACGGAGTATCAGAATAAGCACCTGATTTCATCTGGCACTTAAATAGATCCTTCCATTCCCTTGTACTGTTATTAATACTTCGACCTCCAAGAAGGAAATTAAACACTTTTTCACACACACTAGAATCAATATACACATTATTTTCAATACTATTACTAACATTACTAAAAATACTATTACTAATATTATTATTACTATTATAATTATTACTATTATTACTATTACTATTATCATTATTACTATTAACAATATCATTTGTTAGGTTGCCACGGTAAAAAGCATTATATAAAAATAAAATTTTATCATTAACTTTACTACGAGTATGATTGAAAAAGGGACAATCAATTAACCAATGACTTATCCATTGTTTATTACTTTTACAACAGGGACAAAAATTAGGACACATTTGGTCCACTATTTTTGCAGCTTTAGCAATTCTAGCATCTAATCTATATCCGCTTCGTGCTCTCAATAGCCAATAGAAACCATATGAAAGATCAGGATAGTCATAACAAAGTTTTATAAATTTTGATGTTTCTTCGAATTTGTTTTTGTCATAAAACTCAGCTTTAATAGAATTGATTTTCATATCTCTTTTCCAATAAAAATCCTTGATTTTATTATCGTTATTACCTCTTTTCTCTAGTTTACGTTTAAGAGTTCTACTTTCTTTTGTCCATGTATATTTTCTAGATTTTGGAATATTATTAACTAAATAGGAAATAATACAATTTGAATTTTTCCATTTATCAAAACATTTGACCTGAGACAAAGCACACTTAGCTGACAATGGAGGAATATGTAAATCTTTTGAAATAGAATATACATTAATAAATGATTTGGCTTTTTGTATACCTGCAATCCATCTTAATCCTTTATTAATTAATTTCTGAGTATTATTTGTTCTCGTTTTATTCGAACCAAGTAAAGGTGCAAAGTAAGAGACTTTACTAAGTACATAAGAGTTAATTATAATCTTCTTAAATGGAATAGGAATTTTGGAATTTGAAAGAAATTTACTAACAGAAAAGAGAGCTTTAGTTACTTTAGAGTTAAGTAATTTAATAATAGGTTTCAACGATAAGCTTTTATCAAATGGTATACCTAAATAGGTATAACATTTAGTTATTGGAATTGGTTGACCAGCAAGATAAAAAGTAGGATCTCTTTTATTTTGAAAAAGAGGTGTGTCAGGTCGAATCACCATCGTTGCACACTTTTTTTTTTTTTTTTTTTTTTTTTTTTTAACGGCAGCAAACTTGTTTCATCTTTATTAATTAAATATTTGATAAAATACATGTAATAAAATAATAAAAAAGAAAAAAAAGATAAAAAAATAAACAAAAAATAAAACACAAAATAAAAATAAAATAATGGTATAATATATTCTAGTTTCATTTAATTAATATTTGTAAGACTTCACAAGGGCATTATTATACTGAAGTATAATAATTAACTTTGACTTCGCAATGTTAATCATAATTTTAAGATACAAAATTATGATCTTCATTGGTTGCGCTAGCCCTGCTGGCCTGTCTTACTGTTTCTTCAGCATTGACGCTCTTGGTAGTAGTAGTACGATTCGATTTGAACTTATTGAACAAAGACCATTGCTGGTCAATAGCAATAGGTATAATCGATTGGAGAAGTGCCGCAGTAACCACTAAGAACGGAGTATCAGAATAAGCACCTGATTTCATCTGGCACTTAAATAGATCCTTCCATTCCCTTGTACTGTTATTAATACTTCGACCTCCAAGAAGGAAATTAAACACTTTTTCACACACACTAGAATCAATATACACATTATTTTCAATACTATTACTAACATTACTAAAAATACTATTACTAATATTATTATTACTATTATAATTATTACTATTATTACTATTACTATTATCATTATTACTATTAACAATATCATTTGTTAGGTTGCCACGGTAAAAAGCATTATATAAAAATAAAATTTTATCATTAACTTTACTACGAGTATGATTGAAAAAGGGACAATCAATTAACCAATGACTTATCCATTGTTTATTACTTTTACAACAGGGACAAAAATTAGGACACATTTGGTCCACTATTTTTGCAGCTTTAGCAATTCTAGCATCTAATCTATATCCGCTTCGTGCTCTCAATAGCCAATAGAAACCATATGAAAGATCAGGATAGTCATAACAAAGTTTTATAAATTTTGATGTTTCTTCGAATTTGTTTTTGTCATAAAACTCAGCTTTAATAGAATTGATTTTCATATCTCTTTTCCAATAAAAATCCTTGATTTTATTATCGTTATTACCTCTTTTCTCTAGTTTACGTTTAAGAGTTCTACTTTCTTTTGTCCATGTATATTTTCTAGATTTTGGAATATTATTAACTAAATAGGAAATAATACAATTTGAATTTTTCCATTTATCAAAACATTTGACCTGAGACAAAGCACACTTAGCTGACAATGGAGGAATATGTAAATCTTTTGAAATAGAATATACATTAATAAATGATTTGGCTTTTTGTATACCTGCAATCCATCTTAATCCTTTATTAATTAATTTCTGAGTATTATTTGTTCTCGTTTTATTCGAACCAAGTAAAGGTGCAAAGTAAGAGACTTTACTAAGTACATAAGAGTTAATTATAATCTTCTTAAATGGAATAGGAATTTTGGAATTTGAAAGAAATTTACTAACAGAAAAGAGAGCTTTAGTTACTTTAGAGTTAAGTAATTTAATAATAGGTTTCAACGATAAGCTTTTATCAAATGGTATACCTAAATAGGTATAACATTTAGTTATTGGAATTGGTTGACCAGCAAGATAAAAAGTAGGATCTCTTTTATTTTGAAAAAGAGGTGTGTCAGGTCGAATCACCATCGTTGCACACTTTTTTTTTTTTTTTTTTTTTTTTTTTTAACGGCAGCAAACTTGTTTCATCTTTATTAATTAAATATTTGATAAAATACATGTAATAAAATAATAAAAAAGAAAAAAAAGATAAAAAAATAAACAAAAAATAAAACACAAAATAAAAATAAAATAATGGTATAATATATTCTAGTTTCATTTAATTAATATTTGTAAGACTTCACAAGGGCATTATTATACTGAAGTATAATAATTAACTTTGACTTCGCAATGTTAATCATAATTTTAAGATACAAAATTATGATCTTCATTGGTTGCGCTAGCCCTGCTGGCCTGTCTTACTGTTTCTTCAGCATTGACGCTCTTGGTAGTAGTAGTACGATTCGATTTGAACCTATTGAACAAAGACCATTGCTGGTCAATAGCAATAGGTATAATCGATTGGAGAAGTGCCGCAGTAACCACTAAGAACGGAGTATCAGAATAAGCACCTGATTTCATCTGGCACTTAAATAGATCCTTCCATTCCCTTGTACTGTTATTAATACTTCGACCTCCAAGAAGGAAATTAAACACTTTTTTACACACACTAGAATCAATATACACATTATTTTCAATACTATTACTAACATTACTAAAAATACTATTACTAATATTATTATTACTATTATAACTATTACTATTATAACTATTACTATTATTACTATTACTATTATCATTATTACTATTAACAATATCATTTGTTAGGTTGCCACGGTAAAAAGCATTATATAAAAATAAAATTTTATCATTAACTTTACTACGAGTATGATTGAAAAAGGGACAATCAATTAACCAATGACTTATCCATTGTTTATTACTTTTACAACAGGGACAAAAATTAGGACACATTTGGTCCACTATTTTTGCAGCTTTAGCAATTCTAGCATCTAATCTATATCCGCTTCGTGCTCTCAATAGCCAATAGAAACCATATGAAAGATCAGGATAGTCATAACAAAGTTTTATAAATTTTGATGTTTCTTCGAATTTGTTTTTGTCATAAAACTCAGCTTTAATAGAATTGATTTTCATATCTCTTTTCCAATAAAAATCCTTGATTTTATTATCGTTATTACCTCTTTTCTCTAGTTTACGTTTAAGAGTTCTACTTTCTTTTGTCCATGTATATTTTCTAGATTTTGGAATATTATTAACTAAATAGGAAATAATACAATTTGAATTTTTCCATTTATCAAAACATTTGACCTGAGACAAAGCACACTTAGCTGACAATGGAGGAATATGTAAATCTTTTGAAATAGAATATACATTAATAAATGATTTGGCTTTTTGTATACCTGCAATCCATCTTAATCCTTTATTAATTAATTTCTGAGTATTATTTGTTCTCGTTTTATTCGAACCAAGTAAAGGTGCAAAGTAAGAGACTTTACTAAGTACATAAGAGTTAATTATAATCTTCTTAAATGGAATAGGAATTTTGGAATTTGAAAGAAATTTACTAACAGAAAAGAGAGCTTTAGTTACTTTAGAGTTAAGTAATTTAATAATAGGTTTCAACGATAAGCTTTTATCAAATGGTATACCTAAATAGGTATAACATTTAGTTATTGAAATTGGTTGACCAGCAAGATAAAAAGTAGGATCTCTTTTATTTTGAAAAAGAGGTGTGTCTGGTCGAATCACCATCGTTGCACACTTATTAATTCCAAAATTCATCATATTAAATTTAGCCCATTCATTTACCTTCTTAAGCATTTTTTTCAACTTAGTTCTTGACGGTGCGCAATGTATTAATATTAAAAGAATTACTTTCTTTTTTAGACTTATTGAGAAGTAGTTAATTAAGAATCTCATTTAATAATATACTTCGTTAATAAATAAATAAATAAATAAATAAATTAATAAAAATAAAAAATAAAAAAAAAAAAAATAAACACAGAAGACACAATAATCTAAAGAATAACAATCTTTAATTTTTTATATTTTTTAAGATATTTTTTTTTATTTATTTTTTTTATTGTATTGTATTTATGTAATATTTTTTGTTTATTTTTCTTATTTAATTATGATTAAATTTTAATATAATAATTTCTTATAAATTATTTTTACAATTATTGTTTTAGAAAACTAAATTTTCTTTAAATTATTATATATAAATTTTATCTTTAAATATTTTTGTTGATATTAATTTTCCTTTTTTTTTTTTTTTTGGACTTTTATTTTCTTTTTTTTTTTTTTTTTATTTTTCTTTAGGAACTTGACATTTTTTAAAACAAATTATATTAACATTTAACCTAGTAGTTAACACTAATAAGGTAATCAGCTAATGATTCAACAATCTTAGTAGCTTCTCCTGGTTGAGTTGGTTCAACATAGGTACCAATAAGAACAGCTTGATTAGTTTTAACACAGGCACAACCATCATTACCGGCCTTAGCATAGATACTTCTGTCATCAGCTCTAAGGGCAATGTACTTCTTACCATTGATATGTAAACCACTAGTACGAATACCAGATGGATCCTTAAAAGCCTTAATTAAATTTTGGAATTCAGTGGCACTGACTGCGAATCCAGCTGAAGTAGCCCAGGTACTTCCATCATGACCATGAATAGCTGCTTGAGCGATTTTACCAGTACCAAGAAGGTTTTGGTCAACGTAAGCTTGCCAAGACATATTTATTTATTATCTAAATTTTTTTTTTTATTAAATAAAAATATTATTAATATATTATTTTAATTTACTTTTATTTATTTATTTTATTTTTTTTTTAATTTGATCTATCATACATCTTTGTTTATGATGTATGATTAACATTTTGCTAATATTTTATTCCAACTTCAGTTCAATCTTTTAAATTGTTTACTTTTTCTTTTTCATGTTTATATTACTTTATAAATATACTAATTTTTAATTGTTTTGTATTTGTTCAATATTTATTATTAATACTTTTTTTCACTATTTGAACAATTCTTCTTCTCAAACTTATTACTATTTGTATCATTATTATTATTTTTATTAATATTTATATTAATTTTTATTATTTATTTTTCTTTCAATTTTTTTTTCTATGATCAATTTAAATTTCATTTTTGTTTGTTTACTTCGCCTCTACTAATATGTTTATTTATTTATTCTATTTTTATTTATCTACTTCTTATTAATTTTTGTTTGCCTCTTATTTTATTTCTTTTTTTTTTCTTCAAATTATTTTCCTTTAATTATTTTTATAATTTTTATTTTATTTATTCAATATTTACTTATACAAAAAAAATTATTTCAAGGTTTTTTAGAGGTTTTCGTTTTTTGCTATAATTCTTATTTTTTTTATTTATTAAATAAAAAAAAGTAAAATTATCTAAGAATTAAAAAAGAAAAAAGAATTTTTAAATTATTTTTTTATATTTATATGATTTTTAAATTTACTTTTTTTTTTACTTAATATTTTATAAATTATTTAATTTATTTTTATTTATTATTGTTTTTTTTTTAATAGTAAATAATTAATAAATAATAAAAATTATAATATAAATAACTATTATATTAATAATAATTATATTGATAATATATATTATAATATATTAACATAAGTATAAAATTTTTTTTAATTACTTTTTTTTTTTTCTTTATTAATAATTAAATCTAAATCTTATAATTGAATTTAATTGATTTTTATTTTATTCTTATTTTATTTTTTATTTATTATTATTTTCTATTTATTTTATTTTATTTTTATTATTTTTTATATTTTATTTTATTTTATTTTATTTTTATTTTTTTTACAAATTAAATATTATATAAAGTTATATATTATTAATAGATAATAATATATTTTAAAATAATGAAAAAATTAATTAAACTTTACTAGTTCAAATAAAAAAAAGTATATGATATAAAATATAATAACAGAGTAAATATATATGCTGATAACATTAAAAGAAAAAATAAAACTTAATAGTTAATTAAAAATTATTGATATTAAATAGCATAAAATTATTATTTATTCATATATAATATATATATATGAATAAATAATATATAGGAAATGATAAATATAAGATATATATATATTTCAATTTTATTAGTATCTTAACTACATCGACTGTCAACTTTGATTCTAGTATTGTATGAATTAGGAATTCATTAAATATATATAAGGCAAAATAATAAATAATAATTACAATAAAAAAGTTTATGAAAATTTAAAACTAAAATATATAAAATATAAAAAAAATATAAAATGGAATTTAATATTATAATATTAAATTCATATTTATACTTTAATTAAACATTAAACCATTTATTTAACAAAAAGAATATATATATTTTATAATTCAATTATAGTGATTCAGCTTGAATATTTATGAGTATAAATATATATATTTTTTTAAAAAAGAAATATTTATTATTAAATTATTAAATAAATATTAGAATATGTAATAATTAATAATAATATTAGAGCCTTCATGAAGTTACAAAATAATAAAAAATAATAATGATAATTTTCTTTATATAAACTTCTATATAAATTATTTAATAAAACTTGTAATCTTTTTAAGCTAAATTAAATCAGTATGATTTGATTATTATGATATTAATATTAGTATTAGTTTTAGCATGCTTAATTTTTAAATTTCTACTATTATCATAATTTTAATTATGATTTAAAAATAATTATAGTTTTAAATTAATATACTTTTTTTTTATTATTATATAAATATATTAATAAAATTAAAATTATTTTTAAAGGCATTATATAATATATATAAATAACCTAATTGCTAAAATTATGTTAACTTTTTCTATTTTTCTAAAAAAGAAAAAGAAAAGATAATAATAAAATAAACCAAAAAAAAAATTATTTACGAAAAAATATTAATAAAAATAAACTAATATAAATAAAAAAAAATTATTTTAAAAAAAAATTTAAAAAAAAATATTTTAAAATTGATATATTTTACAAAAAAAACAACACTGCAAGAGTAAAAGTTAACCTTATATTATTGAAAGTATTGTAATAGTCATCAATAAAGTACAAATAAATATTTATAATTTATATGGTATTATTAAATATGATAGAAAATTTTTATATTTTTTTTTATAATTAATATCTTAAAAAGTATAAAAAAATACATCTATATTGAAAATATTTTAATTAGAAATAATTTCTAAAAAAAAATTAATTAAAACTATCTAAAATATATATATAATATTTTAATTTTTTTTTTTTTTTTTTTAAAAAAAAAACATATATATATATAATATTTTAAATTTTTTTAAAAAAAAAAACTTTTTATTATTTGAATGAATGATAGTTTAATATTTCTATTTACTTTATTTATTTTATTTTATTATATTTTTAATAAATAAACTTTTATATGAAAAAAAAATTTTTTTTTAATGAAGATGAATAATATAATGAATATTTTCATAATAATTTTTCTTATGTAATATTAAATAAATACTATGGAAATTATAATTAAAATAAATTAATATCGATTTCAAATAATTATATTCTTCGCTATAATATTTAATAATATTTAATTATTCTCTACTTTCTCTATTTCTTTAACATAAATTACTAATATATAAATTACAAAAAATATTAATATAATATTATATTTAAAACTCATAAAATAAAAGAATGATAAAATTATTATATTTATTTATTTAAACTTAAAATTAGATTATTTATATATAATAATATGAACTATAAAAAGTATGTTTAGTGTCACTAATACATAATGATTTGCTTTGTAATTGAATTAAATATGGAAATAAATATCCACAAAAAAGGTCATAATCATGTCACGATTTATTTATTAATTTTTATATTTTTTTTTAGAAAAAAATTTTTTTTTTCATTACAACATATAAATAAATAAATTTAATGGATTATTATTATTATTTTGAAATGAAAACATCTAAATATAAGTAGTTTATTATTATTTTTTTTATAAATTTTAATTAAAGAATGAATCAATTTAAAAATAATAAATATTGTAATTCTATATTATTTGATATCAAAAAAAAAAAAAAAAAAAAAAAAAATAAAATTAAAATATTGTTTTTATACCCATTTATATTCAAATTTAAAGTTCCAAGTTTAAATGCATAATAAAGACAGTTTATTTAATTTTTAGTATTTTATTTTATTTTTATTTTTATTCTTTAATATTGTTTACATTTTTTGATATAATATTTAATCTTGGTATTAAAAATATTGTTTAAGCCATAATATATTCCATACGCATAAATATATGCATATATTATTTTAAAAGATAATGATTATTAGAATTATGTTATATTAATATTTAATATTTAACGAAATATTATGTGTTTTCGCTTCTATTTAATATTTTTAATATGGCTTAAAAAATAAAATCATTTAAAAAAATATTTATAATACCATTTAAAAATATAACATAATATAACAAATATATTTTAAAGAAGAAAAATAGATATATTGTTTATATACAAAAATATAAATATATAAATAACTTTTAATTTTTTTTTTAAACAATGAAACTCAATAAAAACAAAAATTATATATAATAATAATAATATTATTATTTTTTAATAATCAAATAAAATAAAATAAAATAAAATAAAATTTAATTAAATTTAATTAAATTAAAAATTTAATTAATTTTTATTCGTTATATGTATTATCCATTAATACATATTCATATTAATTCTAATATATCATTATATAATATAATAGTGTAAGCAATAACAAATTTTTAATATTAAATTTTTATAATTACATTAATTACATTTTAATTTTTTAATATTAGCCAATATTTTGTTTGAATGTAACAATAATGTAATATTTCGATCTTTTATGTATATTTATAGTAATTTTTTTTTTTTTTAAATTAATTATTTAAATACAAAGAAAAATCAAAAACTTTGAAATAATATTAACAAAAATAGTATTTGAACAGAATTTTCATATATCGTTAATAATAGTAAATTTTAGAAAATGATATAATATAAATTGTATGTAAGTATATTTTATACATAAAATATTGTTTTTTTATTTTTTATTTTTATATTTACTTTTTTTTTTTTTTTTTTTTTAGAAAAAAAGGGATATAAAAAGTAAATAAAAAAAAATTGTGTTTAGTAAAATAATTTAAACTATCAAAATATAGGGTTTTTTTTTTTTAAAAAAAAAAAAAAAATAAAAAGATGTATTGTACTTAAAATAATTAATTTATTATACATTATGTTATTCTATGTAATGAATTTTAATATACATTATTCATGTGATATGACAAAGTTCCTTTTGTAATTAAATATATAATGGATATTCTCCTATATATTGAATTCAACAAAATAATAAATATATAAAAAAAACTTTATAGAAGTTAAGATAAAATATATATATATATATATATATATATATAAAATATAAATGATAGAAAGCTTTGAAAATTTAGTTTATTTAAAATTAAATAAAAATATTTATGTTATAATTTCATACTTAAATAAAAGGAAAAGTTAATTGTTATTTTATTAATACATACATAAATAACGTTTATTATGATATTAAATAATGAATAACAAAAATTGTTATCTTTAATAAAATTTGTACTTTTATTATCTAAACATATAATCTTTTTTTGCTCATATATATTTTTTTTTTCATATTTCTTAAAATAATGAAAGAAAAAAAAATAGCAATAATCATAATTTAGTATTTTATTCCTTATTATAAAAAAAAAACATTGATAATAAATAAGGAAAACTTTAAGAAATAAAATAAAAGTAAACAAAAGATAATCGTATTTTTTAAATTATAAATTAATATATTAGATGCATTATTTAAATATACTAATATTATAATATTAATATAGTTTTAAAAAAATATTAACCTTTTCAAAATCAAATAATTTAAAGTTTATGAAATTTCTTGATATGATATATGATTGTTTTTAGTAAATAATTAAATATTTAGCAATGTTTTTTTTTTTTTTTTTTTTTTTTTTATAAACAATGAATCAATGTATATGTATTATTTTATTTATATTATTTTATATTATTTTTTAAAAATTGTTTATTATAATATAAATGTAATATTGTTAATTGAAATAAAAAAAATGGATAATTGATAATAATTAGCATATATATATATATTAATTTTTTTTTATTAATATTATTATAAAAAGTATATTAGAATCAATATTTAAATACAAAAATTCATGTGAGTACTAATTATTATATCATAAAATTATTATTGTTAATATTTCAATTATTGACTATTTAATTTTTTTTTTTAAACAAGTGATTACATTTATTTTATTTATCAAAAAAAAAAGAAGACTTTAATATGTTTAATTTTTAATATTAATTATAATAATTATATAACTAAAAATATATTATTTGATGTGGAAAATAAAATATTGGGCAATAACTCCTACGGAAAATATTATAATATTATATACAATTGATAATAAATAAAGTTTATGTGAAGGCTAATGAAATTTAATTTATTTAGATTATAACAAAAAAAAAAAAAAAAAAAATTAAATATGATTATTAATATTCACCAAAAAAAAAGATGAGTTATTTACTAATAAAATTATAATAATTTTTAACATCTATATAATAAAACTTTAAATATAATAATATTTAAGGTTTTATTATTTTATTCATTATTATAATTATTATTATTTTTTGATTCTATTAATTTTTCTAATATTATAAAAAAAATTTTTTTTTTTATGAATATGTCCTATTTTAAAATTTAATCTTTAAGTAGAATTAACAATAAAATACTAAAAATACATCTATATACTATTTATTATAATATTATAAAATTTAATTATATTAATATCATAAATAGTATATTTTATTATTAAAAATTATGAAATCATTTTTAGTAAAACAATAACAATACTTATATATATGTAATTTACTTAAAATGTTTAATATTAATATATAAATGATATTTAATTTCTATTATTTAGATAATAATTTTAATAATAAAAGAGCAATTAAATACAATAATAATTTATTATTATTACTTTCCATAAAAAATATTATAGAAAAATATGTATCTTTATATAATGTTATACTTTGTTGTTGTTTATTTATTAAACTTCAATGATTATCAATTACATATGTGTTTTTCTTTTAAAAAATTTTTATAAAAAAATTATTATTGTAAATGTTATATATTATTATTAATTAAAACAGTTATTATTAAATATACAAATGTTTAAAATTTATTTAATTTATACTAATTTACTATTAATTTTAATAATAAAATAGTAATAAAGTTAATTAACTAATAAGCAGTAATAAGTAGTGAATATAATAATTATTTTTATTAATAGATACATTAAATAATTTGGTTATGTCGCTATAGAAAAAATAATAATTAGACAATTGATAGTAATTAAAGTTTCATTATTTTATTAATAAAATAAAACTACGTTTTTTTTTTTTTTTTTTTTAATATATCATCATGTATTATGTAAAAGGTTTTTCCTTTTTTGTAAAAAGAAATAGAAATGATTTAATGATTTATCTTAATATTTTATGGAAGTGTCTTATTATAAGGTTTACTTTTAAAAATATAAAAAAGAAAAAAAAAAAATAAATAAATATTAGAATACTACAAATTCATATATATTTTCCATTATTATACTAAAAATTTTAATAATATCAATTTATTGCATTTATTAAAAATGCTTAATATTAATGTATATATATATAATAATAATAATAAAGTTAAATAACTAATAATCAATAAATATAAAAATTATTTTTTATCATTTACTCAAATAAAAGTGTCAATTTAATTATGTTGCTATAGTAAATGTTAAAAATTGGATAATAAGTAAAGTTTTATTATTTAATTTAATTAATACAATAAATAAAACTATTTTTTTTATTAAAAAAAAAGAAAATATTTATTTATTTTATATCATAAAAGATTTTCTATTTTTTGTAAAATGTGTCATAATTAAAATTAATTTTTTATGAAGAATCGATTTAGAATATTAAAATTCATTTATTAATTTTATTATATAAAAAATTTTAATAATATCAATACATCATTAATATTATATTTTCCTATTAAAAATTATGAAATTATTCTTAGAGAAAAAATAGTATAGCTTTAATTTTGCATTACAAGTCAAAAAAAAAAAAAAAAAAAAAAAAAAGCTTATCATTAATATTTGAAAAATTATTTAATTTTATTTAGTTGTTATTTAAGTATTATCAAAATGAAAATCAAATAACATAAATAGAATAACCAATTAACACACACTTAATTATTTTATTGTTATCTATCTAAAGAAGATGCATTATTTGCTTTGTAAAATTTAATAACTGGCAATAATTACTATAGTAATATATAAATATTTAATCATGTGCATAATTTTTTTTTTGTATGGTTTATTTTAATTATCATTATCGTTTTTTTGTAAAATAAAATTTAATTTGTTACTATTACCATAATCATTAAGAATAATAATAATTTTTTTATTGATAACTAAAAAAAAATCTATTATTAAAAAATTATTACTTTTATTAAATGATATCTATAATAAAAAACAATTATTAAAAACTATAAAAAAAAAAAAAAAAAAAAAAATTAAAAACTATACCGTATTAATATATAAATATAAATTAATAATTAACAAAATATCAAAAGTAAAAAGTTATATAATTTTATTAAGTTATTTATTATTATTATTTTTTTTGTTTATTGTTTTTATATTTAACATTTCATTAAATAAAGCTTATCTTTTATCTTTTATATAATTTATAGAAAAAAATTTTTTTGTAAAAAAAGTAAATCCAAATATTATAATAATAATAATAATAATAATAATAATAATAATAATAATAATAATAATAATAATAATAATAATAATAATAATTATGATTGTAAAAATGATAATCATGATAAAAGGTAAAATAAGATATAAATAAAAAAAAAAAAAATTAATCTATTCTATAGAGCCTTTAATGAAGATTGAATTATTAAATAATAATTGTTAATAGATAAAAATAACAATTTACAATTGTTAAAAAATAAACAATGAAATATAATTTAAATAACTTGTTTATTTTTCTTTCATAAAAAAAAAAAAAAAACAAGTGATTAAATATTTTTTAGGTTTTTTTTAGTATATATCTACATTTAATTAATAAAAACAACTTCACAATTTATTAATTATAATTATTTTAATTATTATTATTATTAATTGTTATTAAGTACTTTTAAATGAGATAAAATTTTCATTTTTCATTCCATTTTCAGTTTCGTTTTTATATATTTTTTTACTTTATTTTTATTTTTATTTCATTTTTTATTTAAAAAAAATAAAATAAAAAAAAAAAAAATTATAATTTTATATACAACATAAAAATTTAATATTTTATATCAATGTTTTTATTTTATAAGATATTTATAATCGATTTAACCAATTATTGAATGTTTTAAAAGCTTATAGAAGTATTTATGTATTTATAATATTGTAATTTATTAAAAACGAATAATAAAATAAATCAATTTATTAAAAATACATTATATGTTTATTTCTTCAATTTGTCATAATAATTTATATTTAAAACGAGTTGTTTTATTTTAGAATTTATTAAAAATTAATATATTAAAATTTTATATTAAATGTAAATAATTAAAATAATTTAATTTAAATGATATTATTATTTCTTAGAGAAACTTTAAAACTTTAAACAATTTAAAATTAGAATGTAAATATTTAACATTAGAATGTAAATATTTAACATAAGTTTTAAAGTTTCTCTAAGAAATAATAATATCATTTAAATTATTTATAATTATTATTAATAATTAATTATTTTATTATTAATTATTATTTTTTATAATTATTTATTTATTATATTGAAATAAAGCTTTCCAAATTATGGGAGAAAAAAAAAATATTTTTATAATAGATTTAATACCAGTTCTTGTAGTTGCGATCAACTTTTTTTTTATTATTTTATTTCACTTCATTTTATATAGATTGCTTTAAATTTGTTTATCAAAAGGTTATTTACAAAGTATTTTATAATGATACAATACATAACCTTTGTATAAGCCACTAAATATGTTCTTTAAGTAGAAAATTATTAAAATTTACATTTTAAAACTTAATTCTTATCAAGCTTTTATTAATATTTATTTTATTTTAAAGTTCTCAAATTTAAGGGAGAAAAAGAAAGAATAAAGAAAAAAAAAAAAAGTATTTTTATTATAATTTATTACTAAATAAATAATTATTAAAATAAAGTTCTTATATTTTTCATTTCAAAAATATGATTAATAAAAAGGTTAATATTTAGATAATATAAAATTTTTAATTGTTGTTTTTCTTATTTATTTTTTATTTTTATATTTTACTCTATTTCGTTAATTATAAAATTTATAGTTATTAGCCATAAAAATGATCATGGTCATTCTTATTTTATAATAATCTAATTTAATAAAGTTTAATTGAAAAATATTTTATACTTTTCTTATTTAGTTTTACTTGTATGGAAGATTAGCTTTTTTATACAATAATAATAAAATAAAAAAAAAAAGTCCTTTAGATAAAATAAACTAAAATATTTTTTATTATTATAATTTTTTATATTTCATATTTTCTATCTTAAATTTATTTCATGTTTTTTATCTATCTATATTACAATAAAATAATTTTCCTTGTTTATATTTATAATTTTATATTAAAATATCATATAGTACATTTTTTTTATTGTTTTTTATTTATTAAACTTTTTAAGTAAATTAAATATTAGTTGACTTTTTTCTTTTTTTTAAATGCAATATTATATTGGTTTGTATAAAAAATATTAAATGAAATTTAATAGCTCAAGTAAAAATAATTAAAATAAATATTAATTTATTTTAAGAGGAATGAAATTATTATATTTGCTCATTTTATTGTCTTTTATTTAATATTTGATAAAATTAATTGTTAATTTGAAATTACACTATATAGAATAAAATAATGAAAAAAAAAAATAAAATAAAAAATAAAAGGTTTTAGATAAAATAAAATAAAAAAAATATAGTAATATATAATATAAATTATCATTTCAAAGTTTATAATTTTTAAAAAAAATACAAAAACTATATATTTTACATATAAATATTACAAATATTATAAATATATAATAATAATATATAAAAATATTTTATAATAAATAAAATAAAATAAAATAAAATAAATAGTTGAATATGAATATAAAGTAAAGATTGAATAAAATAAAGTAAAATAAAATAATAATATTATATTATGACTAACATTAAAAATTTAAATCTAAAAATTAAATTTTAATAATAATGTTTTTTTTTATATAATTTTTTTATATTATACTTAAATTTTTGTAATAATTTAAGTAAAATAACTAAATTTATTAATTAATTAATTAATAATAATAATTAAAATAATAATAATAATTATTTTTATTTTACTTTTTATTTTATTTTATTTTATTTTATTTTCTTTTTATTTTTAATTTTTTTTCTTTCAATTGAAATAGAACATATAGAAAGAATTTTAAAGGATAAAAGGTTTCAGTCCTTTTTTAGAAGTGAAAAAAAAAAAAAGAATATTGTTTTAGAAATATTTGTGAAAAAACATATATACTTTGAGAAAAAAAAAAAAAGATACTTAAAAAAAATATTATAGGAAAAAATTATAAGAAAAAAAAAATTGAAAATTATAGGAAAAAATTATAAAAAAAAAAAAAATTGAAAATTAAAGAAAAAAAATTAAAAGAAAAAAACTTAAAAGGATAAAAAATTTATCATATATAATTTTATTGTGGTTTCTTATAATAAGATATTCATATATAAAATTATAATAAAAATTTAAAATAAAAGTTGTTAAACCTGAATTGAAGTACTTTAATATAAGTAAAAAAATAAAAAGAAAAACCAATTAGAGTATTAACAATTAATTTGTATATAACATAAAAGGGTTTAAGAAAGTCATAAAAAAAAAAAAAATCTATTTATATAATAGAAAGATTATATATTATAAAATATATATAATATTATAAATAAAATCTATCTATTAAAAATTAAAAATTACGATATCAGATTGATATTAAAAGTAAAAAAAAAAAAAAAAAAAACTGGTAAAAAAATAATAATCACAAACAAAACTAAAAAAAAAAAGAATGTTAAATATTACAAAAAATGATATTGAATTATAAAATATAACATAAAAAGTTAACAATATATAAAAAATAATGAGTAATATAAAAATTTAAATATATTAAAAAAAATTTTTTTTTAAAAAAAAAAAAAACGAAGTTTTAAAAGTACCACCAAGTACAATAAAATATAACGAATTTTAATAAACATTTTTTTATTCAAATAATAAAAAATTTCTTCAAAATAAAAAAATACTTTAGTAAATTTATTTAAATCCATTGAAGTACATTAATACATAATTTAGATTTTAATTCATATAAAACTATATATTATTTATTAATAATATATTTAATTTTTGGTTATTAATTTAATACTTATTTATTTCAATAAATATATATATATATATATAAAAGTAAAGAAAATATTAAGCTAAATTTTTATAAACATATTTTTTATTTTTTTTTTTTATTAAAAAAAAAAAAAAATAAAAAATAAAAGATATAGTAAAAATTATTCAAGACATCACATAAATTTTAATTATTATATACTAGACTATTTTTTTATTTTTTCATAATTTTTATTCTTATTCATTTTTTTCTTTTTTTATCATTATTATTATCATTTTTTTTTTTTTACTACTGGATATTCTTTTTATTAAATTTTTTTTTTAAAAAAATTTTAAAAATTTTTAAAATTATTTTTTTTTCTAATTTTTTTTGTTTTATATCATAAACTGGAAATATAATATTTAATAAATTTTTTTTTTTTCATATTCATTACTTAAAAAAAAGTTAATTATAATTATATTAAGCTATATATATATAATATATAAACAACAATATAAATATTTAATAATTAAAAAAAGAAAAATAAAATACTGAAATAATTATAAATTACATTAAAAAAATTTTTTTTAATTTTCAATATATAATACGTAATACATAAATACGTAATAATCAGAAAAAAAAACAATTTAAAAAACCATTTTTCTAAAAAAAAAAAAAAAAGTATAAATATAATAAATAATAAAATAACAGGAAAAAAAATGTACTCTTCAACTAATTACTTATATAGAAGACCCTCAAATGCTTCAGATTCATCATCAGCAACATTAACGGATGATAAATGTTACGGATTATCCAATTCTCCTAATTCTTCTAATTATAATACCTACAACAACAATTATGATATGAATAATTATAATTCGAATGGATTTTATAATAATAATTATATGAATCAATCGTATTATAATGCTAATGATGAAGAATACAAAAATTTACCATATAATCGAAATTCTTATCCATTAACTAATAACAGTAGCTATTATAATAATTATAACTACAATAATGGTTATGATTCAAGATATAATTATGGCTTAGGCTCATCTTCCTATCCAATGTATAGTTCGTCAAATCTTTTTAATAATTATGAAAATAATGGAAGATTACATCGTAGAAGTTTAAGTGTTGGAAATACACCAAGTAAAAATTAAAATTGATTATAATTAATTTTAATAATTAAATATATATATATATATTATATTTTATGATATTTTAATTTTTAAGAAAAAAATTTTTTTTTAAAACTAAAACTTTATTTTTATCTTCATTAATTAAAAAAAAAAAACAATATTAAAAAAAATTATTATTTTTTTTTATTACATCTTTACAATAAAAAAAGGTTATAATACATATGGTTATAACTATGATAATGATGATGGTGTCTATAGAGATAATAATCATATATATATTACAAGATCCACTTCAAATTTGACACCTTCCAGAAGACATTTAAGATATAATTCAGGTGGAAGTTTTTCGAGTTCATTTTTTAAAAGAAATCATACCAATCCTATTGATTATCTTGATTTGCCCGTAAATTATAGTGATTATTACAATAGAAGAAGAAGAAGTAAAAGATATTCAAGAGCATTAGATGATTACTATCCAGAAAGAAAGAAATCTTTATTAGAAAATCTTACATCGAAATTCAGGAAATTACGTTTCGGATCTAATTATAATAAATATGATGATGATTACTGTAAATATATTAAAATATATATATCTATATATAAAGATTTTGATGAATTCATATAATTAAAATTTAAATATAAATAAAATAGTATTTATTATTAATTTTTTTACTATTTAAATATTAATTTTATTTTATTATTATTTTTTTTTTAATATTAAAAATTTTAATAATATATAAACATTATTAACCTTTTAAAATATAAATATTTTATATATATATTTAATATATAGATAATGATGAATATAGAAGGAGACGTAGATATAGTAATTATTTAAGAAATAGTACAATAAATAATTCAATTAACAATAGTATGAACAATCTTGATTATAATCAATATAATGATTATAATAATTATGATAATAATTACAATAGTTATTATAATGATAATAATAATAATAATAATAATAATAATTATAATTATAATAACAATTATAATAACAATTATAATTACAACAATCAAAATAATATGTATTCATCTTATTTAAATAATTCAACTAATGATTTCAATATCAATAGAACCTATTCGGATTATTCAACTCAACCCCCAGCACAAAAATTAGTTAAAGCTCCAACCATGGATAATACTAACGGTATAAATTCCTTAAATAGTAACTACAACAATAATGATTATAATTCATGGAGTAATTATAACACGAGTTCGAACTACTTATTTGATAATCAACCCTATAATATGGGAAATTCTGATGGTAATATATATTCAGATCGGTATTCCTCGAGTTTCAATGATTACTCCACATTTCGAAGAAGTAATTCAGTTTTAAATAGAAATCATAGTCGACATAATTCATTAAATAATATATATGATAATGATTTGTATAATAGTTCCTCTCGTCTCTATAATACCTATAATAAAAGTCAAGAATTTTACAATAATGATACTTATAATAATAGTCTTTATGTTACCAATGATAATTTCGGTACAGTTGATAATGATCTTAAATTAAGTAAATACAGAACCCCTTCCTATAGAAGAATGAAATCAAGTTTAAAGGAGTGCGTTGACAGCAATTATTATAATAATAATTATGATGGTAATCCAAAATATTATAAATATAGACAACCTTCTAAAGTAACCTTTGATAAAAATGTTCAATATTGCTAAAATTTAATATAAAAATAATAATAATAATAATAAAAAAAATAAAATAAAATAAAATAAAATAAAATTAACAAATTAATTGCTTTAAAATTTAAAAGACCAATTGGATTATTAGCATTTGAAAGTTCTATATATATATAAAGCCATTTTGATCAAAGTAAGTTTTTCTCTAATTATATAATAAAATTTATATCTTATTTTACTATAATCTATTAAATGAAAATAGATTATAATTATATATAAAGTAAAAATATTTATATATAAAGTAAAAACAATATTACTCACTATAAATCTTTATATATATATATATATTTTAATAAATATTCATTCATCAACATTACTCTAATAATAAATAGAATATTATATATAAAATATTAAAATTTTTTTAAAAAAAAAAAAAAAAAAAAAAAACCAAACAATTCAATCATTTTTATATTCGAAAGAACCCTAATTTATTATGAATATCTTTTATTTTTAAAAAATTTTTATAAAATTAATTTTATGGATAAATTGTTCATTACAAAATATATATATATTATTTTATATAATATTAATATAATATTTATTTATATTATTATTTAATTAATTATTTTAATTATTATTTAATTTTAACTGGTTATATATTATTTTTTTTTATTTTTTTTTTTTATTTTTTTAATTTTTTCCTTTCCTTATTTACTTAATTTACTGTATTGATGGTTATATTTTTTTTTATTTTTTTTTTTATTTTATTTTTTTTTTATGTATTTTATAAAATAATTATTTTTTCATTTCATTTGTTATTCAATTTAATTTATTTACTAAATTATTTATTTATTTATTTTTATAATAATATTTTTTTAAAAAAAAAAATGTAGAAAAATAATATTTTTTAAATAAGAAAAAAAAAAAAA
This sequence comes from Neocallimastix lanati (nom. inval.), assembly GCA_016946835.1. Taxonomy (NCBI): domain Eukaryota; kingdom Fungi; phylum Neocallimastigomycota; class Neocallimastigomycetes; order Neocallimastigales; family Neocallimastigaceae; genus Neocallimastix; species Neocallimastix lanati (nom. inval.). The sequence continues at coordinate 2,577,787 of JACVTC010000002.1, read as the reverse complement.
ATTAAAGCTTTTTTAAAAACAAAAACAAAAAACAAAAACAAAACAAAACAAAAATAAAAAAAAAACAAAAATAAAAAAAAAAAACAGAGAAATAAACAAAAATTTTTTTTAAAAAAAAAAAAAATTTCAAAATAAACAGTTTTTTTATGTAAAGTTTTTTTTTTTTTTTTAATTTAATGTGAAGTTTATATATCATTTGTAATATATATCTTCATTTTTTTTGTATAAAGTTTTAAATTCCGAATAATATTTTATATGATTATAAAAAAAAAAAAAAATTAGAAAGATAATATAAGGTGGAGATGTCATTTTACAATGATAAAGATATATAAAGATATATATATCGTATGTATCATCTTTAATACAATAGGTTAATATATATTAACTCATTTCATTATTAAATTTTTCATTTTTTTTTATTTTTAATTTTTTACTTTTTTTTTTTTTTTTTGTTTTGTTCTTGATTTTGATTTTCTTTTTAATTAAATAATATATATATTGAGATAAAAGTTAATATATAATCTTTTAAGATTTTGAGGATAAATTTTTTTTTTTTTTATTTATTATATATATATATATTATATATATCAATTTTATTTAATATTTAAAATTAGCATCATTTAATTACTAAAAAAAAAAAAAAAAAAAAAAAAAAAAAGTATGTTAATTATACAAATTATGTAGTAATTTTAAATTAAAAATAAATTATTTTTTTTTTCATTGCTGTAATAAAAACTGTAATATTTATAATATTTTGTTTTGTTTCTTATTTTTAATTTTTTAATTTATAAAAAGTAATTAAATATAATTTTAATATGTATATATCTATCTATCTAATAGAATTAAATATTTATTATTAAAAAAAAAAAAAAAAACAAATTATATATATGCATAAATATATATATATATTTAATAATAAAATTTTAAGATTTTTCAAAAGTTTTTTCTTTATGTCGATTATTATTTTTAGTAATAACAATAATAATAAATAATAATAATTAATACTATTTAATAATAATAATATTATTATTATTAAGAAAGAGTACTTTTTTTTTTTACTTATTTTTTAGTTTTGGATAATAAATATTATCGATATTATTAATATATATATATATAAACACTTATGAATATACCATTAATATGTCAACTTCAAATATAAGAAAATCAAGTTCGAATCGTGTGTTCAATCAGAATCAGGATGGGTTTACCCAAAGACAAAAAGAAATTATTAATTCATGTAAAAGAAGTAAAGAGAAAAAAAATAAAAAAGAAAAAAGGGAAGGAGTACATGCTCGTGAAATAAAAGCACTTGTAGAAGGAACTTCAAAAATTAAAAATAATCGAAATGATACATTTATTACTCAACAAGGTGGAAAAATGTATGCATAAAAAAAAAAAAAAGAGAAGAAAAAAATAAAATATAATAAAATAAAAGAATAATTTAATTGCATATTTTATTTATATAATTAAAAAAAAATTAAAGAGAAAACAATTTGTTTAAAGATATCACAAAAGAAAAAAAAAATTGTTTCTTTTATTTTTTATTTTTTTTATTTTATATATATATATAATTATTAATTATTAAATATATATTACTTTATATGGTATATTAAAATTATATATATATGTATTCAAATAAATATGTATATATTTTTATTATTATTATTCTTTCTCTCTCTCTCTCTCTCTCTATATATATATATATGTGTGTGTATGTAATAAAATAAAATAATAAAGTTACCAGAGTGATATTTTTGCAAAAGTAAGGATAATATATAAATTTCATATAGATGTTATGGCTCATTCACCTAATCATTTTATTATACATATAAATATTTTTTAAATAAAAAATATACAAATAAACGAACAATATTATATTATTCTAAAAAAAAAAAAAAATAATTAATATTCAAATAATAATAATAATAATAATAATAAAAAAAATATATTAATTATTATTATTATTAATTTTTATAGAATATATATGGTAGACAAAGTTATCAATCTACATTATTATTACAAAAGAAAAATGAGATGGATATAGTCCAAAAAGATTTAGATGAGAAACGAGCTGAATTTGTAAAAAAAATGAAAGATTTTCGATTAAAAAAGGAAGAATTAAAATTAAAAGTAAACTATCATAGAAAAAAAAAAAAAAAAAAAAAAAGATTAAAAGTTTGAAATATATATTATACTAATAATAATTGAAATATATATATATATATATAATATTAATTTATCAATATTATGTTTGTTATTTTTTTTAAAAAAAAAAAAAAAAAAACTTTTTTTTCCTTTTGTTAAAATATCAATTAAAAGCAAAAACAAATTAAAGAAAGAGTTGCAAAATTCGAAAAATTTTTAAAGGATAATGATGCAAAAGTATACCGAGCGAATATAAAAATTCAAAATGAAAAAAAATTAAAGAATCAAAAAGTAAATTGATAAGAAATAAAAATATATAAAAAAATATAAAATATATTAAAAAAAATTAATCTATATATATATATAGATATAGATATATAAAATAAAATAAAATAAAAATAGATATAAAATCATTTATTAAATAATTAATTTCAATATATATAAATATATTGTTTTTTTTGTATATAGATACTAGAATTAAATGAATTAAAAGATTTAAGGAGGAAAATTTTAACGAAAAGTCAAAATATTCAATATTTATTAAGTATGTATTTATTACGTTTTTTATTTTATTAATTATAATAAAATATAATAACAATAATAACAAATAAAAAATTTTCTTTATTGTATGTGTTCAATATATAATTATTATAATAATAAATAATAATAATAAATAATAATAATAATAATAAATAATAATAATAATAATAAGTAATAATAATAATAATAAATAATAATAATAATAAGTAATAATAATAATAATAAATAATAATAATAAATAATAATAATAATAATAATAAATAATAATAATAATAATGGTAAATAATAATAAAAAATAATAATTATTTAAATTTTATTTTAATCAATAATTTAATGTATAATTTATAATATATATTTAAAAAAAAAAAAAAAAAAAAAAAAAAAAAAAAAAAGAAAAATATTATATATATGAAGAATATCTTCAATCAGTATTGAATGCTTTACCACAGAATTATTTAGATGTCAGTGAACCTCATATCAATAATATAATCATGAGACATACAACATTAATTGAAACACAACAAGAATTAAAAAATAGGGTTATTTTTAATCAAGAGGAATTAGAAAATATACATTTGAGATATGTAGCTGAAAGAAAAGTAAGTTAAATTAAAAAAATAAAAAAAAAATAAAAATAAAAATAAAATTAAAAAATAAAATATTTCAATATTATTTAATCATAGATTTAAATATTTATTTAAAATATTTATTGATAAATTTTTATAATTATTATTTTCTAATTTAAATATATTAAATAAAACCTACATATATATATTTCTATATATATATTTATTTCTATATATGTAAATATATAATTTATGAAAACAAACAAAAAACAAAAATCAAAAAAAAAAAAAATAAAAAGAAAAAAAATAATATGATACTGGTATATAATTCACAATTAGATAATTTACAAAAGAAATATGAAATAGTAAAATCAAATAGTGCCTATTTAGAACAACATTATGAGGAACAGAATAGATTAAATAATGAAAGGGTTAGTAACATTTTTAAAATATATTATGGGAAAATATTAAAATATATATATATATATATATATTTGAATTTATAATAATACAATAAAAAAAAAAAAAAGGAGTAATAATAATAATAATAATAATATATTTATATAAAATTAAAATTATTATCTTTTATAATTAAAAAAAAATAAATGAAAAAAAAAAAATAAAAAAAGATGAGAATTTTGGGTGAAGCAAAATTAGCTATTAATAACTTATATGAAAGAGCAGAAAGTAGAAATAAACAAAATAGTAGATATACACCTCCAAAAGTGGTAATTAATCCTCTTGGTAAAAAAACAAAATCAAATGCTGGTACCCTTAATAAAATTTCAGGACTTCTTCAAAGTAGTCAATCTCAGCATAATCCTATGAATATTAATGACCTTCTTAAAAATGATAATATATCAGAAAGTCTACCAAAAACGTATAACTCCAATATTGATGATAGATCGATAGATAATCGATGGGATACCTCATCATTTAAGACAAGTGAAGGTAATATAGATTTTACATACACTAATGAAATAAAAAATAGATCAAATCATGAATCCACAATCAATTCGGATCATCAAAACAATGTCAATATCCATCCAAGTAATAATAATGATACCAATAATTTTGAAAACTATACCTATAATATGAAATCATTATATGAAAAATTATTAGTCATTCAAGCAAGAGTTATAGATCTTCAAAGTAAGTTTTATTTTATATAAATATATATATATAAAAAAAATATATTTATATATACATATGTGTAATTTTTTTTATAAAATAATAATAATAATAATAATAATAATAATAATAATAATAATAATAATAATAATAATAATAATAATAATAATAATAATAATAATAATAATAATAATAATAATTTAGAAAAAATATTAAAAGTTTTATAATTTTATATACAACTATTAATTGTTATTAAATAAATTATATATAATTCAAATAGATGTAAAACAAAAGGTGGAAGAAACCATACAACAAGAGAAAAAAAAACAAGAAATAAAAAAATAAATTTATATATTTATTTTTATAATATATATATTAAATTTTGAAATTAATATAAATATTAATTACTATCAAAAAAAAAAAAAAAAAAAAAAAAAAAAAAAATTTTGAAATGAATGAATAAATAAATATTTTTTTTTTATTTTTAACGATTAATTTTCATTTTTCTAATAAATAAATAAATAATAAAAGATATAAAATGTTTTTATATATAAATCAAAAGTTAAATGTATATTAATTAATATATCACACACAAAAAAATTAAAAAGAATGACAATTAAAAAAAAAAAAAAAAAAAAAAAAGAAAAACAACGAATAATAAAATTAAAATAAAACAAAATAAAATAAAACAAAGAGGTTTCAAACTAAAAATTAATAATATTAAATATATCTTTTAAATATATATATATTTATATAAAATTTTAAAAAAAAAAAAAAAAAAAAAAAAAAAAAAAAAAAAACATATAAAAATATATTTTATTTTGTTAAATTTAATTTTTATTTTATAAAAATCAATTCTTAAAGTAAACATTTTTCTATAAAAAAATTATTTAAAATATAAAAAACACATTGGATTTGTAAATTTTGTAAATGAAACTTCTACAAAAAAAAAAATTTTTTTTTTTTTTTTTTTTTAACGGCAACAAACTTGTTTCATCTTTATTAATTAAATATTTGATAAAATATATGTAAAAAAAAAAAAAAAAAAAAAAAAAAAAAAAAAAAAAAAAAGATAAAAAAATAAAAAAAACACAAAATAAAAATAAAATAAAATAATGGTATAAAATATTCTAGTTTCATTTAATTAATATTTGTAAAAGTGCAAAGTAAGAGACTTTACTAAGTACATAGGAGTTAATTATAATCTTCTTAAATTAATTAATATCTGTAAGACTTCACAAGGGCATTATTATACTGAAGTATAATAATTAATTTTGACTTCACAATGTTAATCATAATTTTAAGATACGAAATTATGATCTTCATTGGTTGCGCTAGCCCTGCTGGCCTGTCTTATTGTTTCTTCAAGCATTGACGATCTTAGTAGTAGTGGTACGGTACGATTTGATTTGAACCTATTGAACAAAGGCCATTGCTGACCAATAGCAATAGGTATAAATCGATTGAAGAAGAGCCGCAGTAACCACCAAGAATGGAGTATCAGAATAAGCATCTGATTTCATCTGGCACTTAAATAGATCCTTCCATTCCCTTGTACTATTATTAATACTTCTTCCTCCAAGAAGGAAATTAAACACTTTTTCACACACACTAGAATCAATATACACATTATTTTCAATACTATTATTAACATTACTAATAAAACTATTACTAATATTACTATTAACTATTATTACTATTACTATTATTACTGTTGATGTAATCATTATTACTATTAACTATATCATTTGTTAGGTTGCCACGGTATAAAGCATTATATAAAAATAAAATTTTATTTTTGCAGCTTTAGCAATTATAGCATCTAATCTATATCCGCTTCGTGCTCTCAATAGCCAATAGAAACCATATGAAAGATCAGGATATTTATAACAAAGTTTTATAAATTTTGGTGTTTCTTTGAATTTGTTTTTGTCATAAAACTCAGCTTTAATAGAATTGATTTTCATATCTCTTTTCCAATAAAAATCCTTGATTTTATTATCGTTATTACCTCTTTTCTCTAGTTTACGTTTAAGAGTTCTACTTTCTTTCGTCCATGTATATTTTCTAGATTTTAGAATATTATTAACTAAATAGGAAATAATGAAAAATGGACAATCAATTAACACAATGCCTTATCCATTCTTTATTACTTTTACAACAGGGACAAAAATTAGGACACATAAAAAAAAAATAAATATATATATATATATATAATTTATGAAAAAGCATAATTTTTATTTTGAAAATTTTATTTTTCCTAAACAAAAATGATAAATAAATATGAAAAAATTTTTAAAGTACTTCTTTTCATTTTGAAATAAAAAAAAAAAAAAAAAAAAAAAAAAAAATTTTTTTTATTTATTTTTATATTGTAAATATAAATTTTCTATTAAAACAATTATTTTTTTTTCTTTTTTTATTGTAAATTTTTTTTATTTTGTAAAATTAAAATTTTCTAATAAAACGATTATTATTATTATTATTATTTTATTAATTTAATTTTTCTAAAAAAATAAAAAAAAAAAAAAAAAGTAAATATTTTAAACTATATTTTATTTATATTTTTTTGTAAACATTTATATTCTAAAACAAAAAAAATGATGTAAAAAAAATATTTATTAACAAAAAAACAATTTTTTTTTTTTTTTTATTTTGTAAATCTATTTCTCTTGAAAAAAAAAAAAATAAATGTAAATCTTATTAAATATTATATTATAATATATTAACATATATTATTATTATTATTTTTTTTTTTTTTTGTAATTGAAATAATATATATAATGTATATATTTATTCTTTTTTTTATTTATTTTTTTTTTTTAGTATTTTATGTAAATTTATAAATCTTCTGTTATTTCTTGGGTTTGAGGATCATGTACTTCTTCTGTTATTTCTGGTTGAGTGGTAGCAGTAGCTTCAGGAGGAGGAGAGCTAATATTATTATCATTGTTGTTATGATCTTTAGGTATTTCTTCTATATACTCCTTATATTCTTCGGTTATTTCTTGACCATTTTGACGTTTTAGTGGTGGTGGTGGATGATGTACTGTGGCATCATGAGCATCATATTCATCCATCATAGCAATGGTTTTTGAACCTGGTGGAACTGTCCACCATGAATCTACCTTTGGTTGAGCATGGCTAAATTTACTCATTTTAAATAAGTTTTTAGGATCTTCTTCTTCTTTCTTTTGTACTCTTTTTGTTGATAAATTACTTAATAAATTAGCTGTAGCAGCCATTCTTTCATAATGTTCATGTCTTAACTATTAAATTTTTTTTTTTTTTTTTTGTCGTATTTTTTTTTTTTTTTATAAATTTATATTTTTTTTTTATATTATTTTTATAATTTTTTTTGTATTATTATTTTTTTTTATTCGTATTATCCATGTATATATTTTTTCAATATTACGAAGGAATTAATTGTATGTTCCATGATAAGCAAATTTAATATTAATTTTTTTTTTTTTTTTTTAATTTTTAAATTTGAAGTCATTTTTTTTTTTTTTTTTTTTTTTTTTTGTTATTATACATTTTTGAGAAGGAAATGATTATATTTAAATTAATATTTTTATTTATTATAATAGAATAAATCAATATATATATATATATTAAAAATTAATAAATATTATTTCAATTTTTATGGTTACAAACTTCTTAAATAAAGTAAAATATTAAAATGTATATATATATAAATATATAAATTCATAAATTTTTTGAAACAAAGTAAATGAAAAAAAAAAAGATGAATAACAGAAAAAAAAAAAATTAAAAAGGAGATTTTACCTTCTTTTTATGCAATAATTCTAATTGTTTGTTTTCTTCTTGTTTCTTTTCAAATTCTCTATAATAATGATAAGAAATAACTTTATGGAATGGTGAAGGAGGTCTAATTTTTTTTTTTTTTTTTTTTTTTATATATACATATATACATAATATTTTATATATCCAATAGATGGAGAAAATAATAATAATAATAATAATAAAAAAAAAAAGAGTATAATTATTAATAAATCAAGTATAATTAACAATTATTATTAATATTAATACAATTGATATGATTAAGCTATTTCTTTCTTATAAAGCAATACCTTGTTGGATCACCATAAGTATATTCTGGGTCTTTATCTGAAGGAAGTACTACCTTTCTTCTGTTTCGATAAACTTCTTGAGGACTAATTACCTTCTTTTTATCTTTTTATTATTATTATTATTATTATTATTTATAAGAAAGAAATTTAGTTCAAGTTATTATATATTATATATAATATATATATATATAAAAGGTATAAAAATGAAAAATACAAAAAGAATACAAAAAATTTAAAAAAAAATTAATACAGTATTCCAATTCAATAATAATATAAAATATATTAAGATATCAAGACATTTATATTTGTATATATTTATTTCTCTATCATTAATAATATAATTTATTAAATATAGAAAAGAAAGAAAAAAAAAAAAAAAAAAGTTATGAAAAGAATATCATTAAACTATAAAACAATAAAAAAAAAAAAAAAAAATTTTTTTTTTAATTTTTACTTGAAGTTTTATCATTAATTCTTGTTTCTTGACGAGTTGAACTCATTTTTTCGTTAATAGTATTTATAAATTAATATATTTATATATATATATATATTTATTTATTTATTTTAAAAAACAAAGAAAAAAAAAAAAACAAAAAAAAAGAAAAAAAAAAAATTTTTTTTTTTTAATTATTTTTTATTTAAGAAAGACTGAATGATGTATATATTCTTGGTTTTTTTTTTTTTTTTTTTTTTTTTTTTTTTGATATTTTTGCTTTATTATTTATTATTTAATTATTTTTTTTTTCTTTTTGATTATTTTTTTTTGCCTTTTTCTCTATGTACTGTTTTGCTTTTTAATCTCTAAACAAAATAATTTCTATTATATTTTCGTTTTTCTCTATATATTTATTATTTTAATTTTTTTTTTTTTTTATTATATATATTAATACTACTCCTGTATTTATTTTTTTGAACAAAAAAATATAAATTTTTTTTTTAAAAAAAATAAAATAAAATAAAATGAAATAAAATAAAAATAAAATAAAAAATAAAAAATAAAAAATAAAAAGTAAAAAATAAAAAAAAAAAAATAGTTTAATAATCTAATACATATGTAAATTTATTATTATTGTTATTATTATTTTCATATTAATATTTAATAATAATGATTGTTCAAATAATAATAATAACAATAATAAAAATAATAAAAAAGTTAGAGTTTACTGAAATTATAATTAAACAAAAACAAAAAACAAAAAAAAAAAAACTTTTTTTTTAAATATCCTCAATATAATAAATTTGTTTATTTTTTTTAATATTTTAATAAAAAAAATCAAAAAATCAAAAAAAAAAAAAAAAAAAACCAACTTTCTTTTTTTTTTTTATGTTTTAAATCTAAAATATTTTAATAATTAAATAATGAATTTGTTTGGATTAAAAATTAAAATTTTTATAATTTTTTTAATTTTTTCAAAAAAAAAAAAAAAAAAAAAAAAATTTTTTTTTTATCAAATATTTGTTATTATTACTTTTTTTTTTTTTTTTTTTTTTTTTTTTTTTTTTTTTTTTTTTACTCATTCTCTTATATTTATATATATATTATCTTTTATTATTAAAAATTGTAAATAATAGATTTATGTTTTTATTTAATTATTATTATTTTTTTTTCATAGATCTTTTATAAAAAATCACCTCTAAAATAAAATTTTTAAATATAGATATATTTTATATCTAATATATTATTTGTTCATACTGATAAAAAATAATTCTAAAAAAGTAATATTACTGATTATTATACAAGAAAGATAATTACTAAAAAAAAAAAAAAAAAAAAAAAAAAAATATTAATTTTAATATAATAAAAATTATTATTATTATTATTATTATTAAAAAACATTTTTGAATAAATATTATATATAAATTAATATATATATATAATTAATATTTTATTTCATAAAATGTAATAAACTGTTAATATAAGTAATTATTTTAATATAACTTTTTTTTTATTATATTTCCTCTTTTTTTTTTTAAGAAGTTATGAAATAAAAAATAATAATAATAATAATAATAAAAATAACGAGGGAATAAAAGAATTTTTATACGTTTTTATTTTGTTTATTTTATATATACCACTTTATTATTATTATTAATAAAACATTTATTATGAATAATAATATATATATTAAAAAAAAATTATTTTTATGATGAATTCTTAATTTTCAATATATATATACATTTATCAATGGAACAAATAAACTAGAAAATATATATATATATAAATTTATTATATTTTTTATTTCATTATTTTTTTTTTTTTACTATTTTTCAATAAAGATGATATTTATTTATTATTTTATTATTATTATTATTTAAAAAGAAGAAGAACTTGTTAAAAAGAAAATATGATGAGTGGTACATAATTTATAATAATTAATAAAAAATTAATAAATAATAATATCAGAAAAAAAATTTTTTTTTATATATCCTGTTTTAAATTTATATATTGTATTTTTTAATATTTATTAAAAAAAAAAAAAAAAAAAAAAAAAAAAAAAAAGAGAATACTTCAATAAAGAGTATGAAAATAAAACCTTTTATTAATATTATTAATATTTAAATAATAATATTAAAGGAATAACTATTATTACTAACTATTATTACTAAAAATTATATATAAATATATATATATTTAATTTTAATTTGGAAAAAAATATATATATATAATATATATATATATTTTTTATTATTTATATATTAGAAATAATTTCAAATATAATTTTTTGTAAATTTTTTTTTTTTTTTCTAATTATTATATCAATATCATATATTGCTTAAATTATATTTAAAAAATATATATAATTATATATTATATCCAGCGAATCTATAATTTTTTTTAATGAAGAGGAAAGGGGATATAAATATATAATCAAAAGATATTTATAGAAATTAGTCCAAGTAATAAAATTTTTTAAATTCTTCATATTCCATTATTAAATATATTATATATGATATGAAAAAAAAAATGTATATAAAAATAATATGTATCATTTGATTAAAAGTTAATTATTTTATTATTATTTTTATTATTATTATTATTTATTTGTCTATTTATTTATTTATTTATTTATATGTAAAATTCATTAAATATATTTTTATACATTTATTATACATGAAAAACTTCTTTTTTATCTCATTTTTATTTAATTTTTTAATAAATATATAAAAAAGAATAATAATTTTTTTTTTCCAAATTAAAAATGAGATATTATAATATAAAAATTTTGTTTATAATAACATTTAATATGGGATTTAATTTAATGTTATATGTTATTAATTATTAATATTAAGGTTTTAATTAAGATAAAAAAAAAGTTTTTTTTTTTTTTTTTAATATTATTTTTTTTTTCAAATATATTTTTTTTTTTTATATATTATTTTCTTTTTAAAAAAGATCAAAAAAGGTTATTTATTATATAATTAAAAATATTAATAATACTTCATATGTAAGACATTTTTACAAAAAAAAAAAAAAAAAAAAAAAAAAAAAAAAAAAAAATTGTGTATATCTATATATATAATTAATAATTAGATAATATTAGTAAAAAGTACAGGAATTTTTTTTTTTTTTTTTTTTATTTAATATTTTTATTTTTGCTATAATTAATTGTTAACAAATAAATAACAAAAATATTTTAATTAAAAATAAATAAAAAATAATAAAAATATATATATATATATATATATATATAAAAAAAAATAGATAAAAAATCATATATAAATATAGATATATCTATATATTAAAGTAAGGAAGGTATTATGGAATCGGATGATCAATCAAACGAACAAATCTCAAATAATAGAAGTCAAGATGTTAATGAAAGTGTACAAGAAATAGATGAAGATGAAAATAATAATCAAGAATCATCTGTAGATTTAGGTAAAATTAGCATACCTGGAAGTAACATTATGATAGATACTGATGAAAATGAAATGAATGAAAATAATGATGAGAATGATTCAGTAAATAATATAGAAATTTTGAAACGTAGTAGTAGTAGTAAACTTAGTAATGTTGATAATAATAGTACAACAAATGAAAATGAATATAATGATGATAATGAAAATGAGGATAAAAGTATAAATGAAAATGAAAATGAAAATGAAAATGAAAATGAAAATGAAATTGGAGAAATGGAAGGTAATATTGAGGAGAATGACTATCCAAACTCAAATTCCAATAATAATTCATATTCAGTAAATGATGATGAAAAGGATTCCAGAGCATCTTTTGATGAAGAGCCATCGAGTAGAAACTCACAAAGTTCAAATAGTCGAAATAATTCAAAAATATCCCAGAGAGATAGTGAAGAATCAGTGACATTAGGTATTGATGAAAATAAAGCCAAGGATAATCTATCCTCTATCTTTAACTATACCAGTATCTATTCCAATATTACCAAGAATAATAAGTCATCATCGGAAGAAAATATGATAAAACTTCAAGAGCACATCGAAAATAAAAAGAAAGAAAAGTTAAATCAAAAGAATGGAAGTGAAGAAACAATAAATGATGAGGATAGTCAAGATAATTTTACAATAGCCACGATGACAAAGGATAATTTTATAAATTTATTGAATAGTATGACGTATAATGATATTACTTTAATAAAGGATCGATTGAGTGAAATAGGGATCTATAATCAATTTAATGATATTTTATTAGATAAACAAAATAATATAATTGAAAAATTAATTGAACAAAAGCAAGAACTACAAAGAAAAATTTTGTATCAGAAGGAAGAAATTAAGAAGCTAAGAAATAGTGTAGATTGTTACAATAAAAATATGAAATATGTAAGGAAGAAGACCCTAAATGATGTTTGTAATCGGTGTGGCATATCCTTTGATAAGGAAGGAAATCCCCATCGAGTTACAGTCTTCGGTAAACCTATTTTAAAAGAAGAACTCATTGAAAAAACTAAAATTCAAAGTAATTTGTTAGAAGTAGGATTAGAATCAAAGAAAGAAGTTAAAATTGAAGAAAATGTTAATCCATTAGAGTAAGTTGAAAATAAAAGTATAAATATTAACAAATAAAATATATTTAAATATATATATATCTATTTTTTTTTTTAAAAAAAAAAAAAAAAAAAAAAAAAAAAATTAAAATAATAAAATTTAATAATATTAAAATTTTTTTTAATATTAATTATATATAAATATTTTTTTATATTTATATATATATTATTTTTCATTACCTTTATATTTTTTTTATATCATATCAATAAAAAAAATACCATACGTTTTATTTCTATAATACTATGGAAATTATCATTAAATCATCATTATAATAATAATAATAATAATAATAATAATAATAATAATAATAATAATAATAATAATAATAATAATAAAAAGAATTATGAATGAATATTTTTTCACAAAGACTCATTATAATCCTCATATTGAAGATTATAATGAAAGTTATAATCGAATTAAAGAAAGACAAGCCTTAATTATGTTGAAATCAACGACAGTGAATGAAAAAATTTTATTATTAAATAAGCAGGTTAGGAATGCTGAAATTACCGTAAGAGAATGTATTAGTGCATTGGTGGAGGAACAAAGAAAATCGGCCCAAATGAAAGCAAAATATGACCATGCCTTAGAAGTGATACGAAATTTAGAAAGTCAACAAGAAAAATATATGAAAGACTATAAATATTCTTATTATATTAATGGTGTTGTTCCCATCGCTGAAAATAAAGAACTTATCGACTCCATCACTAAAGGAATCAATAATGATCCCTATGCTAAACTTGTAAATAAATCGGCCACCATGACTCCCAATTATCTTAATAACAGTAATCCATCATTAAATAAGATGAAACGTTCGATATCCAATACCACGACAACAAAATTGAAAGAAATGCCAAATAAGATCATTCCCACCATCTATGTTGAAGAGAAAACTAATTCTTTAAATTTAGAATTATTAGAATATAAATTAGAAAATTTAAAAATTATTAATAAACTTAGTCTCTCCGATCCCCCACCACCATTAACCAATGTAAATTATATAAATTATATAAATAATAAGAATAAAAATATAGAGGAATGGAGTACTGGTACTCCTGATGATGTTTCTAATAATAAGGATAACATGGTAAATGAAGAAGTTAAAAAAGATAAATCAAATGAAAGTATAGTAATTAAAAACAGGGGGGTTGAAGATCTCATTCAAGATAATGAAACTCCAACTCAAAATGAAGACAATATCGAAAGCAATAATGAAAATAGTGAGGCATCTACGGATGAGAATAAAGTCATTGAAGAAGATGGAAATAATAATAATGAAGAAGTGAATGAAATTATTGATGAAAATAATGAAAACAGTGAGAGTAGCAATGAAGGTAATGAAAGTCCTAAAAGTGATGAAAATAATGAAAACAATGATGGTAGCCAAGAAGATAATGAAAGTAATGAAAATATTGAAAATAATTCTAGTAGTCATGAAAGTAATGAAATGAAAGAAACAAATGAAGATAATAAAACTGAAAGCAAAGAAGAAGACATTACAACAAATGAAAGAAACAATGAGAATAATAACAAATCTAGTAAAATTAGCCCCAAAGAAGAAGAGAATAAAAGCAAAAACAGTAGTAATGAAACCAGTACAGATGAAGCATTTGATGCGAATCAAAAAATATCGGAAAAACTTAACTATCTTAATGAGATTTTAAATATAAAAGATGATAAATCCATCAATAATCTTAAAATATTATCTAATTCAAAGTATAAGAAAATTGATATAAAATTTTCGAGTGACTGTGAAAATATGTTTCTACCCATTCAACCATCCTCTTTATCCAGAGAAAAACTACAACCTCGTATTATAACCCCTAACCCCCCTACTAAATATAAAATGACCTATGATAAAGTTTATCGTGATTCAGATAAGACAAAGTAAGTTTTATTCCTATTTTTTTTTTTTTTTTTTTTTAATAATCAATAATAATAATTATCAAAAAAGTCTTAATAATAGTTATTATAAAGATATAATAATAATAATAATAATAGATTTTATATATTAGTAACTAATAAATTAAAAAAAAATTAATATAAAGAAAAAAATATGAATATAAAACGAAATTTAAATATAGAATGAATAATTTTAAATTATATTTATGATTAATTAAAAGAATATTTATATAATTTATTTTAATAATATTTTTATTTTATTATATATATATAATTATTTTTAGAGTTTCATCTTCTAAAGTAAAGTTACCATCATTATCTTCGTATGAAAAAAATTTAAAATCAAAAATAATAAAAAACAGTAAATACAAAAAGAATCCATATTATCAATCAAAATTAGTGATTGATAAATTTTAATTACTTTAAAACTTTTTTTTTTATTTTATTTTTCTTTTTTTATATAAATTTATATACAATTAATAGTACTTAGTGTGAAGGATTTAATTAATAATTTTATTAAATATAAATTAATTATTTAACAAAAAAAAAAAATTACTATTTGACAATCAAAAATTCTATTCAATTTTTTCTTTATATGAATATTTTTTATTTTTTATTTTTTTATTTTTTTATTTTTTAAATTTACTTTTGTAATATACCAATCTATAAATTTATAAATTTATTATTATAAAATATATATATATATATATAATAATATAATAAAATAAAATAAATGAAAAATAGAATAAAATAGAATTTCAAGGCATATTTATATTATTATATAAATACCTTGAGAATTAAAATAAAAACATTATTAAATTATTAAAAATAAATCAAAAAAAAAAAAAAAAAAAAAAAAAAAAACAATAAATCATTATAAAATAAATTTAATATAAAAATTTTTTTTTTAAAAAAAAAAAAAAAATTGACATTAAATAAATAATAATTATTAATATTTAAACTTTTGTAGGTGTAATCAACTTCTAAGAAGTATTTATATAAATAATTACATAAGTCCATATATGTAAATCATGAGTGTTTATTATCTGTACTTTAATAACAGTAGATGATTTATTAGAGATTGTAAAAAATATTATTAAATAAAGTTTATTCCAAGTTCAAAAAAAAGAAACCCAAAAGTCCATTATTCCACCAAAAATAAGCATAAAAATATATTCATTAATCTGTTTTTCACTATCTAAAATAGATGAAATTTGATTTTATTTATTTACTTTTATTTTAAACTACTATTCTCATATATCATATTTATTAATTATTATTAAAAAGTAGAATTAGGATGGAATTTACTTTTATTAATAAATAGATGGAATAATATTGGGAGTGTTGATTTGTAATTTGTATCATCTATGTTTTATATCATTTTATTCTTCTTAATCGATAAAATTATAAATCTTTTTAATTATTAATAATAAATATATAAATAAAGCATAATTTTATTCTTTTTATTCATTAATTATGCTCATTATTTTAATTATATATTTCTATTTTATTATTTTATAAATAATTATTTGTAGTAAAAATAAATAAATAAATAAATAAATAAATAAATATTATTTTTAATAAACAGTCAAAAATTTTTTTTAATGAAACAATATTCATTACTAAATAAGGATAAATTAATATTAATCTTTATAAATTTTAAAAAATAAAAAATAAAAAATAAAAAATAAAAGAAATTTAATTAAGCTAATTATAGTTTTTTTTATTTTTTATTTTTAAACTTTTATATTATTATTTATATATTTATATTTACTATCAGAACAACCTTGGCAATGTAATATTCAATATATGTGGACCACAACAAGTATATATACTACATTATACAGCAACAATACTTGATAATTGATCATACCAGTTCGGCGTCTACCCTCGTTTCTTTATCTCAAAACAATAATCCTTTAACAGTCACATGCCCCGAAATGTGGCTGGTACAAAGTCAGTGGACTTTCATACTTTTTATCAAGATTAATATTTTGTTCTTCTCAATTTACTAGATTTATTAGTGCATGTAATGTATTATAGTATTCTTTTACTCATCCTAATTATGCAGAATCTTAACACAAGGCCTGAGTGGAGTCCAAGATAATATGTAAATCATATTTATCATGACGAACAAACTTCCAACTTCATTTATAGGGAAAACTCGGGGGTACTGAGAAAATAACCCATATAAACTAAGAAGATAAGAATAGTACCAATCCACCTTATGTGTATTAGCCACCGAGTACTAACCACCAGGATAAAAAAATGGAAAAGACTAGCTATTTATAATATATTAGTAATTTTAATGTATTTTAATGTATTTTAATGACTTGTATTTATAATAAATAAAATGAAATAAAATAAAAACTTAGAATAATCTATTTACATTAAAAAAAAATGAACTAATGAAATTAATGGAAAAAAAAAAAACGAATACAATAATTGTTTTTACTACTTTTATAAGTATTTTTATTAATAAAGCTTCCAGCTGAGCTAATGACGAGTGGGAATTACGAAGGGTGAGAAGTATAGAAAACATAAACCCGAGTTATCATGAAGTATTTAATGTTGCTGAAGTAAATTATATCAAGTAAAACACAATAACGTAAAGTAGACATCGATTAAATGAGAGAAATGTTAAAGGAGCGATCAACTAATTATATAAATTAGTATGTTATATAATTGATACCATATATAAAATCAAAGTCTATCTAAGTTATATATAGTTTGTATAATGTTTTTTATGGATATTATTTTGAGACATTAAAACAGGAACAAATAAACAAAGCAATTTTTAGTAATGACTTTAATTTAATAGAGAACATTTTTATTGATATAATATTAATTTTTATTTATAATAATTGTATATAGAGTTAAAAACAGAGTTAAAAACACACTATTTTTATTTTATTATATTAAAATTTATTTTATTTTTTTTTCTTGTTTGGCTATCCTTTTTTTTTTTTTTTTTTTGTTCTGTTATGAGTTGGACTGAATTTTTTTTTCCCGTATCAAATACCAATATTTCATTTTTGAGGTTTTCAATTTTATAAAAGGTAATAATTAATGTTTTCTATTGATTCTAGATAGGAGTAACTATTTATAGTTGAAATTCCCCAATATTTAACAGGTAGTGTAATTGTAATTACATGTAGGCTCAATTGGCATACTAATTATCGATTTTATACAATCAATCCATCTATATACTTTAGAGCACATTATTTATATCTATAAATAATATATAAATATATAAATAAATAAATAAATAAATAAAAAGTTAATAAATAAATAAATATAAATATAAATATAATAAATAAATAAATAAATAAAAAGATATTAAATAAATAAATAGATAAATAAATAAAAAGATAGATAGAAAGATAGATAGATAGATATATAAATAAATATTTATTTACTATAATAAATAATTAATTAATAAATTATTTATTTAATAATTAAATGAATAAATAAATAACAAATTAGATAAATTTTTATTACTCAACTTTAATTAATAATTTATTGAATGTGTTTCTATATTAATATATATTGAATTCTGAGATGAATATGATTTTATATATAAAGTTAATATATTATTATTGTACATATTAAATGAGAATTAATAAATAGAAAATATATTGGAAGAAAAGTCTAATAATAAATAGAAAAAAAAATTTTAATTTTTTACATTAACATTCAAATTTATTTTATTTAATAAAAAATTTAATTAATTATTATCAGAAAAATTAAAAAAAAAAAAAAAATTTAATTAATTATCTTTTATTTTATATTTAATTTCATTTATATTTTTGTAGATATAAAAATATATAATATATATATATAATGAATGATCATATATATTGGTTTATAATGAAAAGAAATTTAAATATGGAATTAAATCCACTTTCTAAAGTTTTTTTTTTTTTACTGACTAATAAATAAATAAATAAATAAATAATAATAGTAATAAATAAATAAATAAATAATAATAATAGATAATAAATAAATAGATAAATAGATAAATTATTAATAAAATAAGTTATATATTTTTTCTTATCATATTAATTATGTCTATTAAATGAATGAATAATAAATATTTTTATATATTTTATTTTTATTTTTATTCAAGTTTGGAATGAAAATAATAAAATTATAACTTTTAAATAAGATGGAATATAATAATAATAATAATAATAATAATAATAATAATAATAATAATAATAATAATAATAATAATAATAATAATACTAATAATAATACTAATAATAATACTAATACTACTAATAATACTAATAATAATAATAATAATAATAATAATAATAATAATAATTTTTTATTTTTATTTTTATTTTTATTTTTATTTGAATTTTGAATTATATTGAGTGGAAGTAGTCAACTCTCTTAATTTTCATTTATCGATTGTTGTATAATTATTTTTAAACCTGTTTTATTCTTTTTTTTTTTTTTTTTTTGCTACTTATAATAATTCTTTTAAATATTATATTATCTACTTTCTACTTTACTCTCAGTTGAGCAAAGAAAAGAAAAATGTTAATGAATTGAAAATATATGATTCATTAATTCTTATTTTATTTTATAGCAACAATCATTATATAAAATTAAAAAATAGAAAATAAAAAAAAAAAAAAAAAGAATTTGTTGAAATAAATCGTTTTAATAGTTTTTAAATATTTAATACATTCAAACATATACACTTTATATAATTATAAAAAAATTTATAAAAAAAAAATTTTTTTTATTTTTAATTAATATTATATTAATTAAAATTTATTTATTTATTTATTTCTATTTATTTATTTATTTTTTTATATATTTATTTTTATAATATATTTATTTATTTCTATTTATTTATTTCTATTTATTTAT